>OX621203.1:11220000-11703145 GCA_951640565.1 Petrophora chlorosata | reverse complement strand
ACGATGTTGTATGTTGTTTGAAACCACGTGTCGTGAATGATTACAATTATTAAATTCACCTAACATATACAAATTAAAGTGATCGACTTGTATGGAAAGTTACCAGTTATTTGAGGATTTACTAGAGACAGCAAGCTAACGCATACCGTTTTGACTTATTGCATATTATGATGGTCACTTTGACCATTCGTGCGATGTTTTCGTAATATCGTAATGCCACCTTTAGTAAATCCTCAAAGCATTTGGAATAGTTTTTACAGATTTTATTATTACAATGTCATATCAAGTTTTGAATGTTTCGTTCATTGGTAGGTTAAATGATGCACTTTTTGCACGAGCTTTATTGGCTTAAAATCTTTTTAAGATTATTTGTAGCAAACATTGCACTGGTGAATTGTAATCCAGTGCTTGCTCCAGTGCAATCAAGCTACTGGACAAATGCAATTCGACCAAAATTAGTGATAGTGTTTTGTAGATTTTATAAGACATTTTTTTTATACATACCCGCTTAAATTATGTCTGGTCTTGTATGTATGCAAATATTACCCATTGTGTTATAAATTCCTGCACGACTAATGATACAATATCACCATTCGAAAGTCATTTTTAATGAGTGTTTATTAAAATTTACCTACACTATTATTTGACTTTTATTTATTTACTAGCGACCCGCCCCGGCTCCGCACGGTTATTATACATATAAACCTTCCTCTTTAATCACTGTCTATTATAAAAAACCGCATCAAAATCCGTTGCGTAGTTTTAAAGATTTAAGCATACATAGGGACATAGGGACAGAGAAAACGACTGTGTGGTATTAATATTAGTTAGGATGTTGGCAACACTGATTCAGAAATAAAACATGGACGAACAATGAAGCGTTTTCATTTAATATAAAACATGGTGTCAGGTGTAAAACTAATCAAAAACAGATATTTCGTGTTACTGGAATGTTCCTATTGTGGAGAGCATAACATAATACAATAACAATGGAAGGTGTAAGACCTCCGAGAAACAGTGCTGACAGGAGAAAATGCAAATTGGAAGAAATTTAAGCAATTGTTTTCGATATATCTGGAAGGTGCGGACTTAATTAATGCTACGGAACAAATGAAAATTGCACTTTTTCTAAACTGTGCCGGCGAGGAAGCCATAGACGTATAAAACAACGACTTTGTTTTATACTATGTAGTGATTTAGAAGACCAACAGCATAATGATAAATAGTAGTAATATTAAAGGGTTACACTAAAACAGCCAATTATAGGTCTCCTTATATAAATACAAAAGTTATTTCCTACATACAACTTTGTTGACATAGCTAATGATTAGGGAACGGCACGCTGAAATTTTCATACAAAAAGAGACAAAAAGAGAAAACGTTTTTCTACCCCTAAACATTAACCAAATTCTATGAAATTTGGGCATGTAAGAGATGTTATCATTATTGAGGTTTGTAGGTTTTTATTTTTTCGATAATTCCTATAGAATTTGAATAAATGGACCCAAAAAAAACGATATTTACTCGAATATTTTTTTTTTAAGTTTTTATTCTGTTTCTTTAAAAATAGACATAAATTTAGAAAAAGGAAACCTACAAACCTACTTTATTCTCCATTTAAGAAATTGAGACTAAAATTGCCAAATTTAGTTGAGATTTAGTGTGGTAGAAACGTTTTCTCCCGAAACGCTAATTTTAACAAAAATCTGAAGTTGATACGAATTCAGTTAAATTATTATTATTATTTAGTTAATTTATAATTTAATTTACGCATTTTCTGCGAGACCGTAAACCATTATTCTAATACCTAGTGCTCGCTGGCCGCGGCTGTGCCATATCCTCTTAAGTATATACAGGGTTACTGGTTAAGTCGACCTAGATCCATTAAGAGGTTATAGTTCCCATCATTTCTGACTAATTTGACTATGAAACACCCCAGCCTAAACCGAACCGTTTGTGAGATATTGGAATTAGGTTTTTTTTTTAAATATGCCAATTTCTTAAGAATTGGCATTTTTTTTGTCTTCTATGGCCTTATTTTTTTTCTAATTCCGATTTTTGAGCACTAGAGAAGTTCGTTTATTATTCTAAATGCAAAAAGTCCAAATATCTGAACCATAGGAGTCATAGTAGAGGACTGAAAGTGTAAAAAAGAAATAAATTTATAAAAACATTTAGCAAAAAAATTAAAAAAAAAATGTATGGCAGTTGTGCTGCAGATATGCTAAATAATATCTTTGTTCTATTAGCTATCCAACAAGGTATAACAAGCTAGGGGTCTTACTTATCACAATTCTTAGAAAAAACTTTAATAAAAAGCTCACAGGTAAAATTAAAAAATGATAAAATGAAAAAATGGGACTTAAGATCAAACTTATCACCTGGGTCAGAAAATGAAATGAAACAATCCAAATAGTTATAAAACAACATTTATTGTTATTTTTACTAGTCCTGTTCCACATGACCGCCTCTGTTTCACACACACACTCTCATTCTGTGTCTCAGTCTACTTTTTACTACAGGAGTAGTTAAATCTCTTCTTATTTCGTTTGCTGCCGCAGTTATTTTCCGTCTCAACTCTAGTACTCAAAAATCTGAATTAGAAAAAAAATAAGGCCATAGAAGACAAAATAATGCCAATTCTTAAGAAGTTGGCATATTTTTTTAAAAAACCTATGTCCAATATCTCAAAAACGGTTAGGTTTAGGCTGGGGTGTTTCATAGTCAAATTAGTCAGAAATGATGGGAACTATAAACCTCTTAATGGATCTAGGTCGACTTAACCAGTAACCCTGTATAGTGAGACAGAAAAGGACAATATACGATAATACGGGTAGCTAGTGTTTGTGTGTATGTAAGGAGTTCAATTTTTTCTTTCCTCTAAGATGATGCTACTCGTTTGGCAACATCCATACATACTCACAAAAGTCGCAATTAGTATGAATCAATGAAGTGGGGATTGTTTCGTTGAATCAAACACAAACTCTGTGAAGAAAATATAATTTATTTGGAAATAATAAACAATATAAAAAAAGAATATCACAATAAAAAATAAATAAAAACAAAATTTGCAAATGTAATTTGCACTAAAAACTAAGTTTTTGTTGGCACATTTGAGATCAAACAAACATAATTTTAGTCCCACTACGTAGGAAATATAATAGTCTAGATTTAAGTTTTTCTATATCTAATTACAATAAATAACAGTCATTTTGAAATAATTCTGTTCGTTTTAAATTGTTAAGACACATTTGGGTCACAGGAAATTCTAAAGGAAAGAAATCTTTTTCTAAATCTAATATGGCGACCACAGGGCCTTAATCTCATATATAATAATTATTACTGCTGGTGAAGTTAAGGAACAAAACATTCGGTAATGGCGGATAGGCGTAGCGCTTATCACTAGGGTGAGACATACACTTCGTTTGTGTCCTTCATTACCTAACATTTAAAAAGATTCAAAGAATTTCTTCATTATATGTACTATAAGTTTCATTATCTGTGGTGTTCCAATAAAATATCATTTCATTCGTTCGTTTTATTTCATGCAGTCAGTGAAATAAAGTAAGATGTTTTTACTTTAGAACCGGTGATGAGTTCTTTCTGATGCGTAAGCTGATGATGAAGTCAAGATTTAATAGAAAAAAATATCACCACATAATTTAGGTTTACTTTAGGACCGGTGATGAGTTCTTTCTGATGCGTAAGCTGATGATGGAGTCAACATTTAATAGAAAAACATATCACCACAATTTATTATTATTTTATTTACACCGCCGACGCTCTCACTTAGCTGTTTAACTCTATCCAAAGGTTGACTGGAAGAGATCGCTTTTAGCGATAAGTCCGCCCATTGTACTTAAGTTTTTAAGTTGTTTTCATGTACCTACTGATTATATTTGTTTGGTGTACAATAAAGTATTGTGTATTGTATTGTATTGTATAACCAGGAAGTCACTTCCGTCATCAAATTAGTGGTTTTTAAGAACTGGTGTTGAGTCCTGTCTGATGTAAGCTTATGATGAAGTAAAAAATATATCACCAGGAAGTCGTTTCCAAAGAATCCCTTAAACAAGAAGTCTGTGGCTTTTTTAGAACCAATAATGGCGTCTTAAAGCAATCAGTGGTTCTTCTTAGAACCGATGAGGACCTTTTAAAGCAATCAGTGGTGCTTCTTAGAACCGATGATGACCTTTTAATGCAACCAGCGATTCTTTTTAGAACCGATGATGAAACTTTAAAGCGGTTCAAATTAAATGGAGAAAAAAAAATCACCAGGAAGTCGTTCCCAAAGAACGCCTTCACCTATGTGACTTTCTTAGAACCTATGATGAAATTTTAAGCAACCAGTAGTTTTTTTTAAAAACGATGATGACGATGACCTTTTAAAGCAATCAATGGTTCTTCTTAGAACCGATGATGACCTTTTAATGCAATCAGCGATTCTTTTTAGAAACGGTGATGAACGCTTTCACCAAACAGTCGGTGACTTTCTTAGAACCAATGATGACATTTTAAAGCAATCAGTAGTTCTTCTTAGGACCGATGATGACCTTTTAAAGCAATCAGTAGTTCTTCTTAGAATCGATGATGACCTTTATGGCATTTACTTTTGACTTTTGCTTTGACCTTTAAAGTGATGATTTTATTTGAATCAGAGGTTCTTCTTGGAGCCGGTGATAAGTCCTTTCTGGTGCAGATTCATGATGGAGTCGGCGATGATCTTGGCGGTGGCGCGCAGATAGCCGCCGCTCGTCAGCATCACGATGGGCACGCGGTGCTCCATGCACTGAGAGAATACGAACTCGTCGCGCTTGATGATGCCCTGGAAGGTCATCCTCATTGCAATAGCGCCCAGCAAAATCATTAGTATTTAGTACTTTTTTATATACTAAATGACGAGACGAGCTGGTTGTTTGCCTGATGGTAAGCAATACGCCAGCCCATAACAATAACAGCACCACCCAGAACTTTGTTTTACACAATCCTGCGCGTCACTCTGAGACAATTAACTAACAGGTTTCTCGTATGCGAGCGGCTGTCTGGGTTGGTACAATCGCTTTGCCAGTTATTCTGCCGCCAAGCAGTAGTGCGCAAGCATTACTGTGTTCTGGGCATTACAGCAAACAAATTTCTGGGGATTATGAGAATTGAGCTATTGTCTCAGGGTAACTGTGTAGTGCAGTACAAAATGTTGGGTGGCGCTGCAACTGTTAAGGGCAGGCGTGTTGCATAACATCAGGAGAACAACTTGTTCGTCTCGTCAGTCAATTACATGACAAGTATACGTTTTGTCAAACAAAAAAAAACCGACTTCAATGTATCTTCGAAGTCGAAGGTCAAATATCGATGAAATGTATATGGGACCACTTTGTAGCTATACCTAACCCAACGCAAAAAGAATTTTCCGAATCGGTTCATGAATGACGGAGTTCTGAGATAACAAACATATAAAATAAATAAAAAAATATCAAAAAAAATACAAACGAATAGAGAACTTTCTCCTTTTTTGAAGTCCGTTAAAAATATGGTAGAATGATTGTAAGCTTACAATTTCACTTATTCTCATGTGGCCCAGCGGATCCGCATCCAGGACATCGGTGCCAGCGTTGTAAACCAGAATGTCCGGTTTAAACTCCTTTAGGGCCGCCTTCAAGTTTCTGCAACCATCAAAATCAAAATCTATTTAATCATTTTGGCATCACAGACGCACTTATGAACGTCAAATTATCACAATGACTCTACCACCATATCAGAAAAAGAACCACTACTCAGAAGGTACGGCAAGAAACTGAGGGGCATTTTTTTAGAGATTTTGTTACATTTTTTTGGGTGTCTACAATGTTATGTTTCTTATGTGCCAGTTGGCTACTTTGCAGAAGTGGAATGTTCCAAGCATCTTTGTCTTCTATGTAATTACGAACAGTATAGTATGCTTTTCTCATAAGAACATTCTTAACGCGTAATTTCAATTTACTTTCTGTGAGCTCCGTTATACATTTTGGAATTATTATAAAAACATACGCAGTTGCCCATAAAGGACTTATTCGTTTTAGTCAGTCTATACTTAGGTACAACAATCCTATCCTTATTTTATCCATCCGTCCACCCGTTTAATTGGTCAATAACGTCAAAAATTAAAAAATACCAGATCCCCGATATAGTCAACTGGCTGCGCCCCGCAGCTTCATCCGCGGTTTCCCGGGATAAAAAGTAGCCTATGTGTTAAGCCAGGGTATAAGGTATAAGCTTATCTCCATTCCAAAATTTCGCTGAAATCCATTGAGCCGTTACAGCGTGAAGAAGTAACAAACATACATACTCACACACTCAACACTCACAAACTTTCGCATTTATAATATTAGTGTGAGAGCTCATAACTTTTAAATAACAAGACAAATTTACACCTAATACAGGTAAGAACAATCTCGAATAAACTTGCTTTCAATGACAAAAAAGCGCATTGAAATCCGTTCATCCGTTTGGGATAGAAAGCAACAGACAGAGACACACACAGACAGGCGTCAAACTTAAAACATTTTTTTAATGGAACTGAGTGATGAGACGAGCAAGTCGTTCGCCTGATGATAAGCGCCACGCCTGCCGATAACAATTACAGCCCTTAATTACTTTTACAAAGCAAAACTTAATATTACTTTTACAAATGATTTCATGTTATAAAGTATCTGGGAAATATTCACAAAACAGTATGTAAATGGAGAACCTGGCTAATTATCAGCTCGAAGCCTTAGACTCCATAGAAAGGCGGACAAAAAACTTATTGGTAACGATGCGTTGGTCGAAACTAAGCTACAGAGTCTCGAACATCGGCGTAAAGTTGCCAACCTGTCGGTTTTTAACAGGATACATCCGGAGAGTGTGCGACGGAATTACACGAGTTAATTCCTCCATCTCCTTTCTACCATCGGACAACAAGACGTACGGAAACTCGGCATCCGTTTATGGTTGACATTCCTCCTGCCAGAACAAAGCGTTTCGCTTCAACTTTCAAAATGCGAACAGCTAAGGAACGGAACAGCTTACCAGCGTCTCTGTTTCCCGATTCTTATAATTTAGGTGTCTTCAAGTCCCGAGTGAATCGGTATCTTCTAGGCAAGCATGATCCATCGTAGACCGCGTCGTCACTTTCAATCAGGTGAGACTGCGGTCAAATGCTTGCCTATCATGTAATAAAAAAAAAGACTTAATGCGCATTTCCTACGTCATCTAGGATGTGCAAGAAAAATTCGTGGAAACAGAATAATGATATTAACCACCTCAATGATAAAACGAAATAAATGAACTAAAGAACGGAATGTACGAAACGAACGGAATAAAATGTATGACATGAACAAAATCGACTTAATGGCTCAACTTCAGCATAATCAGCAGTCATCAATTGGGCAGGTTCAACCCTCCTCCGTCTTTAAGATAGATGTTGCGGTTGCACATGTCTGATTGAATGAAATAAACGACAGGAACGAAGTGAATGAAATGTATGGGATGCATGAAATGAACGGCAAGAATTGAATGAAAAGAACTAAAACAAATGAATGTGACCGAAAAAAATGAAATCGACTTACTGCCTCAATTTCAGCATGTACTCCAAGTCTTCCACCTTGTCTGACAGTTCCACTTTCCTCCGGATGGCGCGCTTGGCCTCTTTGTCATTTGGGTAGATGTTTCGGTTATACATGTCCATAATGTAGACTTCAGGCACACCTAGAAAATCTCGCTGGTAGCCGTTGCCCTGAAAATAAATCAGTTTTCAAATAAAAACTTCTATAATAATAATAATAATATAATTTTATTTCAGGCAATAATAAAGGTACATCGAAGTAAAATTATCAGAGGCCATATTGTAAATACCTTAAGACTAACATATAATATACAATTCAAATGATAATATTAAACTTAGGGATTTTTCGGCGGCTTCGCTTCCCTAAAGCGTCGATAGACCACGCCCTCAGGCCAAAAGTCCGGACTAAGGAACATGTTCTGAAGTGCTGCTGGAATCCGGAGCTTGTGTGACTTGAACGTCGTTGGTCTGCCGGATTTCAGGTTACTGATGATGATTTCTATCTTCTTTCTATTACAAGTATTCTGCCTTTACAGCCTTTGCTGAAGTCGCTTAGAGTTATCTCGCTAGATGAAGGGCCGATTGGGATTCGAACTCGGGTGCGTCCGCTTCCGATCGGGACGATGTGTACTGACCTCCCCAGAATCAATTTAAAAGAAATATTATACACTAAAAACGATCTCGTTAATACCTTTATGGAAGAAATACGTTCAGATAATTTTCCTGCCACTTAATTTTAAATAACTGACGTTTTTCTCTGGAACTAAACTCACCTGATGAGCGTCCAAATCCACAATCATAGCGTTTTGTATCATGTCCTCCATGACGAGACACCGTATTAGCAGCGTGATGTCAGCATACGGGCAGAACCCGCCGCCGCGGTCGCCACTGCAGTGGTGGAAACCACCGCCCACGTTGATAGCCCAGCCGCGTTCAAGAGCCAGCTTGCCGGCTAGAATGGTGCCCCCAGTTTGCAGCCTGTAAATGTTTATAGTAGTGTATTTAAAGTACTAGAATGACTAGTTTTTATTTTTATTAACCCCCTCATATGCCTAGTTTTTTCAAATTATGTATGGCTCGTTGGTTATGATGAACAACATTATTGCTGTTTATGAACATGTTCATTAATATAAGTTTTGAAACTACAATGGTCACTAACGCCAGAATTAACTTTAGAACAAAATAAATCAAAAACATAGTAAATATCCCGTGTCTACCATGCTTTTGGTTTATTTTGAAAACTCGATATTTCCGCATTGTTGCAAAGGCCATCATGATCACGAAGAACTGAAATATCGAATTCTCAAAATAAATCAAAGACACGCTACGTCTCGTTCCTAAAGTTAATTCTGACAGACCATTATATTTAAAGGAAAAATTAAGTGATAATGAGTCAAACCTCTAGTTAAAGCAGCATTCAGGACAGCTTACCTCCCATCGGCTGCCCAACGGTGGAGGAATGCATTAGATTTGACACATGCGGGGCTAGCATGCGCGCCGCGAGACGTTTTATTTTATTACAAGCTTTTATTTAACTCGCAATGTATTATGTTTAAACCACACCCACTCGGAAAGTGTCTTATTACTCGTTCATAAACGGGTTACAAAGTTCGTAATTTCTCCCTTAAAAATGTGCGGCGGGAAAAGTTATATGGAATTTCATTACTGCCCTCCGAAGCAGGGCAGGAATGTTGTATGAAAATCCATTACTGCCCGGCTAGCTTTCTTTTGTTTTTTAGCAGCGAACATAAAAAAAAAACACAAACGTCTTTTGTTCTTTCCATCCAAAGGTTGACTGGAAGAGATCGCTTTTAGCGATAAGTCCGCCCGTTGTACTATAGTTTTTAAGAAAATTTCGTGTACCTTGTTTATTTCTTGTTTGGTGTACAATAAAGCATTCATTATTATTATTATTATTATTAAACGTCAAACCTCAAAAAGGTCTTGTATGAAATAATTAGAAAAAAGAGGCGGGAAACATACAAACCTCAAATCTCAAAAAGGTTTTATATCAAATAATTAGAGAAAAGAGGCGGTTTTTTTTTTGTTTTCTATTTTTAATGAAATGAGGATGGCAACCTTATTCTGCAATACGAAAAAAAAAGCGCGGCAATTTATTTCGTTGCGTTAAATTTTGTTTTAACTAAATTGATAATTTAACAGTACCTAGCTTTTAATTTTCTAAATAATTTTATTTTCCTCGTAGGTGTAGTATAAAGCACTCGGGAGAAAGTTCTATTTCTGTGTGTTAGTATGTTTAAGCCCGACGCGCAGCGGAGGGCTTAAAGGAAACTCGAGAACACCCGAGTGCTTTATACTACACCTACGAGGAAAATAAAATTATTTAGAAAGTTAAAAGCTAGGTACTGTTAAATTATCGTTTTCTCCCCTCGGTGTACAATGTACTATTGTTCGGGTGGAATCTTGCAAGCTGAATCAGTTCATCATGTCCTACGAAGTTGAAATTTTGCATTTGTCAAAGTCCGTTGACAATGCAATATTATGGTGACAGTCAGCTGATCTGATGATGGCGACGGAAGGTGGGCAATGGAACTCCTTGATGGATAATCGTAAACTACTAGTGTTTGGGCTCATTTTAATCTGCTTGCGGTTCCGATTACGAATTTGTTAAAAGCTTGTCTTGAATAAAAAATATTTTTCAACAAAAAAACCAATTTTATTGTGTTTAATTTTAATAGCGTAGGTAAACCTACATAACAACAATGAACTTTTTAAAGTGAATAATCTGATATAACAGTACAATACAATGACACTTAATTGCACACCAAATAAACACACGACAAAAAAAAAGAAATAATAATACATTAATTTGAGATAAAATGGGTGGCCTTATCGCTTAGAGCGATTTCTTAAAGACAACCTTTGAATAGATAGAACAGGTATGAGAAACAATGCCGTTTGGTGGTAACTATACATGTTACTTGTGGCGCAGGCGTTTTCTCAACTACGCCGTTCGTCGACCCCTTTTCGTGATTAGGTATATAGGTAATGAGATATAAATAAAATCTCGAAAAATGATTTGACAAAATTTTGTCATGCCAGCATTGTTAACGGTAGTGCGACAAGAATCTGAATTTAGTCAATTTAGATTCTCATTGCAGTATAGACTTATTACTTAACAATGTGTTCAGAAAGTGGTGGAATGTGGGTGAACCTGAATATCTTTTGCATTTATATCTCAACATAGAAGAAAGCTCACCT
Source organism: Petrophora chlorosata (assembly GCA_951640565.1). NCBI lineage: Eukaryota > Metazoa > Arthropoda > Insecta > Lepidoptera > Geometridae > Petrophora > Petrophora chlorosata. Next base: position 11,692,344 of record OX621203.1, on the reverse strand, counting down.
CATAGGCTTCAAATAAGCGTACTGTACACATATGTTTGGCAAGCATGCAATGATTGGAACCTCAGCTATCATTGCTACTTTGGGGCTCCACTGGAATTACAAAAATAATGATTTTATAAATAGTCACTTCGTACAAGGTGATGAGACATAAGAAATAGCCGTAGGTAAATATGATACTCAATGAGATTTACATTGAAGAGCAAGATGACATCAAATGATACAGCTATAAACATACGGCCAATATAATATAGTTACGGGAAATGCTAATTTGGCAAACGTCCCTTTCAACCATTCACTGTCAAATAGTGTGGTGGATTGCTGATGTGACAATAACACCAGGTAAATCTCCGACTATGTTGTAAGAGATCAGGACTCAGCACTAAGTAGTTAACAGGCTGATAAATATGAATTTGAGCAGTAAATCTGATGTTTAGATTGCTGATCGTTTCTTACCTTCAATGATTTGAGATACTTCTTAGTGTGTACAATCAAAAGATCTGATTTCTGAGCTTCGAGCGGCTTAACCAAACAATCGTCTGTTATTAATTCTGCATCTTTTAGGTACTGTAACAAAAAATTGTTAACCTGTTGATGTTGATATTGTTTATTGGACCAGCTCACAAGTAAGAGATTAAATAACTTAAAGTATTTCCAAAACATACTTTTGATGATGCTTCGAACAGAGGACACTCATCTCACTCCAGTAACTATTCCGCTAACTAGTAATAAGTTACTACTTACAGAACAAGTAACTGGGCAATAAATAATAATTGTGATATTATTCCAACGAGCACTTGTTTACGTAAAATGAATACATTCATGAATGAAAGAGGGCACAATAAAAATCTAAAAGTGAGTTCATGATACCTACGGATGAATGTTATCATTTTGTATTGCAACCTTCATTATTATTAGTCATTGCGTATCAACATTAAAAATTCAGGATTTCTAGCCCACCTGAATGATGTTGCGCCATTTCTTGGCGTCGAATAAATGAAACTTCTCCAGGCCCATAACTGATACGTTGTACTTCTTATCATACACGAGAGGCCACTGGTCATCTCTAATATCGAAATACAAACTGAAATCACAAGAAAACATTAGTTTCACTGCATCGCAAAGTAAAATAAAAACCACTGAATTATAATTCATCATATTAAGTATTCTATAATAGTACATTTAAGAATGACAATATTATTTACCTGGTCATTATAAGAGACGAATAAATCAATAAAAATTTATAATAATAGTGCAAAAAATGAATTTGCAAAAATTCGGCAGACAAGCAATACAACTTTCGTTTTTTGCAATTTCGCGGATACGTCAAACGTCAAAGACAAAAGTCACATCAAAACGTCAGGTCATAGTCATTCGTTCAAAAACACCATTTGTTTTTCGCTATATCTTAGAATAAAATAAAATCAATAGATGAATGGTAAAACTAACTATGTACATATGTAATGGTTCATAATTATAAAAAAAATTGAAATGATCGAAATAAATAACTACCCATTGAACTTTGTTTGTTTGTTTTACCAAGATCAAACTTACCTATAAAAAATTGTTGCTAGGCAACAGAAGATGACTCATGACGGCGCGAAATGTAAACAAAAAATACCACATGTAGAATTTGCTTCTTTTCACGTGATAAATGAACTGAGTAAATTAAGATAAAATGGAAAATGCAAGAGTGGACTCTCTTCAAACTGAAGTAGAATTTTATAGGGTAAAGTAAACTTACTTACCGTATTTACCTAACTTCAAAATCTCACGTAATTTACGATATACCCTTAAAATAGTAATAAAAGAATGCTTACTCTATACTATCCAAAAAATATTCTCTAATCGATTGCCTTGGTAGATAATATAATTTCAGCAATATTATTATTTAGGTAGGTACCTACATGGCCTCGTTTCTCGCAATTTGATCATCAGCGTTTTATATTCTTACCAACAGCTGGGATAGAGGTTGCTAAGGTTGCTCACAGGGAGAGAGGCAGGTTGACCATAAATTCCACTTATCCACTTAGTGCGACTTGCGGTCGTGGATGTCACAATATTCTTGATTTTCTTACTATCATCGATATATATGTACCTACTACGCTTACTGTGTTTTCTTTTCCTATTTTATTACGAGTGTTAAATTCGTGCATAACTTAACATTAAGTTGGGTCTCCTCCGTGCATTCAAACTCGGGAGCGTCAGATCAAAAGTCGCATCGCTCAGCTACACTCACTCTATTATATATTTAAAAATTTAAAACCATTCAACATTAGTCAAAAATGAATACAATACTTAGGTACTAAATTCACCCTCCCGTGCCCCGTAGTAGTATAAAATATAGTGTATATTTTACTAACCCAACATATTGCAGCAAAATCAATCAGCCGTTGAGGAAGAAATAAGGGCACTGATATCAGACAATCAGAAACTATCTCAGCAGGTTGGGATTTTGCTGAAAGAGAAGCTGGACAACGCTAGACAGACACAGAACGATGAGCAGGACAAAGATATGGAAGAATTGAAAAAACAAGTGGCTTTGCTTGCTAAGGTAACATTCATTACAAGTGACTGTTGCCACGTTTTATTAAGCCTATTACTTACGTCTGTCTGTTCTAACGATATAATTAAATCACCTTACCGTTTTCTAGTTGTTCAAGTCCATGGTTATGTGCAATGAGCTTGGCAAGATTTATTTTTTTACAGGAAAGAGATTCGCTACATGTTTTATGGCAGACATCACAGAAGACAATCGATGCTCTAGAAACCGAACTCAAAGCTTATCAGGCTTATGACAACAGAGGCAACCAAGTATGTAAAGCACATAATCTGGTTGTCTGGAAGAGATCGCTTTGAGCGATAAGACCGCCCATTGTAATACTATAGTTTTAAGTTTGTTATTGTACTTTTTGTTCTAATAATCTTCAGAAAATAAATTATATAAGTACTTAACAATAACTAGTTACATGACAATTGTGTAGTTTCAGAATATTCATGAAGAAAAGAGAGATCTAGATCTTAAACTAGAAACAGCTTTGTCTGACTACATTGAATTAGAAAAAAGACACAAAGAATTAAAAACAAAACACACATCTTTAGAAAACGACTTGAAAATGAAAGAGAAAGAAATCGCAACTTATAAAGAAAGAGGCAAAGAACTCGATGATAGATTAAACGAATTGACAAAATCGCTCGAAGAACATCGAATTAATTTAATAGTACAGAATAAAAACAACGACGATTTGAAGAATAATGTATCATCATGTCAGAAAGAGTTGATGGAGAGACACAAAAAAGAAGCAGAAGCAAAGAGAAAGGTACAGCAAAATAGTAAACCAAAAAAGTATACAATTCATTTCGTCCATTTTATAAATTTTGAGTTGAATTTACAGGTAGCAGAGGCATTACAACTTTATGACCAGGTGTCTTCACAAAAGAATGACGCTCTTAAAACGATTCAAGATATGAGAGGCAAGTTTGTTCCAAGGTAGAAATATTTTTGTCAGTATAATTGTCCTAATAACTACAACTTGGGTACCTATCTAGAGATTGGCTAGAGTGAATAGGTATACTCTAGATCTATTACATGCTCCGTCTTCGGTCACGTCGTCGCTTAACATCAGACGAGAATCGGAGAGATGGTGGTCAAACATAGATTAAACGTAATCTTGGGAATATACTAACATCTATTGTTCTATCGAATGTTTAAGATGCTAAATTATGTGAAAGTAATACGCAACTTAAAATTCCAGGTGAAATATTAAAGTTAAAACATGCCTTGTCCAATGCTAGACAAGACGTTGAAACAGTATGTAGAAAAGAAGTAGAAGACCTAAAAGAAAAATATAATGAAAAAGTAACGGACATGCTCTTACATATCAGAAATCTGGACGCTGAATTGATTGAAAAGGGGCTACTTTTGAATAAAGCTTTAAGGTAGAACAGTTAAAAACGACACCATCTCAAAAATAGATCCAATCATTAAATTTTAAGAACATGCTCATTTCCATAGGGAAAATAAAATACTGCAAGCAGCCAACGAAAGTTATCTTCAACAACAGAAGGAAAATCTGACAACTGTGGATCCGAAGCTACTACTGGCTGAACAAAGGATGGAAGCTATGTTTCAGGAATTGGTTTGTCTTTTTTATTCACTTGATACAGGGACATGGTATCATCAAATATATTTTCTGTTGACAATAAAGAAGCCTAATATATTACTTCTGTGAAGAAAGAAATTCATTATAGATTTATGAAACTATAATTATGAGCTTCATATTCCTTAGGATTTTGATTAACAAGTCGTACGCGTCTTGTTTATTTGGATGACATATTTATAGGTGGCATCACAACGCCGCAACATCCAACTAGAATGTGAAAAGCAATGTCTAGCGATCGATATACAAAGAATGCATGATATACACACTAGAGAAATCAAAAGAAGAGATTGGGAAGAAAAACTTATGAAAAATCAATGTGAAGAACTGAAGTACGTAACTTTCTAAACATTGCGTCAAATTTAAGGGATGAATAATTTTCAGAGATAATATTTTCAGGATTCAAGTTGACCATCTGCAAAAGTCGTTAGATGAGACTCACGGAATGGTGAATAAATTACAAAATATGCTGACATCAAGAACAGAATTAAATCATAAGTAGGTTACATTAATATAATTGCTATATACACAGCTAAACTTTTATAGATTAGAGAAAAACAGACAAAATGAACATGTGCATGGGCGTTGAAACTAGACATTTGAACATTTATTTGCCTAGAGTTCCAATTTGAGTTGTTCTCATCCAATTGTTTCTTTGTAATCCTTCATAATTATAAGATAAGAAAAACTAGCATTTTAGTAAAATTATATGAATACTTTCTCTTCCAGAATGGTCTCAACAAAAGAAGAGGAGTTGATAGAATTAAACAAGCATTTAGAAAACCAGATGGAACTAAGCAAAAAGTATATCTGTTTAATAATAGGTATTCAACATTAACATTTTTTTTTTCTTAATCGTAAATTTGCTTTTCAGATGGAAGGAATCATATTTAGAAATGACAGAGAAACTTAGAGCCAAGTTGCAAAGCTTAAGTAAAGAAAACAATGAGTTACGAGCAAGACTAAAGCTGCCACATTTGGGGTCATCTAGTATTGATGATAGTACTGCTAGCTGATAGAGCATTCCACATAATAATATATTTGCTATAAACTTCAATATCATGGGTATGGTGTAGTGTATCAATAAGTAGAGGTCCCATAACAGATCCTAGGGGAACCCCAGTGTAATATTTCTTATTGTTACTAAACTTTTGTGTTGTTAATTTTCCTAGAGTGCACAGATTACACATAATATTAATTGTAAATCACAGTGCAATACTAATTAAAACTAGCATGTAAAATATTATTTTTATTTACAATAAATCTTATTATATTACAACTGACTTTAAAACAATTCAACATACCAGTTCTTTCGGAATATCAACCTTATTTCTTATTCTCAAAGTTAATTATCACAATTCTTCAGAAACACATTCTGAGAACATGCTAGGGAACCAGTATAAGGTTTCTTTGGAGTCCTGTGTGTCAATCCAAGCTAGACCTTCTTTGACCATGTGATTTAAAGCACTTTGTGCCCTGGTGTCTGTCCATCTGAAATGCAAACAAACTTTGTGTTGAATGGGAAATATAACATTATGAATTATGATATCATGGTTCTGATACGCATGTGTAGATCGAATACCAAACTGAGAAATATAGAAATATGGACAATAGGATCTCAATAGGACAAAAGTAAAAGTGATCGCATAATTTTACGAAATATCTGTAACTTTAGCTAATAGATAATCGTACAATTTAATTTTCTATAATTTTTTGGGGACTTTTTGTCGTAATATTTCAGTATAATATTAAGAAAAACTGCAACTACATATATATGATTGTACCCATTGATAGTGTGAGTGATAAGATACTCAAGCACAACAAGTTAAAATAACAGTAAAGTGCTTGCCCAGTTACAGACACATTATCTGGAAAATCTAAGAGAAATGTTCACATTTGTGTTTTCTCTAAATTCAAAAAGATAACAAATCTATATTACGATTTTTCCTTACCCCAGATCACTGATAAGTAAACTAGCAGACACCCAAGCTGTGCCCAAACTGCTAGCTTTCTGCAGTACTAGTGTTTGATCTAGGTTTAGCTCTCCTGGCACCGACTGCACCAGCCACTTGCCTTTACCGATTGAAACTACTGAAAATCTGAAACAGTTACAACAAACCATTTTTATTCTAATTCTTTATGGGGTGGACAAGTCTTACACTGATGTCCCTCATGGAATGTATTACTAAGAAACGAAAGCTAAATTCTCTAGTTAATATTCAGAAACTAACTTAATATAATAAAGTACAGCTTTTGTGCACTGGTATAGTTGCTCTAGTGGCAATGCTGATGTTGGTGATGAAGATGATGATATACATTCAGTTTTTAGTCATAAAATATTTTTATATAATGATCTTATTCTTCACAGGATGATAAACATTCATTGAAAGAACTAAATAACTGATAACAAGCTTACCCATTCCCAAATATCTTAAGCTTCTTTACAGCAGCCAATAGATCTTCGCTTGTGATCTCCTGGTGCTTCTTAGCCCGACCCCGTGCAGCTATGAGCCTTGTGCGAAGCTCCTCTAGTGTGATGAGTCCTCCATTCTTATAGTTTGTTGCTAGACATACTTCTACAATCTGTACTCCTAGTTCATAATAAAAGTCTCCAATACCTAAAAGCAAAATAAGTATATTGGGCACAATTACACAAAATATTTTTAGTATGTTTCAGATTACGTATTTTTGGAGTGGTAGGCTCTGGCCGTGGTTGTTATACCACCCACCGAACAAAGCCATGCCGTCAAGCGACCTAGTCGTGTTTCGGGATGATGTTCGGTGAACCATCGGGGAGACGGGTCTGAGCAGCCGCTCAACTGCCGTCTCTCTCTAGATCTATGTGCTCCATCTTAGGCCACATCATCGCTTTACATCAGGCGAGATAGTGGCCAAACATATATCTATTAAGTGTAAAAAAAAAGATTTGAGATGAATTTCTGCAATGTATGTAACCTAATTTCTGTTGGATAAAATAAGTTATATTTTAGAGTTTTAGTTTTAGTAGTTTGTAAACTTTTAAATCTTCCTACATTAGGGAAATAAATAATGATTATTCTTTTTAACAAGAAAAAAACAATCACTCAACAATAATCCCAAACAAACCCAATATGAAAGATACTTTTCACAAATATCTATAAATTCTTTGGGAACAAAAAAGGCCTGAATGCTAAGGTGTATGTAATGCCTCATTTAATGTTTGTAATAAAGCGTTCAACTATATATCTATCTATCTACGCTACGTACAAGAACAATTTACTCCACAAACATCTAAGGAAAACAATAAAAATACACACAAACCTAGCACTGACCAAAACCCCTTTCCCGATGCGAGTGGATCGACACCAATGGCTGCACACATTTCCTGAAACTGCCTTCTAAACTGTGCATTCTTCTTAATCTCACTCTTGTGCTTGGACGCAAATTCTTCCAAATTTTCTCTAAACACTTCGAGCTGTCTCGACATTTGCTGAAACTGGTTTTCTTGGATCTCGGAGCCCTTTTCTCTGTACTTCTCCTGTTCGAGCTTTTGCTTTTGAATAGCTCCAACTCCTGCACGGCGTCTCATTTTGTATAATTATAATATTAATCAAAATCTAATTGCAATATTTGTTCAAAACAGTGCATTTGTTTTCTTTGGACAATTTGAGTGAATCATCTGCTTGCTGTCACTATCAATGTCAATAAGTTTGACTTCACATTCAATGTCAAGTCAAGTGAAAGAAAGAAAGAAAATGAGTTTTTATTGCCAATAACTTAATATAACTACAATATTTATATACTATGAATATGGAATGGAACACCTTACCAGCGTCTCTGTTTCCCGATTCTTATAATGTAGGTGTCTTCAAGTCCCGAGTGAATCGGTATCTTCTAGGCAAGCATGATCCATCGTCGACCGCGTTGTCACTTTCCATCCGGTGAGACTGTGATCAAATGCTAGCCTATCAGGTAATAAAAAAAAAACTATTATGGTTTGGCAATAAGGGGTAGGCTCAGCATCGTTCTGTGTAAACTCTAGTGAGTTTACACAGGGCTGGTTTTCAGCGTATCCCTTTGCTCGACCTCAGATGTTTGCCGAGAAGTTAACAAATTGTACCAGCAGAGACAAAAATAATTAATTAAAAAAAAGTGGCTGGGGCATGTTGTGTTCAATACTTACACTCTGCTCAGAGTGTGGTTGTTTGATTGTTTAGGTACTGAACGCGTCCCAGCTTAAACAATGTTGGGTGTGCGGTAGTAACCTTCGAGTAGACAGCCAGTAACGGCCGGCATCATCGCAGTTTTCTGTGGTATCATGGTAGAGTAATAAGAAATAGAAGGCTTAGTAGTTAGTAGAGTAGAATCACAAAATAGATAATAATACTACGGTTGAATACCAAAATTAGGAAGAGGTGAGTAGCTAGTAATTAGTACCAGGGCACCAAATTATTCTACCTCTTGTCTTCCCCCACCTCAGCCAGCTTACTTGAACTATTAATTATTCTGTGCCCCAGCGTCCACTTAACTCCAATCTATTCAACTCTATCACCTCTACTCTTCGAGTAGACAGCCAAAGCTGGATACTTTATCTGAGCCTCTACTCTACAGATTACTCGACACATACGGTTAGTGAAATTCCTAAACTGCTTCCATTCGTGCTACGACGCGACGTTCATGTCATGGCTACTCATGAATACTCTACGAACGTGTTATTAATAAAATATAAAATAATGATTAGAGGATATGGCACAGCCGCGGCCAGCGAGCACTAGGTATTTGAATAATGGTTGACGGTCTCGCAGAAAATGCGTAAATTAAATTAAATAAATTAACTAAATAATAATAATAATAATTTAATTAAATTCGTATCATGCTTCAGATTTTTGTTAAATTTAGCGTTTCGGGAGAAAATATTATAGAGAAAATATATATAAATATTAATTTATTGCTAAAGTTGATGATGAGGTGTCAGGAATCGGGATGGTCATAATTAGTATTTTTTCTTTGCTTTCGGTTATGTTAGGACTCCTAGAACAGAATAGATAGGTAATAGTACTACGTTGAACTACGTACATAGATACCTTCTCTACTCCTAATCGAAAGCCGAAAGCACAGTTAGAATAGGTATTTATTCTAAATGTACTTTCGGTACGAAAGTGCAAGGAGTGCACAGTGCATTGAACTATATATAGGCAAAGCACTGAACTATATACAGGCAATATCACTGAATCTGTTAGCATAACAGAGGGCGATCGATGTCCACACCTAGTTCCACCGAAAACATCATAGGCATCGATGGATGCCACATTGGTTCCATCCGGCACTCATTCTGCTCTATTCTCTTTATGGAGCTGGGACCTGGGAGCGACTATAGACATCACCATCAGCTGAAACCGCGCGGGCGCCAGGAGATATCCGCCAATTAATCCTAACAGCAAATGTATGCCTACACTATACATATATATTATAAGGAGTTCTAGATAAATAGCCTACATGTGATAAAATATATACCTACTTATTGCTAAAAGCTAAGAATATGTGGCCAGAAGGGATTCCGAGCGTCCTCCGCCTCAAAGAGATATGTAATATTATTATACGAGTACATACTTAAGTACGTACTTGGTACTTGCTCGCTTGCTCCAACCTACTGTTGCGCTTGCAGTCATGGATCCCGGAGCAGAGATTTTGCCCACGAAGCAGGAACTCCCTGCAGCGGCTTTTTGAATCTTTGAGTAGACGGCTGAATATTTTATCCGTCTTCATGGAGAGCTTTCGTCAGGGGAAGCGAAGGATTTCGCGAAAAGCTGAGATTAAACTAAAATAATGAATCATTACCATCATCATTACTATCTTGAATCATGAAGGATAGCAAAGTAAAATAATAACAATAACTACAATTTTTTAAACAAAAAGGATACTTACATCCCTGGTGGGGATCGAACCCACGACCTTTGGATTAGAAGTCCAACGCGCTATCCTCTGCGCCACAGGGACTGTTAGTTGGATTGTCAAAAGTATGTATTACAGTATACGGAAAGAATCTGAACTAATATAAACGCCATTTAATTTGTAACCGAATTTACAGAGGCCTTTAATTTCTAAATAAAATAAAAAGTATATTAATTTCTATTACTGAGATAAAAACTAATATCTATTCATATGCTTCATACGTATTTTTTGTAAAAAAGTGCACAGTTGACTTCTAAATGTCACAGCAACCGGAAATGTTAATCAACAAAAACATTAACAAATGTCAAATTTGTCAAAATTCTGTTTGTGTTTGTTTGAGAATGGGGACTTTGAAATTGTAGTGAATCGTAACGTAAATTAATTGTGTTGCACAAACGAAAAAAATAATATTCTTGAATTATATTCCAGCATGCAATGCAAGTCAGACGGAAGCATGGAAGGTCTAGTCACAGAAAAAAAGAAGTCCTATATCATAGATACTGATGATGTGAAAAACTCAGAGTCCGCCGAAAACTTTCAAAAGTTTATGTATGAATTGTTCGAAAAGAACGGAGTAATAAACGATTTGAGAGCGTATTTGCGTGGTCATATCGTAGAAGTTTTGAAAAGCGCTCAAAATGGTTTGTTTGTTGTTACCATTGATTTTAAACTAAACTTGTATGTAAATCTTATCGTAGAAGTATTTACTGAGAAACACCTGTAGCCTTGTTGATTCAGACACCAACTTGATCAGTTGCATAAATAATTTATACACTATTTACACATGTTTTCTTTTTAGGTGACATTCCTGCATGCCAGAAGCATTTCACACAGCGTTTAGAGCTTCCTTTTCAAGCATGGAATATCCTTATAGCAGAATATCTTTTGAAATTGGTACGTAAAGTTACTGAGCAGAGTTGGTCCTTATTCTTGAACAGTAAAATATTCAGCATCAACTCATTATGTTCCATATGCTGGCAATGTTTCTTAGGAAGACGTTGTGAGCCACAATCCACCATACGGAATATACCGATGTGACTTAGTGGATGTCATAATTACTTGTAGCCAGTGAAATTACTGGGCATTATGAAAGTTAAGAGCTATTGTCAGGGTGATGAGCACAATTCAGTGCCGCACCGGATTTTATGTAACAGTGCTGGGTGGTTTTGCAACTTTTATAGGCAGGCGAATTGTTTACTATTGGGTAAGCAAGATGCTCTTCTCGTCACTCAAATAAAAAACTCAATTTCATAGAATAGTTTAACACCATTGGGGGTACAACATGTGTTTAATTTCTAGCTTGGAAATACCAAAAGTGCTCTTAACATATTATGTTGATCTTGCTTGACATATGTTGCTCTTATTTGTAACATTGAGCAAAGTTATTTAATTCATCTTCTCTAATCTTCAAAATATTCTTAGGAATATTTTGTAGATAAGAGAAGTTGAATCTCTGCAATTTTAACAGGATTGTGGTAGGACTTTATGTGTACATGTAATATTCCTTTTTCTTTAAAATGATTACTAAATTATGTCCTATTTTGATTTTTCAGGAATTCAATTACACTGTATCAGTGTTTTTATCAGAAATACCGCTGGCGAATATGGTGTTTGCTTTTGCCAAGGGTCTCATGAAAGGCAGTTGTGATGCTGGGATGAAATTTAAGGATGAAGATGTTTGGTCCATATTTAATTATTTAGGTATGATTAGGAAAAATGAGGCTTGATCTTTAATTTTGCATCTTTTTGTAAATATTATTAGATGTAGGATTTTTACAATATTTCCATAAAAAATATATACAGAAATCCTGTAAAAAACCAAATACCTACAGTTGTGTTTTGTTTATCCTTACAATATATCTTTAACAAAGACATTAGCAATAAGTCTCATGTGAAGATTACTTTATTTTTCTGGTGTATGTACAATACTCTATGAGTGAAGGCCTGAGTCCCAGCAGTGGGAATATATATAATGGGCTGATGATGATGATGATGTACAATAAAGAGTTCATGTGTAGTAAATTAAATATTACTTGTTCTCTGAATTACTCAAATAAACTTGACCACATACAGAAATACATGTATAAAAAATATTTTCAGGTATAAAATGCGACTCGGATCATGCTTCGAACGTGGTGGAGATGTATAGAGAAAAAAATAATTCACCACTGCTGCTCTGCATATTGAAATGCATACCTATGTATAAGGAGCCTATCGATATAGAGCAAGGCAAGTATATAGCACAAAATGTAGGGGCATCAAGGTTGTAGATTTTCTTGCTGATTGCATCCTTAAAAACAAAAGTGGTATGTAGTATTTACATAATAGGGGATCGGACAACTTTTCAGAAAGTGTTTTAAATTAACTACAATGAATATATTTAGCCATGAAAAATACTATTTTAATTAAATAACGCTCTTAAAGTACCTAAAACTATGTTTATATATTATGTTTCAAATATTGCCGCGCAAACGGTCACCTCAAAACTTGTGATGTCATATGTAGGTAGAAAACGACAAACTCTTCGAAATAAAACTTGCAAAGAGATTCTTATACGTTTTGTGAAGTTTGGGGACGATATTGTAGTAATGGAACGAAAAAATTAGCAAAAATACATTTTATGAAAAGCAAACATTTAAAATAAACACAAGCTTGACTCACGGCATTTGCCTGCAAATGACGTCATGCGCTGTGATTGTTGTTTCGTTTGAAATGAAGAACAGATTAAAAATGTCAGAATTATTTATTGATTTAAAATATAAATAATTATTATTTCACTAAAATATTAATTGACTGATCTTTCTGGTTCGACGAACATTCGTTCTAACTACATTTTAGATTTTTTCTCTATTACTGTCCGATCCCCTATTGTCCTAAAGTTTCCCAAGACCAGCAAGGGAACCGTCTAACTCAAACACCGATCCCAGCCCTTTCAAACATGTCTTGTGATCGGTATTTGTTTTTTTAAATAGGAAATATGCATGAGTTGTCGAAAAATCTAGAAATCACTTTTTACGATAGATTACTTCTGTAAACATTTAGTAGTGATATAATTATTATTAATTGCGTAGTGTATTTGTATTTCAATGTTTATTTTTCTTATTTTTTGGAGAAACGGAACGTAATCGCAAAACGCTTGAGTCAGTGCAACCACGTTTTGACGTCACGCGCCTCGCTGCTTATTGGTAAATTTTTTACATAGAGCCCGTTCTAAATTGGATAATTATTGACACACACACACACACACACCCTCACACATGTAGCATAGTTGGACCAATGAGGAGATCCTAGGTCTCTACCTTTTGACGTCACACGCAAATGGCGCGTTTATGTTGATTTAAATTGATTCAAGTTTTCACTTATTTTTTTTATTGAAGAGTGATGCCGTAAACTTTTTGGACATTTTTTTTCATTAATAGTATTCAATAATGAATCGTGTCATGTATTAAAAAAAATACATGCATATTCTCTTTTCTACTCAAAGTCCGTGTCCCAATCACTATATTCACTATCCCAATCATGATTGTAAAAACCCTTCCATATTTGAAATTGAAAGCGATCGGGATCGGTTTTTGAGTTACACGATTCCCCTGAAGATACTGTCTACTAATTTTAACAGAAAGCGCCATAGCCTCCCTTGTTGCCCCAATTTTTACACTACCGGTAGTAATTAATATATACTAGAGTAGCTGACCCGGCGAACTTCGTACCGCCATTTTTTTCTAATCGTTTAAAAAGAAATTCTTTTATACATACAAACCTTGTCCTAACAATAACGAACACAAAAAAAGAGAATTAGTATTAGGTATCCAATTTGCTGGTGTCGTTCGGAAGTTATGCGCGTACAAACATTTCGGTGATTCATTTTTATTTATATAGATTACTAGCTGCGCCCTGCGGTTTTACCCGCGATTTCTCGGGATAAAAAGTAGCCTATGTGCTATTCCAAGTTCTAAAGTACCTACATACCAAATTTCATCAAAATCGGTTCGGTAGTTTTTGCGTGAAAGAGTAACAAAGGTACATCCATACATCCATTCTTACAAACTTTCGCATTTATAATATTTGTAGGATTAGGTTGATGATAAGCAACCAACATTGTAGGTGGTGGTATAACTGCAATGGGCAGGCATGTTGCTTACTCTCAGGCCAACGATGAGCTCGTCTTGTTCCTCAGATGTTTAAAAACTACTGATCACCGTATTTCTCGTTTGAGCAGACTCGTCACTCGAGAGCCTTTCCTCTAGCGTCAATAGCTCAGAAAATTTGGACGACAAGACCAGACGGCAGTCCTCTTCTCTACACGACAAGTGCAAGCACTTTGTGTTCTGCAAGACTTGTCAAAACAAGATGCGACAGATTAAAGAAAAGTATAGGAAGAAAAAGAATAATTTGTTAAAGGTACATAATAAAGATTAATTCTTCTTTCTTTCAGTTATAAAAAAATATTTATCCTTTCTGTAGTACCTACATATGTGGCCTTAGCTCTCTAAGCGATGTCTTCCATTCAACTGAAGGTATAAGCACATAATACTAAGGGACAGAAGCATCACTCCACAAAGAAATTTAAACAAATAGCGACTCTTGCTATGACACAATAAAATTCAATTCAGCTCGCATAGCGCTGCATACCTACCAGTCATATTAACCTACAGAGCGCCTCTCTTTCTATCGCATAGCTCTTATCTCTTCTGACGCGGCACGTGTAACGACGCGCGACCCGCCGTCGGTGTCCGGCTATGTACTTGTAGCTTCGTACCTACAGTGCGGAGTGCGCTAGGCCTGGTATATATGTAAAGACATTTCTACAAAATGGTTCTATGATTTGCAAATTTTCTCGCTTGAATTAATGTCCCTTATTATAGTGGTTGAGCGTTCGTAATCCGCACATACCTAATATACTTATGTCGTGGAGTGTACTGAGCTGGCATTTGAACTCCAGTGCATCGGATCGAAAGTCGCACAAGTTCACCGCGCAAGCCGACATTCGCTCTCACTCCAATAGGTACCTATGAAATCCCTCCATTCACAAAATCGATTGTTTCCGTTGGCAACGAAAATGTAAATAAATACCCCCGTGGTATCTTCTGCTAAAGTCAATTCAAATTAGCAAGTATTACATAAAATAAAAATCAGTACCTACCTAGGCTACTTACTTAATTAAATCCTTCGATTTTAAAGTAAATGTATTCAGTTATTTATAGAACTTCTGTTACTATAATGGCTTTATTTCAGAACCTAACAAAATCAAGTGTGAAATTAAAAAACGTGGAGTACCTAATGAAGAATATTGATGTTTTGGAAAAGAGTCTCATTGATGAGGTTACTTGAAATAATGCTGTTTTCTTACTTTAATATCTCCATAGTTTTAGTTATATTATGAAAATCATTAGGATCCTATACGGGCCCTATAGTTAGCCCGGGATTAGAGAATCATATTCACAATAATAATTTAAATTATAATAAAATCACCATGAGATAGTAGAATCGTTTGTAGAACGAAAACAGATCGCTATTTTAACTCATGACGAATAGAGCCTCGGCTAGCAATCCAGCAGTCATCATAATGATCATCATCATCATCAGCCTGTCGCAGTCCACTGCTGGACATAAGCCTCTCCAATTGCACGCCATTGGGCACGACCCCCGGCTACTCTCATCCAGCTGCTACCAGCCACTCTGCGAATATCGTTGCTCCACCTAGCCTGAGGGCGTCCTACACTACGTTTGCCAATTCGTGGTCTCCACTCAAGAACGCGTCTACCCCAACGGTTGTCGGTTCTACGGCTAATAAGGCCGGGCCACTGCCACTTCAGCTGGCTAATCCTTTGAGCTATGTCGGCAATCCAGCAGTGTAATCATCTAACTTAAACACAGCCGAACATCGATCCCGATCGCTTTTAACTTCAAATTTGGAAGGCGTTAGCATTCTTCGAACTGAAATATCGATCAGTTTTAGCGATCGTGATTAGGATTGGGATTGGGACGCGAATTTTGAGTATAAACGTTAGACAATTCCACAGACACTTACTGGTGGTAGGTTTCTCATATGCGAGAGGCCGTCTGGGTGGGTACCACCGCTTTGCCAGTTATTCAGCCGCCAAGCAGTAGTGCGCGATCATTACTGTGTTCTGGTTTGAAGGGCATTGTAGCCAGCGAAATTACTGGGCATTATGAGACTCAACAGCTAATTGTCTCAGGGTGACGAGCGCAGTGCAGTGCCGCGCAGGATTTTGCAAAACAACGTTCTGGGTGGTGCTGTTATTGTTGTGGGCTGGCGTATTGCTTACCATCAGGCAAACGACCAGCTCGTTCGTCATTCAGTAACATAAAAAAAGACAAATACCGATCACTAAATCTTTGAAAGCGATTGGGATCGTGTTCGAATTAAACAATTCCCCTGCTGATCTCTGCTAAATAAATCGGTAAAAAGAAGTAGGTACGAAAAGTATTTATTAAATAAACATTTTCACTGTAAAACAATTTTTCACTGTTATAAACATTTTTGTGAAAATTTGTTTAGTGGTAAACATGTATACACCATCCCGCACTGGGTCAGCGTGGTGGATTATGGCCCATACTCTATGAGAGAAAGCCTGTTCCAGCGGAACGTAATGGGCTGATGATGAAGATGATGATGATGTATTCACTAGTAAACATTAGTCTGTTACCTAATATTTCAGATGTTCCAGCAACTCAAGTCCGTATACGAATCCGAAATTGAAATGATGAAGAACCAAGAAGACAAACGCGTGAAGAGATCACTCGTCACACACGCTATGCAGTTACAGAAGAAACGGAATGAGGTAGTTTGTCTGCCAGTCTGTCATTTATAATTTATAACTCGTGCTAGGTCTCTCGTTTGCGAGAGGCCGTCTGACTGGGTACCACTGCTTTGCCAGTTATTCTGCCGCCAAGTAGTAGTGTGCAACCATTACTGTGTTCCTGTTTGAAAGGCATTGTAGCCAGCGAAATTACTGGGCATATGAGATTTAATATTTGTTTATATGTCTCGGGGTAATGAGAGCAAAGCATTACTACGAAGTGCTTTTTATGATATTAAAAGTTCTGGGAGGCACTGCAATTGATAAGGGCAGGCGCTTGCCACCAAGCGAACGACTTGCTCGTATACCATAAAAATAACTTTCAAACATTTTACATATTTTTATATCGTCCTAGATGGAAGAATCATTCAAAACGCGTTCAGCGGAGCTAGAGTTTGCGGTCCAACAAAAAAAGCGGTTCCTGTGGGGACTTGCGCGCGCATTGCGCGAACAGCACGCGAACCTCGCCAGCGCGATGCGCGACGTGCAGGAGGAAACGAGCAGATTGTTTGATAAGGTAGTATCTGCTGTTTGATAAGGTAGTATCTGCTGTTTAATAAGGTAGAATCTGCTGTTTGACAAGGTAGTATCTGCTGTTTAATAAGGTAGTATCTGCTGTTTGATAAGGTAGTATCAGCAGTTTGATAAGGTAGTCTCTGCTGTTTGATAAGGTAGTATGTGCTGTTTGATAAGAAAGGGTATGGTAATGAGGTTTTCTTCTTTGCAAGTCACTAGTTCAAACACGGTCAAATAGACCACTAGGCAGCCACAGCGGCAACATTGGCCAAAGGTCAAAAGATATACACTTTTAAAAGTCATATACACATTATATAAATCAATTAAAATAACGTTAATAAATTTTACTTAAAATGTCATGACTGAAAAAAAAGGTAAGCCTGTCTACCCATTTCTTTCCCATACTCAAATTGAAGTCCGGGCCCAGAAAAAAAGTGCCTGGCCTGGTTAAGGTCGACCAAAGTGCAGTTACCGCACAAAATACACTGGAGCAAGTGCTTCACGGTTTGCGAGGGGGCACCACAATTGCATTGCTCCTGTGGTGGATTTGTAATACCCCATTTACTCATGTTATATTTAAATCGACCTCCGCCCGGATTGGGGTCAGCCCATACGTACCCATTTGTGACCTCAGATTAGATAGGGTAGGGGAGCTGATTATGGTTCAAAGCGCAATGCATGGGGAGTCTATATACACAAGGAGATGTTGACTGGGGGTTAGAACCACTTTATTTCTACTCCGGCTATATTTTGAGGTTAAATATGCAACTTCGGATATTGTGTCGCGAAAAGCTGAAATTCGATGGCGCTGTGCCGGATTACGGAAATGTGTAGCATGCCAATTAGTGTACGACCATCCTTTATGAACCACAATCCACCACGCTGGCCCAGCGCGGGTTGTTGGATGTCACATGTCCTTGAATTGTTGTGGTTAATTCTAGGAAATTTCTAGAGCGAGTGTTAAATTCGCACATAACTTACGAAAGTTAGTGGTGTGAGGCTGGCGGAATTTGAACTCGGGTTTGTCGGATCGAAAGTCGCACGTGCTTCCACTGAGCCATACTCGTTCGACATAATATATTATTTATTTATTTATTCTGATGCTTTCTGTGCTTACAGTTGTGACCAAAACGCACAGCAAGCCACAATTTACAATACATTACACAGTGAAGGAACTTAAAAACGAACAGTCTATGTAATTGTGCTATTACGTATTATTTACAGGAGGAAAGCCTGAAGACTCAACTTGCCGAAGCCGAGCAAATACTTCGCCAACGCGGCGAAGACATGCGCAACCAGATTTCTAACGAACTGGTCATTCTGGAGGGACATCTGGAATCTATGAAGAGAGAGAGAGACAGCATAAACAAGGAACGGTCGGAATTAGGCAAGCTAAATCTTTTTTTTACTTGTTATAGGCTTGGTGACTGCTATCTCACATGATGGTAACACGCCGTTGATCTGAGAACAGGATATTTCTCACAGAGACAGCTGTACGAAACCTTCTCACGGGCGACGTGATCCCAAAGTCTTTACGTGTTTGCTCCCTGTACAGTGTTTTTCAAATAACATGTGTTGTACACAATGTACAAAAAAGTCTCTACATCAGCGTTAAACGAAGTCCACGCGAACGAAGTCGCGGGCAACAGCTAGTTATACATATAAACCTTCCTCTTCAATCACTATCTATTAAAAAAAACCGCATCAAAATCCGTTGCGTAGTTTTGAAGATTTAAGCATACATAGGGATATAGGGACAGAGAAAGCGACTTTGTTTTATACTATGTAGTGATGAGTAATTTTACCTCTATATAATGTTTTACATATTTAAAGCAAGGAGTGGAATGCATTGGCAATGCGTTCCACTCCTTGGCTGTTCGTAAGATGAACGTGGAAGCAAACTGTTTTGTTCGTACAGGAGGTATGTGAGGAATGATCTTTACTATACTACTAGCTGACCCGGCAAACGATAAATACAGGGCCCCAATTCACTATGACAACTTGGCGATTCTTTGCTTCGAAATCACGTCGACTCCTTCATTGATAAACGACATCTGCGAAATTTGTATACTCTATGACGCGTCATTTATATGAATATACTAGCTGACCCGGCAAACGTTTTGCCATATAAATTTAAAAAAAAGTTAAGGGTGAACAACCCTTGTCACTTAGGGGTATGAAAAATAGATAGTAGCCGATTCTCAGACCTACTGAATATGCATATACAATTTGGTAAAAATCAGTAAAGCCGTTTCGGAGGAGTAAGGTAACTAACATTGTGACACGAGAATTTTATATATATGATACTATAACAAACTGGACAACCTTATTGTTGTGTTCCTCTGTCTATGTGATCATTTTAAAATCTTGTAAGTGCTATATTTACAAAATATTTATTTGTGGTAACTTATAATTAGCTATCTGTACACATTATTATAAACTCTGTTATTTAAAATCCTAGCTGTTAGTTACCCTTTGAGAATAAAATAAAATAAAATAATAAAATTTTAATGTTGAATGTTTGTTTTAATGTTGAATGTTTGTTACTTTTACACTCCAAGACTACTAAACGGATTCTAATTTGGTTTTAAGAGTTTGGTAGCATAAGTCCCTAAGATTATTAGGGGTACATGTTACATAAAAATGGGTTGGGTGATTACGAAGATCAAACATGACCTCTTCGTAGTAAGCGCTCTTATATACTGGGGAGGTCTTGCTAAAATGGTCTTGGAACTCTTAGAAAAAAGAGCTTTCTCTGGTTGTCGACGCAGACGAAGCAACGGGAACAAGCTAGTATTTTGTTATTTTGATAACATTTATTGATGAATAAAATATGATGACGTTCCTATAATTTACCACATAATGCTTGCATGCAAGATTTGATCTTTATAAGCTACAAATTGAATTGGTGAATGGTGAAATATACAGGGTGTCATGTTAATTCGTTTTAAACATGTAAACACAGTTTGAGATTTCCCAAAAATCGAGATCATCCGACTTCTTTTAACCGACTTCAAAAAAGGAGAAGGTTGTCTATTCGATTGTATTTTTTTTTAATGTTTGTTACCTCAAAACTCCGTAATTTATGAACTGATTTGAATCTTTTTGCGTTGGGTTTAGTATAGCTACGAAGTGGTCTCATATAAATTTCATCGATATTTGACCTTGCACTTCGAAGATACATTGAAGTCGGTTTTTGTTTTTTTTTTTGTAAAAATTATATTATTCATATACTAGCTGCGCCCTGCGGTTTCACCCGCGGTTTCCCGGGATAAAAGTAGCCTATGTGTTAATCCAGAGTATAAGCTATCTCCATACCAAATTTCATCAAAATCCATTCAGTAGTTTTTGCGTGAAAGAGTAACAAAGGTACATCCATACATCCATTCATACAAACTTTCGCGTTTATAATATTAGTAGGATTAAATCCATCTCATATAATATACACCCTGTATATACATTTTCTGATTCCAGAAAACATAAAACTTCTCTGTAATAGCGCCTTCAAAACTAACATGGAGACCCATAACGAAGAACTACGTTCCCACTACGATCTGATTAAAAACGAACTAGTAATCCTAAAGAAGTACCTAGAGACAACCAAACTGGAACCCAAATGTGTGATAGAAAGGAGCACAATGACAGAGCTAGCCGACGTCTCGACCAAAATTGATGTGGTTTTAAATAACGGACACGGAATGGAGAGAAGAAGTGAAGACAAAATCAAAGCTAAGCAATTAGTCAACGATTTGAAGAGACGTAAAAATGTTAATTATAAGGTAAGTGATTTTTTTTTATACAACGTCACAGTGGTTTCAATGTTTGTAGTTTATGTACTGTCTTTGTAGGTATTACATTTTTAAGCGTGTCACACACTATGCAGATACGGTATCTGTATCTGGAGTGCGTATCTGTCAATATCGCTCTCTATACTAAACTCAAGGAGCACTGGGTATTGTAAATATATTATTTTTCAAAAAAAACTAAACCGACTTCAAAACCACAAATAGGCACTCAAAAGTGTAAAATAAATTAATATAATTATCATAAGCGCTACCCACTCATATATTTGAAGTCGGTGCCAGCCAAGTCTAAAAGGTAGTAGATAGATACTACCTACAAGTAGTACTTACTATATACATAGTATTTATCTGCTACCTAATAGACTTGACATCAGATATGTAGTCTCAAATTGACCAGTAATTTCGCTCGCTTCAATGCCCTTCAAACCGGAACACAGTAATGCTTGGGCACTACTGCTTGGCGGCAGAATTACTGGCAAAGCTGTGGTACCCAGATGGCCTCTCGCATCCGAAAGATTTACCATCTAGTACACAAATGTATTTACTGTAATACATTTAATTTCATACTGATGGTAGGTTTTTCGCATGCCAGAGGCCGTTTGGGTGGGTACCACCGCTTTGCCAGTTACTCAGCCGCCAAGCAGTAGTGCACAAGCATTACTGTGTTCCGGTTTGAAGGGCATTGTAGCCAGCGAAATTACTGGGCATTATGAGACTCAACAGCTAATTGTCTCAGGGTGACGAGCGCAGTGCAGCGCCGCGCAGGATTTTGCATAACAAAGTTCTGGGTGGTGCTGTTATTGTTATGGGCTGGCGTATTGCTTACCATCAGGCAAACGACCAGCTCGTCTCGTCATTCAGTTACATTACTTTAATTTTCAGTCCAATGAACTACAGTTGTCGCACGTCCGGTCCATAACGTCCGGAACTAGCGAAACGGATCCGGACGCACTGCAGCTGCAACGGGAAGAAAACGAACGGCTACGGATCTTCGCCAGGCAGGTACATACATACATACTATTTCATACATTTTCATACAAAAAAATGTTTTTTCCAACCTTTTATATAACTTTGGGTAAAATCTTGCAAGTTGAATCAGAACCACTTCTTCTTATCCTATGGAGTTATAAATTATGCATACTTGTCCGATGTCAATGCAATATTATGGTGACAGCCAGCTGATCTGATGATGAAGATGGAAGGTGGGCGATAGAACTCGTAAGATAATCGTAAATTATTAGTGTATGGGCTCATTTTAATCTGCTCGCGGTTCTGATTACGAATTTGTTAAAAGATTAATATATTTTTTAACAAACGTCTTGTTTACCTTTTGAGCGCCACGCTAAGTTAACATTTCAGTCGGCTTGAGCCGACCTCGGCGTAGAGAGCACTTATTTGTTTGTCTAATTAAACCGACCTTGGCGGTAAAAATGTTTAGCCTGCAAAAGCAAGGTCGTCTTTTTTAACCGACTTCAAAAAGGAGGAGGTTCTCTGTTCGATTGTATTTTTTTTTTTTTTTATGTTTGTTACCTCAGAACTCCGACACTTATGAACCGATTTGATTAATTCTTTTTGCGTTGGGTTCAGTATAGCTACGAAGTGGTCCCATATAAATTTCATCGATATGTGACCTTGGACTTCGAAGATACATTGAAGTCGGTTTTTGTTTTTTTCTAAAAATTAATTATTCTTACTAGTTATAGGCTTGCGTTTGACCACTATCTCACCTGATGGTATTTTTTTTTATAACCTGAGAGGCTAGCATTTGACAACAGTCTGATTGAAAGTGACGACGCGGTCGACGATGGATCATGCTTGCCTAGCAGATACCGATTCACTCGGGACTTGAAGACACCTAGATTATAAGAATCGGGAAACAGAGACGCTGGTAAGGTGTTCCATTCCTTAGCTGTAACGATGATGGTAAGCGATGATGTGGTTTAAGATGTACCACGCTCGCCTAGAAGATACTTGGGGGCTGATTGTCTAACTACATCTATCGCGATACCTTTTAAAGGGATAGCG
The DNA here is from genome assembly GCA_951640565.1 of Petrophora chlorosata. Lineage (NCBI taxonomy): Eukaryota > Metazoa > Arthropoda > Insecta > Lepidoptera > Geometridae > Petrophora > Petrophora chlorosata. The sequence goes on along the minus strand of OX621203.1, from coordinate 11,669,088 downwards.
ATTATGATCGTGATCCTAATTTTCAAATCGAATTATCTAAGTTGTTTAATCACAATCGCTATCAGACCAATGTATTACTTAGGTCAGGGGTTCCCAAACTTTTTCAGTTAGCGGCGCACTTTCAGGTTTAGTATTTTGTCTCGGCGCCCCCTAGCTAGTTGCAATAGGGTACAATGATACTAAGTAGATAGGCACAAAAATTAAAACATCCACAATATGAAGCTGAGTTTTTATATTTATATACAAGAAAAATATTTATTAATTAAGAAAAATAGGAAATAAAATACAATGGCAACGTAGACAATATGACGTGTGAGTTTGGTGATCACCACACATTTTTTCAAAGGTATAAGGCGTGGTATAGGCATAAGGCTTGACACCGCTATGTTCATTTGCTTAAGTTTAGTTTCCGGAGAATGGTAAACAGGAACAAACAGAACTCTTTACTCTCTACGGCGCACCAGGGCGCTGCGGCGCACACTTTGGGAAGCCCTGACTTAGGTGAAAGAAATCGACGAGTAGTGTTTATGAAGTTGCCATAGCACAATATAAATATCTCCTTTAAAACTATATATTTTTTTTGTTTTTTATTTTAATGTAATATGTATATCTTTGTCTGATTGTTCGTGATGTCATGGACAGGGTTTCGACTGAAAATCAGTGCTAAGGTACTTAAGATACCTTAGCGTATGCTGAGTCGGAACCATTTCCTGACATCGCGCAACATTTCACTGTATTGTTTTTGTTTTGTCTTTATTTTAGTATGTTCAGTGTAATGTTGTGTGATGTCCGGAATAAATGTATTTTCTTTCTTTCTTTTAGTACAAATAATGTGTTTTGTTACTGCGAGGTTATCCAAAAACCGGTAATTTCCAGTTCTATTAGTAATTTAAGAACAGTTAATGAACATAATGTTCACTCATATATCTTACAAAAATGAGTCTTGATCGCTATCGCAATCACAATCACTAGTTTATCGATCTGAATTTTGTGAATATCCTTCTGGGCCCCAATTCACTATGACAACTTGAACGAAGGAATCGACGTTTTCTCGAAGCTAGGAATCGCCAAGTGGCCATTGTGAATTAGTGCCCAGATGTAAAATTGAAAGTTATCGCGATAGATGTGAAAGTTACGCCCCTGTTTGCTCTCGGTTTGAAGACTCCCAGGCTGTAAACAGGAAATACAGATGTTGGCAATGCATTACACTCCTTGGCTGTTCGTTAGATGAACGTGGAAGCAAACGTTTTGTTTGTATAGGACGGGTGTCTACCATGTACCATTAGCCAGTTGCATTTGTTTAGCAACGCGAGCACATAGATGAGCTGTCAAGCCAACAAGCGCGGTTGCAAGCCGAGCTAACCGCGGCCCGCGCGCCGCGCGCCGCTGCGGTCACGCTGCGGCCCCGCACCGCGCCCGCTACGATGCCGGATGACAACTTCTTAGCACACAGGTCAGTGCAGTATTTATTTTTTTCCTCTTTCTGGGGAATTTGGCTTCCCACGTCTTGTGCCATGTGCCAGCCATTAATCTTTTAATTTTTAGCGCCACGCTACAGGGTGAGTTTTTGAACAGGAATCTCATTGGCAACTTCCCTGACTGATAAAGATACAATAATATGTTAGAAATTCCCTTTAGTTTAACAAATGTACTAAAACTGTATACACGTATGGCAAAATGTTGGGACCTTCAGGTATCTTGTATCAGCTGAAAATGTAGGTATGGAAAATGTTTCTTGTATTTCCTGTATAACTTACGCTTTTATTTGACGGGTTACTTTTGTGGAACACGATTGTTATTTATTCTTAGAAATATTTTTTTCCGCCTAACTGTACCTATTTCAAAAACCCGCATGCACCCGGTGTTTCCTCAGAACTAAACTTCCTCACTGCAAAGGAAAAGGTACCTATTATTATTATTTAATTATTTATTGCACTATTATAAGTAATGTACAAAAGGAGAATTTAATGCTAAAGCATTTTCTACCAGTTGTCCTGTGACGGTAAAAGAAAGTTACGAAGCCTGCATCAAAAGTACCCACCCACAAGGTCCCAAAATGTTGCCACAACCTTTATATGGATTTTTGGGAAATAGATATTTTTGCCTAAAATCGATTAAATGTCCAAATTTTTAGTTTTCATCCTGATGCATGACTATAATCATTACTTTACTGTAAGTAACATTTTGTTTACCTCACACATTTTCAATTCACATTTCAGCTTTTAAGTCCATACTTACTATTCGACAACCATAAATGTTACAGTATCACCCAGTCTACATATAAGTTTTTTAGTTAAACCAAAACAAACTAGATGGCGCGAGCATCGCTCCCCAACTCCGCTGAATCGCGGTGACGAAATTCTCCGGCGAACCGAGGGAGTGTTGGCGCGCGGATTTGAAATCATACTTACCTGGCGTAGGGGACACCGTGATCAAGAAGGCGGTTCCCCCAGAGCGAGGCTCTCCCATTGCACTGCGGGAGGGTTGACCTCTGCGATTATCCCTAATGTGGATAACTCGGACGCGTTATTTTTGGTAGTGGGGACTGCGTTCGCGCCGTCCCCCATGTTAGAAAATAATTTAATTTAAAGTTTTATTACTTACATACTTACCTTTTTTTCAAAGTCATGTTAACATAAGTTACAATTTTTAACATTTTTTATTTGTATCATGTGTTATGACATTTAAAAGTGCACTTTTGTGCCTATTTAATAAATGATATTTGACTTTGACTGACTTGTTGTATCTTATATTAGAGTCGAGTGATGGATAAAAAAATTAAAGATTTTTTTGCCAAAGCTCTATTAATACGTCAATGAAAAAATCATGGAAATTGATTTTGTCGAGTGTCATATGATAATTTGTTGTTAAAAATTTATCGAGATCTTTAAACCTATACAAACTGCTGTTTTGGATTAAAAAGAAAGGTTTTTTTTTGCCAAAAGGCTAAGAAAAAAATCATGGAAATTCTGATGCTGATACGGAACGGAACAAAAGATTGGATCGGAACATTTTTCTAAAGTGGTGGAGTGGAGAAAATTGATATTATAATTTTCTTAAAAAGAAGTAGATGGATTTATAACAACAAATTATTCTATCTCTAACGGTTGTGAGGAGTGGGAGCCTGGTGACCTGTAATACAGGTCTTTTAGACCAACATCAGGCACCAGTACCCAGAAAACAGGGTTTCAAAAAAAAAACAAAGTCAAAATCTCTTTAATCATTTTGGCATCACAGACGCACTTATGAACGTCAAATTATCACAATGACTACCACCGTATCGGAAAAAGAACCACTACTCAGAAGATACGGCAAGAAACTGAGAGGCATTTTTTTAGAGATTTTGTTAAAAATTTTTGGGATTTTACAATGTTATGTTTCTTATGTACCAGTTGGTTACTTACGTTACGTTTTCAAGGTTCTACTGTAAATTCTAGCCATAAGTATACTGTAAACCTATGTGGGAGATATAAATAACAACAAAAACAAAACACAAAAACGACACAACGTGTCACATAAACATAAATATTTTCATATAAATTATATGTATGTTAGTTCTATGGTATATATTTATATGGGCCGTAAAATAAATAAACAACATCTGTAACTTATTTTAATGTTGCCTGAAATTAAGATTAAATAAATGACAAATAAATAAATGTTATGTTATTTGCCATAGGGATCTCTGTTAAAAACTCACCGTATACATTTTTACCCAAACTGTAGCGCTTTCATTCATTTATCGATGTGCTAGAATATGTATCTATTATATTAAATTATTCTAACAATAATAATAAAATTTAGATAATATTTAGTAATGTATCACTGTATGTTTTCCAAATAAAATAAAATAAAATAAATAAATAAATAATCTAGATAATATTCAGCGGAATAACACTACATATTTTCATTGCGTTTCAGATTTAACTAATTTATAGTTATCTATTTTCAGAATAAACGCTAGCGCCAGTTCCAACAACCTGAGCCACAGTTGGCGTAAGGGCGCGGGCGAAGAGCTAAGTTTCTTTGCGAACGCACAGCCGCGGATTGTCGTCCCGGGAGACACGCTGCCCTTTATTGGCGTTATACGGGATCGGCATACTGATAACAGGAGGTATGAGGTTCAAAATTTAAAATTCAAAAAATATATCAAAAGTTCTTTATTTCAATTTTGTCGGCACAGACGCACTTATGAATCTATATAAAGGGTTTAATAATAGAATAGATATACTCCTTATTGACTTTCTTAGGTTATGTGCGGATTTAACACCCGCTCTAAAAACGGCGAAAGAAAGCATTGTGAGGAAACCCTAGATAACTTTTATTATTTTTCATCCCATCTATTCGAAAAGGACGACTTGGTTCGCCTTTATGTGCACCCAAAGGTGGTGTTTTCTATAAGAAACTTTTAGCGGGCAGTAATGAGTTTTTAATCCTCTTTATAAGTGCGCCGCAATTATCTTTGCCGCGCACTTTTTGAATTTGGAACATCTTAGTGTTCAGCACCAAAGAAATCGAACGCAAATATTGTTTGAATAAAGACTGGCTGGTACGACGGCCCATAGTCACGCCGCCGGATGAAGGAAAAAAAAAACAAATTAAAAAAGCGCGAACTACAGCCCGCGTTTTCGTAAATTTTCACGGATTGTTAGAAATTCATTGTTTTGTTTTGTTTTGAAAAATGAGTTCTTCAAGTGACAGTGAATAAAATATGAGGCGCTTTTATTTTCTCATAGTGGGTGATGAAAAGTAGAGTGTATCACTCGGGCGCAAAATATATTTTTGGCTCGGGCGACGTACTTTGAATCCCTCGCTACGTTCAGGATTCTACTAAAGAATCCCTCGCTACGCTCGGGATTCTACTCTAGAATCCCTCACTTCGCTCTGGATTCAAAAAAGCGCCCTCGCCGTAAAAATATTATTTTGCTCCCTTATGATACAATCTACTATAGTATCTTGGTGCTACCTTCTCTGGCGGGAGTATGTCCGAAGCATTGGTAGAGTCAGTTTTCGCAATTTCTTATTTGAGTATGGTAAAGAAATGGGTAGACATGCTTACCTTTTTTTTCGAAGTCATGATATTTTATGTTACAATTTTTAACGTATTTTAATTAATTTGTATTATGTATATGCCACGAGCGAGTGTGGCTCAGTGGGAGAACGTGCGACTTTCGTTCCGACGCACCCGAGTTCGAATCCTGCTGGGCCACACTCGCTCGTGTGGTCACATATTGGGCATTTATTATTATTATATCTAACAAATTTTTATTTAACTTGCAATGTTTGGGTCAAATCTTGCAAGTTGAATCAGAACTACTTCCTCTTATCCTATGGAGTTAAAATTATGCATACTTGTCATAGTCTGATGACAATGGTGACAGCCAGGTGATTTGATGATGGAGACGGAAGGTGGGCAATGGAACTCCTTGACGGATAATCGTAAACTACTAGTGTTTGGGCGCATTTTAATCTGCTTGCGGTTCCGATTACGAATTTGTTAAAAGCTTGTCTTGAAATGTATATTTTTCAAACAAAGATCTTGTTAATTCTTATTTCAGGTACTTGATAAACCAATGGCGCTCGCTTCGTCGTCGCGTGTCGCCGAGCGGCGGCGTCGGAAAGCAAGGAGCGAGGGAGCGAAGCGCGAGGGAGCGAGCGAGTGAGTACTCCTGCTTGTAAGCACCGCGCCTGTCGCCGAGCGGCGGTCGAGGGAAGCAAGGAACGAGGGAGCGAAGCGCGAGGGAGCGAGCGAGTGAGTACTCCTGCTTGTAAGCACCGCGCGTGTCGCCGAGCGGCGGCCGAGGAAAGCAAGGAGCGAGGGAACGAAGCGCGAGGGAGCGAGCGAGTGAGTACTCCTGCTTGTAAGCACCGCGCGTGTCGCCGAGCGGCGGCGTCGGAAAGCAAGGAGCGAGGGAGCGAAGCGCGAGGGAGCGAGCGAGTGAGTACTCCTGCTTGTAAGCACCGCGCGTGTCGCCGAGCGGCGGCCGAGGAAAGCAAGGAGCGAGGGAGCGAAGCGCGAGGGAGCGAGCGAGTGAGTACTCCTGCTTGTAAGCACCGCGCGTGTCGCCGAGCGGCGGCGTCGGAAAGCAAGGAGCGAGGGAGCGAAGCGCGAGGGAGCGAGCGAGTGAGTACTCCTGCTTGTAAGCACCGCGCGTGTCGCCAAGCGGCGGCCGAGGAAAGCAAGGAGCGAGGGAGCGAAGCGCGAGGGAGCGAGCGAGTGAGTACTCCTGCTTGTAAGCACCGCGCGTGTCGCCGAGCGGCGGCCGAGGGAAGCAAGGAACGAGGGAGCGAGCGAGTGAGCACTCCTGCTTGTAAGCACCGCTCGTGTCGCCGAGCGGTTCGTTATTTATTTATAACTAAATTACAAACTATTATAAACTATTAACTATTTTATTGTAAACTTACTTGTTATATATTATTTAGAGATAAATATATAATAATGGGGGATGTTTCTGTTTTATTTCAGATAGTGCCGGACCAAGTTTTCGAGTGCCTTCCGAAGAAGAGCAAAATAATAATGAAAATGAACCCACGGATGACTGTCACTTTCGAGCTTCACGGTAAAAAAAATTTGACACTGTCATATTATAAATGCGAAACTTTGTATGTTAGTCTGTTTGTTCCCTCTTAACGCCGCAACGGCTGAACGGATTTCGGAATCATCATCATCATCAGCCCATCACGTTCCCACTGCTGGGACACGGCCCTTCTCTCATAGAGAGAGTATGGGCCATAATCCACCACACTAGTCCAGTGCGTGTTGGTGGATGTCACATGTCCTTGAATTGTTGTGTATATTCTTGGACATGCCGGTTTCCTCACGATATTTTCCTTCACCGTTTCTAGAGTGAGTTGTGTTTTTTACCACAAATCCCTTTTCTGTCTGTCTGTCGTTTCGGGTGGAATCTTGCAACTCAATTTCGAGCACTTCCCGACTAGCTATCCGGGTGAAAATTTCGGGGTAGCTCACAATTCATGCCAATGCATTTTAAATCCATTTATTAGCAATGCTGACCTTACCACAAAAGGCGTACAAAAATGTGGCATTTAGATATTTTTTTTTAATTTCTTTTCTCTTATATATAAAATTCTCGTGTCACAATGTTAGTTACCTTACTCCGAAACGGTTTTACTAATTTTTTACCAAATTTTATATGCATATTCAGTAGGTCTGAGAATCGTTCGAGGTTGTTCACCCATAAATTTTTTTTTATTTACTAGCTGACCCGGCAAACGTTGTTTTGCCATATAAATAAAAATAAAAATTTATGGGTGGACTACCCCTAACATTTAGGGGGATGAAAAATAGATGTTGGCCGATTCTCATAGATACCGGATAAGCACAAAAAATTTCATCAAAATCGGTCAAGCCGTTTCGGAGGAGTATGGCAACGAAAACTGTGTCACGAGAATTTTATATATTAGAAGATATGGCAAAACAACGTTTGCCGGGTCAGCTAGTATTTATATAAATTTTACAACTTTTCATATATTACTAACACCTTATAAACCTTAAACAGGTTTGTCTTGGGTGTCGCATTCATAACATTTTATAATAGTATATGTAGTATAGAATATAAAAAAAATATAATAGGGGATCGGACAACTTTTCAGAAAGTGTTTTATATTAACCACACTTAATATATATAGCCATGAAAAATACTATTTTAATTAAATAACGCTCTTAAAGTACCTAAAACTATGTTTAAATATTATGTTTCAAATGTTGCCGCGCAAAAGGTCACCTCAAAATTTGTGACGTCATATGTAGGTAGAAAACGACAATCTCTTCGAAATAAAACTTGCAAAGAGATTTAAATACGTTTTATGAAGTTTGGGGACGATATTGTAGTAATGAAACGAAAAAATTAACAATAATACATTTTATGAAAAGCAAAAAAGTAAAAGAAACACAAGCTTGACTCACGCCATTTGCCTACAAATGACGTCATGCGCTGTGATTGTTGTTTCGTTTGAGATGAAGAACAGATTAAAAATGTCAGAATTATTAGATTTTATTTATTGATTTAAAAATATAAATCATTATTGTTTCACAAAAATGTTGATTGAATGATCTTTCTGGTTCGACGAACATTCGTTCTAACTACATTTTAGATTTTTTTCTCCATTACTGTCCGATATTATTAGATAAATTTTTTAATAAATGTATTTTCAGTGAACCGAGCCCAACTGTGACGAATAATAGCAGGCGAGATAGAAGTCCTAAAACTGCGTTGAAGGAAACGAAGGATGAGATAAAAACGTAAGCAAATATTAGGCATACTTGTCTCTCTTTTTTCAGTTTATTATTAAGAAGGGAATAAGTTTTATAAAAGAACCGACTTCCATGTATCTTCCAAGTCTAAGGTCAAATATCGATGAAATTTATATGGGACCACTTCGTAGCTATACTGAACCCAACGCAAGAGTTTTTCAAATCGGTTCATGAATGACGGAGTTTTGAGGTAACAAAGATAAAAAACACAATCAAATAGAGAACCTTCTCCTTTTTTGAAGTCGGTTAATTCGACTACTGCAAAGCAATGTAATGGAATCAGGCGTGACGTTGCGGAAATTCATCTCAAAAGTTGGTGAATATTCAGCGGAATTACACTGTTCAACGTTTCAGATACTGCTAAATACCTAAACTGGAGTCCACAAGCATTATTTTCGCAAACTTAAAACTAGTGATGTTCCGGATATCCGTATCCGCGGATATCCGGAACGGGAGAAATAAGGTCCGTGTCCGTATCCGTATCCGTCACTTTTCTCGCGAATCTTTTATTAATTTTCAAATTCAATTGACAGGATAAAATGCTGCATAATAATTAGATTACCTATGTGATTAAGTAGTATAATTAAAAAAACCATTCAGAGTATTTTTATTTCTTAAAATCAAATATTTGGCACATTTAATTGCAAACATATATTCTTGTAAGTTACCATACCAATAGTATAACTCAAAGATACTAAGCAATGCAAGTCGAAACCTGTTCTGCACGTCGTTGCGGCGGCCGTGACGTTAACTATCGTTTCAAGGCCGACACCGATCGAGTGAATAAATAAAAATCCGTATCCGTGTCTGTATCCGCGGATCTTGACACTAAATATCCGTATCCGGATCCGTGTCCACGGATATACATTTTTGAAGATCCGGCACATCACTACTTAAAACTGCCTTAACGTAATGACTTCGTGACCACTCGGTCACTAAGTCATTTCCCTCACTCGGTCAGTCTGGAGACCATCATCAGCCCATCAGGTTCCCACTGCTGGGACACGGGCCTTTTCTCATTGAGAGAGTATGGGCCATAATCCACCACGCTGGCCCAGTGCGGGTTGGTGGATGTCACTTGTCCTTGAATTTTTGTGATAAATTCCTGGACATACCGGTTTCCTCACGATGACACCTTCACCGTTTTTAGAGCGAGTGTTAAATCCGCACATAACTTAAGAAAGTCAGTGGTGCGGGGCCAGCGGGATTCGAACTTTGGTGCGTCGGATCGAAATTCGCACGTTCTCCCACTGAGCCGCACTCGCTCTCGCTGTAGACCATGCCATTTATATATTTTGAAATTTATATTCGTTAAGTTTAAATTTTTTATTTATTTATTTATTTATATCAAGTTACATAGACTCATAGAATAACAATTAATAGAATACAAATACATGGTCACATTGCAAAACATTTAAATTAAAATTATGTCTAATTATTATTATTATTAAGTCAGGTCAACAGCTACATTTTATTTTAATCAAAATTATAAAATAATCAATCAATAATTTTAAAGAATAATAATTTTAAAGAACTTTTTAAATGGCTTAGAGAGCAAAACCTTTACTCTATCAAATAATCCTTACTAATAAGTTCTTTTTTAACCGACTTCAAAAAAGGAGGAGGTTCTCTATTCGGTTGTATTTTTTTTTTATTTTTTTTATTTTTTATGTTTGTTACCTCAGAACTTAGTCATTTATGGACCGATTTGGAAAATTCTTTTTTTATATGAAAGGATATACTTCCAGATTGGTCCCATTTTTAACCGACTTCAAATTAAAAAAGGAGGAGTATATTTTTTCCTTGTTTTTGTTTGTTACCTCAGAACTTCGTCATGTATTACCCGATTTGGAAAAATTCTTTGTTTATTTGAAAGGACATACTTCCAAATTGGTCCCATCATTAACCGACTACAAAAAGGAGGAGTATATTTTTTATGTTTGTTAACTTAGAACTTCGTCAAGCTGATTTGGAAAATTCTTATTTTATTTGTAAGGATATACTTCTAGATTGGTCCCATTATTAACTGACTTCGAATTAAAATAGGAGGAGTATAAATATTTTATTTTGGTACCTCAGAACTTTGTCATTTATGAACCGATTAAATTGATGGAAAATTCTATTTTTATTTGAATGAATGTACTTTCAGAATCGTCGCATTGTGGTCCGACTAATTTATAAAAGGAGTTTTTTTTCTTATTATGTTTGTTATCACAGAACTTCGTCATTTATAAACCAATTTAGAATATTATTTTTAAAGTTTAAAAAAGGAGCAGGTGCGTTATCTCGTTTTTCGCTCTGTCGTCGTGTGGTCGAATTAATAATTTACCGAGATCGATCACAGCTCTTTCGAGGGTGGTCCCCTGTAGTTTATGGACTGTGACCGCCCAGCTTAATATTAGAGGAAGCATACGTCGCTCTACATCTCCGTAACCCCTCGCCGCCTGAAATGTAGTGCTTGATGGAGGTATGGGTATGCAATCGTCACTATTTTTAACCGACTTCAAAAAGGAGGAGGTTTACAATTCGACGGCATGTTTTTTTTTTTTTTTTTTGTGTGTGTTTGTTACGCGATTACTCCGCCAGTTATGCATTGATTTCAATGATTCTTTTTTTGATTGGTAGGTAATACTTCAAAGGTGGTCCCATATAAATTTTATCGAAATTCATTCAGTAGTTTTTGAAAAAAATAGCAAAAACAAAAAAATATAAGTTTAATCTTCAAGTCGGTTCTTGTTTTTTTCGTAACCAACTTTCTAAAGGTGGAGGTTTGTATTCGACTGCTTCACCTGCTTCACCTAGGGTTGACTTCCGGTGAGGGAACTCCTCAACGGTGAATAGTACAGACACAACATTTCGTAAATGGATTTAACCATAATAGCCTGTTCTAAATTCCATCATGACATGGCAGATACACCCAGGATTGACTTCCGGCGAGGGAACTCCTCAACACACTGACAACACACTGACAACTGAATAGGACAGACATGAAATTTTTTTGTACATGCATTTAATTGTGATAGCCCGTTTTAAACTTCGTCATGATGTGGCTTCTAGATCATAAAAGCTTGTCTTTAAAAACTTTTTGAATTAATTTAATTAAAACTTGTTTTTCACTAAAAAGGTTAAAATAAATTATTTTTCAAAAAAAACTAAACCGACTTCAAAACCACAAATAAATACTATGTATATAGTAAGTACTACTTGTAGGTAGTATTTATCTACTACCTATAAGACTTGGCTGGCACGGACTTCAAATATATGAGTGGGTAGCGCTTATGATAATTATATTAATTTATTTTTTACTTTTGAGTGCCATTTGTGGTTTTGAAGTCGGTTTAGTTTTTTTTGAAAAATAATTTATTAAGTTTGTAAGAATGTATGGATGTATGTTTGTTACTCTTTCACGCAAAAACTACTGAATGGATTTTGATGAAATTTGGTTTGTAGGTACTTTAGGACTTGGAATAGCACATAGGCTACTTTTTATCCCGGGAAACCGCGGGTGGTACCGCGGGGTGCAAGTTTTTATGAATATAGCGAGAGATAAATACATTTATACAAATAATAATAATAATAAATATATCTTTATTTAGCCAGGTAACAATTAACAATTTTAATACATATAGGAGATGTGGAACAATTTGCAATTGTTAGGTTTGTTATGCAATGCAAGGTGAACCCTGAAACCCACACTAGGAAAACCTGTGTCGTGGGTTTCAGTGTCTTTCATTTATTGGTATTACTAAGATGTACATAAGTAGGCTGTTCCTAGATCTTAAAACTTACAAGAATATTATCCTGTATTACTTACAGTACTATATTTATTATATTTATTTCATAATTTTCGTCTGCCAATAGGTTAGGATATGCTTATCATTTTATTTATTTATAACTCTGATGTCTCCTAAGAGTGATGTCCCCCTGGAGACCTCTTATAACTCTGTCTCGGGGTGATGAGCGCAGTGCAGTGCTACGCAGTACTTTTATAGTATTAGAAGTTCTGGGTGGCACTGCAATTGTTATGGGCAGGCGTGGCGCTTACTATTAGGCGAACGATTTGCTCGTCTCATTATTCAGTTAAAACCGTGTCTGTAACGAATTAACTAATTTTGAATTTGAATTCGTGCCTCGTACGGGGTACGGCTCGCGCCCGGCACAATCTAGCAGAAGTCATTCTTAAAAGATCAATGATAATCAGAAAATAAAATATTTTCCAGTAAAGACAACACTAACTCACCTCTTGTGAAACGTCGTACGCCCGTCCTCCGCGAAGCGAAGCTGCGCCTGCGCAAGCTCGAGATAGAAGCTGAAGCCGTCGAGAAGTCATATCTGGACTTTAGGAGGCAACAGGGCGCGCTGCGGGGCGAGAGGAACGGGACCAGTGATGCGGGGGGAATTGGGAACGAACCTGAGAAAGGTACTAGCCAATTTCAGTAAACTAAAATTACAATACCGCCGACACAAAAATCTATAAAAAGTAAAAAACGGACCGATTTTGATAAAACATGTCTAACACCCCCGCTAGAAAAAGTGCTTTCAAATAAAAAACCGCATCCAAATCGGTTCACCTGTTTAAGAGCTATGATGGCACAGACACATGGTCAAAATTATAATACCCTTCCTTTTTGCGTCGGGGGTTAAAAATGGACAGCATCTTATTTATTTCAGAACTAGCAAACTTCGTTCGCGTCGGCTCAATAAAATATAGCCTATGTCACTCGGGCGATACTGTACCTTTCTACCAGTGAAAGTATTTTTAGAATTGGTTCAGTAATTCCAGAGACTGTCTCCTACAAACATACAACTTTACCTCTTTATAATATTAGTAGACTAAAGTGTATTTTAGTTTTGTAAAGTTTTGTTTTGAAAGCACACACGAGTTAAACCGTTTCCTAAGCTCATGCTTGGGGAATGGAACTCATGTGTTTTTCATAAACATTTCAAGTAGGCAAAATTAAAAAAGTTTAAGTTTGTTGTGTTTGGCCGGTGTTGTCAGTTTCCAAATTAGTTCGAATATCTATTTAACTTTGAAAGAAAATGCGCTCCTCTTAGATTATCGTGATGCTTTAATTTTAAATGTATATGAAATTGACAGGATTATGTTGCTTCAGATTTGAAACCGATCGAAAGATCAGCTCCTAAATCAAATGAAAAGGTCCCAATCAAGGCGACGTCCCATCACAATAAACCGATGCCTTCATTGACCGTCGATTTCGACAAATATATTAAAGAGTATCACGCCAAATACGACCTAAGCGAAGCTCTCTGCAAGAACAATAACGCCTCGTCTGTCAAAGTCAAGCCTATCCCTACCGCTTATTCCGACACGGCTTCGAACACCGGAATAATGAACAAAAACTATTTGGAAACTCCGCTTGAAGAGTTCCGGAAATATTATCAGTCTGAAAAACGAGCCGCAGAGAGTACACTTAAAAGCCGTTCAAGGACCATATTTACAAATTTTGACAATCGTGAAAGTAACAACAGTCCGACGTCGGTTCATTCAGAACTTTGCGATGATCAAAACGAGCTCAAATCTTCAGTAGCTGAAAATCTAGAGAACTCGGACATGAACATTCCTCATTCTCCGAAAATTATGAATTTCAAAGATATAAACGCTGTCAAATTTCCATTAGCCAAAAACGATAACTCCGACAGCAACAGTCCGAAACCTCCACTAATTGTGAAATTTGAAGATGAAAATGCCCATGCTCCTTTGCCCAAAAATGTTGACAATTCGGAAAACAATAATATCAAATCTCCAATCATTATGAAGTTTGATGTGAATGCTGCCAAATCTCCATTATCCCAAAATATTAATATTTGCGAAGACCGATATCCAATGCTTATAACCTCAAGGTCATTCGACGGTAGAAAAGCTGCCATAACTGCAAAATCTAAAAACCGAGACAATTTCGTAAACAATGGTTCTTCTAAAGATCTCGCAACTTTGGGATCGGCATCCTCACAATCTGCCGTCAAAGGACCTGAAACTAAACTTACTAGTAAATTGATTCGAAATGAAATGATAAGACATGCTCAAGAATTAGAAATATTAAAGAAGAATATTTCAAAAATATACAATTTACCGGAAAAGTGTATGGCCGATAATGTTAACCACGGCAGTTGCAACGAAATTTGTAGAGATGAGAAATTGAATAAAATCAATAATGTGACAGATTTATTAGACGAACTAATAGAGGAAGTTTCTGTTATCGATCCAGATAACAAGTCAACAGAAATAGAAAAGAACTTACTTCGAATTGAATTACAAAATGCCAGCGAATTGAGTAACGTTAAAATTTGTGACTCGCCAACTGAAGACTTTATGCTTGTCGTAGAAAGTTCTATTGCTGTGGGCAACGGAGATTCCGAACAAAATAATGAGAGAGACGACACGTCTGTGCAAATGACCATCATAGTCAGTCCCAATAGAACCAACTTGGCGGGAGCTGCTTCGAACGGAAATGAAGTCACAAATATTATTGAAAAGCCTTGCGACGATTTCGGTGAAAAATCTATAAGGATGGTACAAACCGACAACGACAGTGTGAACGCTATTTATCAAGCAGAACCAATCGATATAATATCTAGTGTTCAGATGCAGTTGGAGCTATCGAAAGATGCTCTGGACCACAACAGTAGTGAATTGGGTGAATTAGAGGTTAATGAAGCCCAAGATGACTACCCAGACGATTTTTCCGCTGACGTGGACAATTTCAACAGCAAATTAGACATTCAATACGATACCGACCACTCCCCGATATCAATGGCAAAAACATCAGAAGAAGAAAGCTTTTGGGACTCCTAATTATTGAAAATAAAACAACTTTATACAGAACCAGTCATAATTTTATTATCTATAATGTCTATGTGAATTAAAATATATATAAAACATACATTCTTTTATTTTACAATTTTTCTTCTCAAATATAAAAGTACAAATATACAAGTGCTACCACTGCCACCACTTTGGCATTTCAATGACGAAAACACGAGGTTTCTAAACATAAACTATAAATGCCAAATAACGCAGTGCAGAATTAACTTTATTGTCAAGAATCATAACTATAATAATTATTACGGAATACGAAAAAATGCATCTATAACATCAACACAGTTAACTACAAACATATAATCTAGAATAACGTAAAAATAAAATGAGATTTAATAATTGAGAACTATTAATAAATTATGCAAATTGACTTCACTATTGTCACAAATGCTTCTATACAATAGAATACAATTTCTATGTGAACAGTTAGTGAAGAAGTAACTGAGAGCTGTCAAAGAAGTTTTAATTGAAGGGCCAATTTTAATTACTATATTAGTCACCATAACTATCGGATTTAATCCAGTTAAACGCACCTTGTTATTCCTTGGCCGTCACATATGTTTCGTATGAAATATCATACATAATTTTCATATGACATTATTGATGTAGCGATAGAAAATTTAGTTACTGCAGACTAACTGGCCAGAAGCACGCTTATGTTACTATGTCTTTTGTCTGCCATTACATACTTAAAGTACTATGCCACAATCAGATAATAAATCAAAATATATATACAAACATTAATTAAACGGAATAATATCAATAACAATAAAAATCAGGTATAAATTAACTTTTGTTGAAGGATTCAACATGTCAAGTTGTCAAATAAGCATCGCATTAAATACAATATAATTAATATTAAAGGACAATCTCATTCTCATTATCATCAGCTCATTACGTTCCCACTGCTGGGACTCGGGTCTTCCCTCCTAGAGAGAGTATGGGCCATAATTATTCATCGTTTGAGGATGTCACATGTGAATTTTTATGATAGTTTTTGGACATGCCGGTTTCCTCACATTTTTTTCGTTTTTAGAGTGTTTAATCCGCACATAACTTAGAAAGTCAGTGGTGCGGGGCCAGCGGGATTCAAACTCAGGTGCTTCGTAAAGTCGCACGTGCTCCCACTGAGATGCACTTGTTTACAAACTAGGACAATTTAATACAAACGAATATCTTATAAGTAATAACAAATAGTTGGGACTCATTTTTTACCTGACTTCACAAGATAATATTTTGAGTTCCATAGCGGCGTAAGTCACAGCGGTTATCAAATCTGCTAAGTTTGAAATGTTGAAATGTTATTTTAGTAGATAAATATCAAGTTACCTAGTAAAAACCTAAAATAAAACACAACCCAGTTAAAGAAACTAACGCAAGAAGCTATAATTTTCAAACTTGTGAATCAAGTTTCAAGCCAGTTTAAAATATTCGTCTGGCTTGTCATTATACTCACTTGCCATTGAGTTTCACTTCAGTTACATAAGGTTGTCGTACACCGCGTCCGATCAGAATCCGTGACAACACGGTCCGAAGTAGCACCGTAATCCGTAGAATGGATGAGAGATTTTCCACTGAATCCGAACTGTTTTTTTGAAGTTCCATTAAGGAAGATAACTTCGAAGCAAAATTCTCGGTCAAAAAACTTCGACACCAGCGTCCGCCACACACCCACACGAGAGAAGATTGACCGAATAAGAAAAATGCGCCTGTGTTGTCAAAAAAGATTATTGACACACACACATGTAGCATAGACAGATAAATGAGGTGATCCTAGGTCCTCACATTTTGAAGACACACGCAAAGGAGCATTTATGTTGATTTAAATTTTCGATTAATGATTTTATTGACAAATGATGTCGTAATTTTTTTTAAATAACACTTTTCAGTTCATTTATATGTAGATTCATGCATTAAAAAAAATACACGCACATTCCCTATTGTCAATATTATTTCTGTGAAGATTTGTGCATTGTGTATAATTTGCTTTTTATATCACATCTGTTTCGCCACCACCTCACTTGATGTTAAGCGACGATGAGCAAGAGAAAGACAGCAGTTGAGCTACTGCTCAGACTAGTGTCGCCAGGTTTCCCGATTTGCGCGAAACGCCCCGATTTTCAAGGGTCTGGTGACACTTCCCGATTCACTTTCGATCAGGACGCCAAATGTCCCAACTTTTCACTAACCTCTTTAGTCTGTACTTTATTCGATAATTTTAATAAAAGAAGACACGTAATAATTAGTCGAAATGGTTACGTTTGAATTTTGTTATATTTTAGAGTTTAATTTGTTCTACCGTTTAAAAAAACTGACTGTCCGATAAAATTATATACACTGATTCACAAAAACCAGTTTTCTTTTGTAGCCATTGTAGTTGTTACGATTTGAAAACCAAAATCCCGATTATTCAAAGTTTGACAAACTGGACCTGGCAACACTAGCTCAGAGCCGTGTCCCCGATAGTTCACAGAACAGCGTCCCGAAACACGACAAGTTCGCTAGACGGTATTGTTTGGTAGGTGGTCACAATATAGCCGCGGCCAGAGCCTACCACTTCAAATGAAAATAGAAAATAAGAATCGATAGATTTTTCCACAATAGAATGATTTTCGCGATCCGTATTTAATCGGACAGTGCACAAGCGATATTCAAACACAGAAGGAGGAAACCCAATGTATATATATGTATAAATATATAAGTTTGACCACTGTGTGTCTGTGTCGCCGTAGCTCTTAAACGGATGAACCGATTTTGATGCGATTTTTTTATTTGGAAGCAGGTTTTATAGCGTATTTCTTTTTACCATGTTTTATCAAAGTTGGTTTAGCCGATTTTTACTTTTAATAGGTTTTTTGTCGGGGTTTTTTAGAATTTTAGTTTTCACTTGTCTTATATTTGGTTTCCGATCGGAGCGGTGCAAATCTACGCCGCATTTAGCCAAATAACCATTTTATTAATACCAACTTTTCTAAAATGTATAACTATTGTAATTTGTTTGGCTGTTCTTGGAGTTGTTTCCTATCTTTCATTTCTAGGCACATTTCCCGGCTCCCAGTATGACATTGTCATGAATGGGACCGTACCAGGAGGTCAGTGTATGTTCAGCGCTGAAAATCCGAAGCTGACGTTGTGATCGATGCTCTTGGTGGCGAGGGAGGAGCGCGGGGAGTTCGGGCCCGTCACGCGCAGCCAGTTCGATACCTGGTGACCAATAATAAAAAACTTAGAAGATAGAAAAAACTTTATTGCACGTTAAAAAGAGTAAAGTACATAATAGTAGATTGTATCATAAGGGAGCAAAATAATATTTTTACGGCGAGGGCGCTTTTTTGAATCCAGAGCGAAGTGAGGGATTCTACTTACTTTCTACTCTTTAGTAGAATCCTGAACGTAGCGAGGGATTCAAAGTACGTCGCCTGAGCCAAAAATATATTTTGCGCCCGAGTGATACACTCTACTTTTCATCACCCACTATGAGAAAATAAAAGCGCCTAATTTATATTGTAAGAGTGGAAGGTTGTTTAGTTTTGGCTAAGTACTGGAAGTAGGCCAAAAACACAAATTCTGAAAAATTCTTGGCGCCTCTTTCATTTCTCCATTCAATAAAATTACCATAGGCTTTCATATATTTCTCCCGGGATTTTGCAGGTAATAGATTATCCATCACATTTCTTGCGTCAGTTCTAATGCTTTCAGGAGTTAATTCTATACTTTCACTGTCACTTGAAGAACTCATTTTTCAAAACAAAACAAAACAATGAATTTCTAACAATCCTTGAAAATTTACGAAAACGCGGGCTGTAGTTCGCGCTTTTTTAATTTGTTTTTTTTTTCCTTCATCCGGCGGCGTGACTATGGGCCGTCGTACCAGCCAGTCTTTATTCAAACAATATTTGCGTTCGATTTCTTTGGTGCTGAACACTAAGATGTTCCAAATTCAAAAAGTGCGCGGCAAAGATAATTGCGGCGCACTTATAAAGAGGATTAAAAACTCATTACTGGCCGCTAAAAGTTTCTTATAGAAAACACCACCTTTGGGTGCACATAAAGGCGAACCAAGTCGTCCTTTTCGAATAGATGGGATGAAAAATTATATTTTTACGGCGAGAGCGCTATTTTGATAAGCTGAATCGAAATCGCAGTTCTAGTAAAAACACTGGAAAGTTGAATAATATATACCTACGTATTCACAAAGAAAAAGAAACGACGATGAATACAGAGCTCCAATTCACTATGATAACTTGGCGATTCTTTGCTTCGAAATCACGTCGACTCCTTCATTGATAAACGACATCTGCGAAATTTGTATTCTCTATGACGCGTCATTTATATGAATATACTAGCTGACCCGGCAAACGTTGTTTTGTCATATAACTTAAAAAAAACGTTAAGGGTGAAGGACCCTTATCACTTAGGGGTATGAAAAATAGATAGTAGCCGATTCTCAGACCTACTGAATATGCATATAAAATTTGGTAAAAATCAGTAAAGCCGTTTCGGAGGAGTAAGGTAACTAACATTGTGACACGAGAATTTTATATATATGATGAATCGAACATAGAGATGTCGTTTATTAATGAAGGAATCGACGTTATTTCGAAGCAAGGAATCGCCAAGTTGTCATAGTGAATTGGGGCCCTGGTCCAAATCGAATTGTTTTTTAGGCAAATAGCACGAAAAAATTACTGTTATACGTAAAATTAGAGAATACTAACTTGTAATGGTACAGCTTGACTTTCCCCAATACTGCAATCCTTGTTGGGCGTGGAACATCGCGTCACCGACGCGAGGCGGCGGCGCGGGTCCCGCGGGGTGTGGGGGTCCCGCGGGGTGTGGGGGTCCCGCGGGGGGTAGGGGTCCCGTGGGCAGTAGGGGGACCGCGGGGTGTGGCACGCACTGCTCCAGGAGGTGCAGGAGGATGCGGTGTCGTCTCCGAGAGGGGCGGGCTGCCATCTGAAAGTAATTAACAATTTCGAGTCGCAATTCACGGCCAGAGAGATGAGACAGCCCGTTGCTAACTACAAATAAGATTTATGGCGAAAAATATTGTTTTCAAGACAAGCTTTTAAGAAATTTGTAATCGGGACCGCGAGAACCAGATTAAAATGAGCCCAAACACTTGTAGTTTATGATTATCCGTCAAGGAGGTCTCTCTAGATCTATGTGCTCCATCGTAGGCCACATCATCGCTTCACATCAGGCGAGATAGTGGCCAAACATAGATCTATTAAGAGTAAAAAAAAAAAAAGAGTTCCATTGCCCTTTACGTCTCTATCATCAGATCAGTCGGCTGTCGCCATAATATTGCATTGTCATCGGACTTTGACAAGTATGCAAAATGTCAACTCCGTAGATAAGGAGTGGTTCTGATTCAACATGCAAGATTTGACCCCCGAACAAACAATGCAAGTTAACAAGAAGTTTGTAAAAAATCAGGTGAGCTGTGTACTGTGGACATCACACTGCTGCTTAGACGTGACAGCACAAGGATCTGTATGAACACAGAAATATAAGAACTAATGAGCAAGTAAGAAGATTTTTCCGATACTTCTACGTTCTGAGGCTACCTTTTGCGCGGCATATTTGAACACAGAAAGTAAATTCAAATTACGCGTTAAGAATGTTCTAATGAGAAAAGCATACTATACTGTTCGTAATTACATAGAGGACAAAGATGCTTGGAACATTCCACTGCTGCAAAGTAGCCAAGTGGTATATAAGAAACATAACATTGTAAAACCCCAAAAAATTGTAACAAAAACTCTAAAAAAAAATGCCCCCAGTTTCTTGCCGTATCTTCTGAGTAGTGGTTTTTTTTCCGATGGTAGAGTCATTGTGATAATTTGACGTTCATAAGTGCGTCTGTGATGCGAAAATGATTAAAGAGATTTTGATTTGATAACATTTAAACATAGTTTTAAGTACTTTTAGAGCTTTATTTATTTAAAATATCATTTTTACCCACCTTGGGCCTCTCCTTTTTAATATTTTTATTAATGATGTTATCAAATGTTTTCAATTTTCAAATTGCTTACTTTACGCAGACGACAAAAAGATTTTTAAAGTTATCGCCTCTCCAGATGATTGTCAAAGGCTTCAAAGTGATTTAATTAGGTTAAGTGAATACTGCAAAGAAAATTATTTACAACTAAATGTAGTGACATTTAGTTGTAAATAATTTTCTAGAAATGCAACTACACTTAGTGAAGTGTAGTTGCATTTCTTTCTTGCGGAAGAAAACAACTATTGTTTTCAATTATTATTTAAATGACGAGCTTCTTGAGAGGGTCTCAGTGGTAAGAGATTTAGGAGTTATTTTAGACACTAAGCTTATACTTAAATCTAACATCGAAAATATCACAGGCCGTGCTTATCGTTTGTTAGGTTTTATTCTGAGAGTGGGTAATGAGTTTCACAATGCTAAGACTCTTATTGTTTTATTTAATTCACTAGTACGACCAATCCTTGAATACGCCTCTAGTGTCTGGAACCCTCAATATCAAATTTATGTTAACAGTCTGGAACGGATACTGAATAAGTTTTTGAAACACCTTAAGTTTTTTAATTCCAGGTCAGATAAGCCTTTAGTTTATAACTAAAACCATATATTATATTACAGATTATTTTATATAACTAAATTATTATTGTATACTCTGTTTAATGTACCGTCTTGTTCTTATGTCTATAATGTATTTTATTAGTAGTATCTTGATTGGTTTATGTATTTTTAGTTAAGACAATATCTTTAAGTTAATTGTAAACTGTGTGCTTGAGAAAAAAAATAAAAAAAAAAAAATTCATAGCAATACATATACATTATGTCTAATTTTAAACACTTTCTGAAAATTTGTTACCACATTCAAAGTACAGAAATGCGCACAGTTCGAAAATAATACGCGCTTTCATACATTGACGAGGCCTTGCTAAAATGGCCTTGAAAAAGTCGACTATGAACTTCCTCTCTTCAAGCGAAGTCGGGTGAAAAAGCTTGTTAGTAATTATAGGCCCTTATAAATAAACGCTGTTTAAAACCTTATGTAATGTTTAACATTTTGTCTCTCACATATTCGTTTCAACGTAAGTTGAACAGTGACGAAACATGTTAACACTGCGTAGGAATGCATTGCGCTCATCACTCGAGACTTCAGATATTAAGTCTCATATATAAATAAATAACGTCCAACGATCACATACATAGATCCTGATCCCTAACTAGGATTCCCTGCATCTAGGGGAGCAGGAACTATGAGGACCACGGTCCCACAACACCCAGACACGACACAAATGCTTGCGCTTTCTTTTCTCTGCACAAACATTTGCTCCGACGCGGGAATCGAACCCGCAACCTCAGTGATGTATGAGATTCGAGCCAACCTGCCCAACAACTACACCACAGAGGCTGTCAAATGTCAATATATGCCCAGTATGTGGCTACAATAGCGGATCGGACAGTAATCGAGAAAAAATTTAAAATGTAGTTAGAACGAATGTTCGTCGAACCAGAGAGATCATTCAATCAATATTTTTGGGAAATAATAATGATTTATATTTTTAAATCAATAAATAATTCTGACATTTTTAATCTGTTCTTCATCTCAAACGAAACAACAATCACAGCGCATGACGTCATTTGTAGGCAAACACCGTGAGTCAAGCTTGTGTTTGTTTTACGTTTTTGCTTTTCATTGATTGTATTTTTGCTAATTTTTCGTTCCATTACTACAATATAGTCTCCAAACTTCACAAAACGTATTAGAATCTCTTTGCAAGTTTTATTTCGAAGAGTTTGTCGTTTTCTACCTACATATGACATCACAAGTTTTGAGGTGACCTTTTGCGCGGCAATATTTGAAACATAATATTTAAACATAGTTTTAGGTACTTTAAGAGCGTTATTTAATTAAAATAGTATTTTTCATGGCTATATATATTAATTGTAGTTAATTTAAAACACTTTCTGAAAAGTTGTCCGATCCCCTATGGTATTAAACGCAGTCCTCACTTGTGTCTCTCAGCGGGCGAGTACAGCGCGACAGTGTGCCGCCAGCGGTACACATTGGGGAACTGTTCGCGGCAGATCGCACATTCAGATATCGCGTCGAACACCAGCCGGTCCATTTTCGTTGGCTCTTCTCTGGAAAATTATTCATACTGATTAATAAAAACTTCCACAAATATAAATAGTGACCATCATAACATAAAACACTAGAAATAATGATAGGATTTCTGATATTGAATGCATTAGCATGTTGGGTTTATTTTGTTAAATGGCTTGATTTTGCAAACGAACCGTTTCCCGCCATACAAGCATCTCGACCGACTATGGTTGAGAAAGTTCCGCGCGCCGCCGCTATACCGGTGTGGCAGCACTGTCGGACTTCGAGAGAAATTGGCCGCGCGCGCTCCAACAAATATTGTGAAAATAATTCAAAATTAACTGTTTGTGACGTGAAAACTGAACAATACAAAGTGCTAGCTGGTGCTCCGTCCCGGGACACGTCAGCAAGGCTGTGGATCTTCGGTGAGTCACATTATCAAAGCCATTTCAAGTTTCTAGATTTTCTACAATTAACTATCGAATGAAACAGCGCATGCTAGGCGAAAATGACGCCGAAGACTGACGATGTCCCCGTAAGACGACATAAGAAGGATAGAAGAAATTTGGTTGCTCTAGCAGTTGGCTCGGTCGCCCAGTAGTTAAGGCGTCGGGACGGTATTCCGAAGACGCAGGTTCGATCCCTGCCCGAGCAATATCATTTTCATTCTTCCTAATTATTAAAATCTTAATAATAGGATTGTTGTCCCTAGGTTTAAACTGACTAAAACAAATAAATCCTTCATGAGCAACAACGTACGTTGTTACAATAAAATTCCAAAATGTATAACGGAGCTCACAGAAAGTAAATTCAAATTACGCGTAAAGACTGTTCTAATGAAAAAAGCATACTATACTGTTCGTAATTACATAGAAGACAAAGATGCTTGGAACATTCCACTTCTGCAAAGTAGCCAACTGGTACATAAGAAACATAACTTTCTAGAAACCCAAAAAATTGTAACGAAATCTCTAAAAAAATGCCCCTCAGTTTCTTGCCGTATCTTCTGAGTAGCGGTTCTTTTTCCGATACGGTGGTAGAGTCATTGTGACAATTTGACGTTCATTAGATTTGATGATTTGACCCAAACATTGCAAGTTATATAAAAGCTTGTAAAAAACATTGCAAGTTAAATAAAAGCTTGTAAAAATAGGAAAGTATGCACAATGGGCGGGCTTATCGCCAAAATATCTTCCAGACATCCTTGGAAGGTGATTTGTGATACGGCAGGAGCCTCATAATAGCTCCACTTACCCATAAATAAAAGGCTCTGCTATTGCTCTATCGCTGGCCTCTTCCATCACGTCTTCCTTCTCGCTCTCTCCTTCCGAGTGTTCCGACGCAGTTTCGAAATCGTCATCGTTGTCCGACTGACACGACGCTACCGAATCGTCATCGGAAATCTGTAAGATTACTTAATGTAAGAGACTTAGAGGCAATTATCTCAGGGTGACGAGCGCAGTTCAGTAATCATCATCATCATCATCATCAACTTCATCATCATCATCATCATCAGCCCATCACGTTCCCACTGCTGGGACACAGGCCTTCTCTCATAGAGAGAGTATGGGCCATAATCCGCCACGCTGGCCCAGTGCAGGTTGGTGGATGTCACATGTCCTTGAACTTTTGTAATTAATTCTTGGACATGCCGGTTTCCTCACGATGTTTTCCTTCACCGTTTTTAGAGCGAGTGTAAATTCCGCACATAAATTAAGAAAGTCATGGATGCGGGGCCAGCGGGATTCGAACTCGGGTGCGTCGGATCGAAAGTCGCACGTGCCCTGAACCACACTCGCCCATGCTCAGTGCAGTGCCGGGCCGGATTTGGCGAAATAAAGTTCTTGGGGGTGCTGTAACTGTTACGGCGGGCACACGGTTCGGGCAGGCGTGTTGTTTACTCTCCACTTTGTCTCGTCACTCAGTTACAATACAATAACACTTATTGCACACCAAATAAATACAAAATACAGAAAAAATAAACACATAATTAATTTTTAGAAAAAAAAAACCGAGTTCAATGTATCTTCAAAGTCCAAGGTCAAATATCGATGAAATTTAAATGGAACCACTTCGTAGCTATACCGAACCCAACGCAAAAAGATATTTCCAAATCGGTTCATGAATGTCGGAGTTCTGAGGTAACAAAAATAAAATAATAATAATGAAAAATATAGAATCGAATAGAGAACCTTCTTCTTTTTTGAAGTCGGTTAAAAATACATCAATTTGAGGTACAATGGGCGCCTTATCGCTTAGTGCGATTTCTTCCAGACAACCTTTGGGTGGATAGAGCAAGTATGAGAAACAATGCGGTTTGGTGGTGTACATAATAGGAATTAATATGATATCCGATAAAAAAAAAAAAAAATGAATGAATAGCATATTCAACAAATATATATTTATACATATATCTATATAATTATATAGAACACAAAAATGTCTCTACCTATGTCCGTTATAGACTTTGAAACAATCCAACCGATGTTCCCCCAACCCTTCAATGTATCTTCGAAGTCCAAGGTCAAATATCGATGAAATTTATATGGGACCTCGTAGCTATACTGAACTGAACTCAAAGAATTTTTGAAATCGGTCAACATTTGGCGGGGGAAATCAGTGAACATACATTAAAAAATATACAGTGGAACATAGTACCTCCTCCATTTTGAAGTCGGTAAAAAATTATAAAGTAGTAGCAAAAGCTAGTATTAAATATAAAGCAATTACATAAAAAAAATGATGGTACTGACCTCGGCATTGACCACCTGGCACTTTTGAGTGTCAACAGTAAAGACGCCGGCCGCGTCGCCCGCGGGGGAGTTCACGCTAACGGGGGAGTCCGCCTCCGCCTGTTGCTGTTTGCCGTCACCTGGAGAAAACAAACGAGAATTCTATAAAAGTTATACAGAACTTGCTGATTTTTAAAAGCTTCTATTTAACTTGCAATGTTTGTGTCAAATCTTGCAAGTTGAATCAGAACCGCTTATTCTTATCCTACAGTTGAAATATTGTATACTTGTCAATACGGGGAGACGGGTCTGATCAGCCGCTCAACTGCCGTCTCTCTCTAGATCTATGTGCTTCATCTTAGGCCACATCATCGTTTCACATCAGGCCAGATAGTGGCCAAACATGGACCTATTAAGTGTAAAAAAAAAAAGTCCGATGACAGTGCAATATTATGGTGACAGCCGGCTGATTTGATAATGGAGACTGAAGGTGGGAAATGGAACCCCATGATTATCGGATTATCGTAAAGTACTAGTGTTTGGGCTCATTTTAATTTGTTAAAAGCTTGTCTTGAAAAATATATTTTTCAACAAAAATGTTCGATTAAATGAAGAATTTTAAACGAACAACTTCGCTTCGAACTGTGCACAGTTTGAAATAACTTTTACTATTTTAATATCCGGCATTTGCACTATCTGCTTTTCTATTTGCGAGCTTGAAAATCGGCCCTTAAACAGGTTGAGTTTTTGAGCATAGATAACAAAACAACTACCCAACCCTTGAAGATGAATAATTTGGTGTAAGAATTCCATCTAGACTTTTTCAAACTTATCCAAATGGCATTATCCTGATACCTGAAAAATCGATGTTTCTGACTAAAATCGATAAAATGTTTAGTCTTTTCGCGAAAATGAAATCTGCAACTAACACCCGGATACAAACAAACACTTATTCGTCTTTTTCTCACAACTCCCAGAAACGTAATAAAAAATTTATTTTCTTCTGCGCAAATATTTGGCTTAGTGTAAGAATTTCCAAGTAAATACAGAATAATTTTATTACACTCTACACATAACAATATTATATCGGCATTATTTGCTAACGTGGAGTGATTAACTAAAAAATTGACAACAAGATAAAATATTATTTTCCATAATACTTTTCTTGTTTTTTTTTCTGCGTTCCGGCTTAGCAACTTCCTGAAGTGTGGATCAGATTAATAATTTTTAAGGGGTGTCGTCCAGTTTCTTATATCTATAGACTGCCCACGTGTGAGATAATTGCCCCACATTAATATCTGGGTTTGTGGCTAGATAGTCAGACATGGAAAACCCACCTCCGAAGATATGAACTTACATAAATTACCATAAAAGTATTACTTACCAAATTCATGATCAAACGTCAGCCTTCGAATAAAGCTCTCGCTCTTCGGACTGGTCGATAACACCGATCGATTCTTCCTAAAAGACGCGTTTTTCTTGCTATTCCTCTCGAACGCGTCTATCTTCCAATCGCATCTACACTTCGACGCCTTTTCCCATATCTCCGTGCATTCGTTCTCGGATATCGCTGGTCCTTTGGTCCCGTTCGATTCAGTCAGTTGTTCGCATATAAAACTAGACAAACAGCGCACATGTCCGTCGATTACCCGACTCACTTTCAGTCTACTTGGTCCCCTGCTAGGTTTCCTCTCGTCGTCCGAACTAAATATATCGTCGTTCGGACACCGAAGTTTCACTAGAAATCCAACCAAATTGTTTATATCGTCTAGTTCCTTCGTCTGCTGCTTTATTTTCGATACCACTAGCTGGGCTAATCGCGAGTGTATAAGAGCAAAGTCAATCTTCTGAAATCTTTCATCGTCCATGTAAGTAAAAATGGTGTGCTGTAGATGTTTCGCTTCAGATTTGAGCGAATCTCCCGCCACTTCCGGCTCAGCTGTCAGGGAAAAGTTTAAGCCATCCGCTATCCTCTTAGCGAAGACTTGACATGTTCTCTCGATGCATAGCAGCCGGCTGACCGTGTGGCTGCTGACCGTGTGGCTGCTGACCGTGTGGCTGCTGACCGTGTGGCTGCTGACCGTGTGGCTGCTGACCGTGTGGCTGCTGGGCGGACTGGCATCTCCATTGATAAGTTTGGCGCTGGGTTGTCGGCACATTCTTTGCCTCACTGGGTCCGTTTTTCGCCAGTGCTGCGGTCTTTCCGATGAAATTTTGCACGTCTTCATCGCAACACACAATTCTGATATCGGACTCATAGTGGAATCTGCGTTAGGGCTGTGTTGACTCATATTTAGGCTGATTCTTGATAGAGACATGTTGGGGGAGTGATGAGATACGGCACAGCTGTCGCTATATGCGAACGAGCATGCGCTTTCATATTTGTCCTTGAGATAGTTTTCTAGTAAAGTGAGGCCCTCGGGGGAGCGCAGGTTTGTGAATGTATCGAGGAAGGGCCAGTATTCCTTCCAGCCGACTTTCATTTGCTCCGCTAGGTTACTGAAAAAATGAAAGGTTATGATTAATACTTCATTAATTACCCTAAACATAGAAATTAGGTACACGTTAAATGTTTACAATGCAACAATGGGCGGTCTAAACGCTTAAAACGATCTTTTCTAGACAACCTATGGATGGAGAGAAATAACGAAACAAACGGTTACGGTTAAATATTAAAACAACAACCAAAGCCACATCATATAAAGATTATTGGTATGGTTTATTGTGGGCTGTTGACCCTATTCAACCCAATAATACAATATACCGCGGAATAACACGAAATATTTCCACAGTATTTCGTAACAATAGTTTAAAGTTCAAAGTTCTTTATTCAAATTTGACATCACAGACGCAATTATGAACGTCAGTTAGCGCTCGTTCAGACACGGCGGGAACCGCGCGATTATAGAATCGCATGGAAATCGCGCGGGTCTTATTTATATGAGTTAGTTAGTAATCGTTCAGACATAACCGCGCGGTTAATCAAGCCGCACGGTTACCGCAACCCAACCGCCAGAAAATAGAATCGCGCTGCTCCCGCGCGTTTCTATTACAATGGAGTCTTTACTTCGCGTTCAGTTGCGTTGCGGATACCGCGCGGTGAGCACGTCACTGTTCGTGAGTTCGCCATGGATCGTTTCGACACTGAACTATTTATTGATGAGGTGGAGAAGAGACCTGCAATATGGGACATTCAGTGTGATGATTACTCAAATAAAATTATCAAGAACCGAGCTTGGCAAGAGTTGGTGGAGATATTTGGAAATTGCGAAGACACGGTGGAAAAAAAGAATATTTTAAGTAAGTAGGTTTATTCACCAAAAAATAATTGACAGAATTATGTTATAATTATTGTTATGAAGCGTATATTATACTCTCCGTATACTTTAGGTACTTAAATAAATATAAACAAACTTCGGCTGCTTTATGCAGACATTTCGAGCATTTTTTAAATGAAGGTCACAACGGTATTACCATATTTCGTTTGTTTACATTTAGTTATGTACCTAAACATTACAAGTACGGTATGTTAGTTGCAGCTATATCTTTGTGTCTTGCCATGGAACACGCCCATCGTTCACAAAGTAATGAGCGAATTTATCTCTGATATTCAGAGATGACGGTGTCCCTCTTCCCGCATGCAAGGTATTGAGATTAGTCATGGGTGCATTATATAAAGTATCTTTAAATTTTAGACCATCTCTAGTCCGCACATAGTTATGTAGAACACAAGAAGCTTTTATTATATCTTCGGCAAAATCTATGTTTACATTTATAGGCCTATGAAAGATGCGCCATTTGTTCGCCAAAATACCAAAAGTGCACTCAATATTACGTCGGGCTCTCGATAACCTATAGTTAAAAATCCTTTTTTCATATGGTAAACATTTGCCTGAATATGGGCGCATTAAATTTTCTGCTAAGCCGAAGGCTTCATCTCCAACTATAACATAAGGCATTGGTGTTAGGTCTACATTAGATATTGGTTTAGGTGTTGGTATGTTTAATGATTTTTCTGTCAGGCGTTTATAAAAAACCGAATTTTTAAATATAGCAGAATCACTGCTTTTGCCATAAGCCCCAATATCAACATAAGTAAAGCAATAGTTGGCGTCGCAAAGTGCTAAGAGCACTATGGAAAAGTAATGTTTATAGTTATGATACAAAGAACCCGAATCAACAGGCTTTATAACTCGGATATGCTTGCCGTCTATAGCACCAATGCAATTTGGAAAATTTGCATATCTCTCAAAGTCTCGTGCTATTGTCTTCCAGATATCTTCAGTCGCTTCGGGCATGACTATGTTTACCAACTTATTCCACAATGATTTACATACTTCGCGGACAATTCCAGTAATCGTCGATTTTCCTAGGCGATAATTGTAGCTTAGTTCTCCAAATGAACAACCCGTACCAAGATATCTGAAACAAGAATATTATTAATAATGTTATTATTTTTAGGTACACAACTCCAAAAAAAATGGAAAAACATACGAGATTGCTACAATAAAGAATGCAAAAAAGAAAAAACAACTCCTTCTGGTTCAGGTGCTCGTAAAGGAGCCCGATATATGTATTTTTCAAGATTATCTTTCCTGCAGAATAGTGTAAGTAATAAAGACACTACAACTAATATTGAAGAACAGAATGAAAGGCAAAGTGAGGAGACAAGTGAACTAAACGCCAATGCAACCGAAGCCACTGAAATACGTCCCCCTAAACGTAAGAAAACACAAGTGCCAGAAGAAAAAATAGCTGTTTTAATAGAAAAAAGTATCGAGTCACGAAAACATTTTCAGAATGAACTTCAAGAAAATAGTATTACCAAGCAAGATGACGACAAACTCTTTTGTTTGTCGTTACATAAAGAACTCAGAAAAGTACCAGAAAATAGGCGTTTAGCAACCAAAATTGAATTACTTCAAGTGATACAAAAAGGACAAAGCTTACCACCCCCTGTTCGCTACAATACTCAGCAGATCACACCTACGTATTGGCAAGGACAACAGTATACAAGCCCGCAAGGATATTTTACTACATCTGGATCATCTCCTCCTGTTCCGGCACCGTCACCGTCACCATCGCAATTTAGTTCTGGCTCTCAGTCCTCTACAGTTATAGAAAATATTTATGCTGATTTTGAAGAACAATAAATAAATCTTACCTTAAAGTTATTACGAGTTTCTCTTCCGGTGACACGCTTGGCCTCAAATGCGTTTCAGAGCATGAAATATCTTGCCTGATCAGTTCAATTAGTTCATCAAAAGATTTTATTGACATTCTCAAATAGTCATAAAATTTGTTATCATACATTCTTAATTTGGGATATAATGTTACGAACTGACCATGTACTAGTCGGTCACGTAATATTGGATGCACCCAATACCGCCTTTTTCTTTTCTTTTTTTTAAGGAGCAACCACAGTAAACACACTTCTTCGTCGACCTCCATTTTGAAACTGACGCTAACCCGCACGAAATCGCATACTAACCGCGCGTGTCTGAATAGCTTCACAATTTTGCGGTTTGAAACCGCGCGATTCGTAAACTCACGATTCCCGCATGTCTGAACGCAGGCTTATACGACTCTACCGCCGTATCAAAAAAAAATCGCGACCCAGAAGATAGGGGGCGGCGTCTATAAATTACGTGAGGTGTTTAAGGGGGGAGGGGGTCGAATCAAATCTCATCTAATCTTACGTTGGATAGAGGGGGGGGGGTCTCGGCAAATATCACGCAATTTTTTTTCTGATTGAAACAAAAAAACAATACTATTTTGGTCCATTTAATCTAGATTGTACATACTTAAGATTTAATCTTAAGCGTTATCGTTTATTACATTATAATTAAACTCTCAGCAATATTGATTACTAGTCATAAATAAAAGAACGAAGCAATT
The DNA here is from genome assembly GCA_951640565.1 of Petrophora chlorosata. Classification (NCBI taxonomy): domain Eukaryota; kingdom Metazoa; phylum Arthropoda; class Insecta; order Lepidoptera; family Geometridae; genus Petrophora; species Petrophora chlorosata. Next base: position 11,637,246 of record OX621203.1, on the reverse strand, counting down.
TTTTTTTTCTTTTTACAATAACAATCCAACGCGTTTACGTAAGAAATTAACCCACATTTTGAAAAATGTCACGTGAGATTGGGGGTTGGGGAGGGGGTTGAATAATATCTCACGACATCTCACCATACAGAAAATTTAAAAAAACACCTCACGTAATTTATGGACGGCAAAAAACTGAGAGGCATTTTTTTAGAACTTTAGCTACAATATGTTTGTTTTTGACAGTATAATATTTCTATTTATTTAATATGTCGGCAAACAAGCAGACGGCCCGCCTGATGGTAACCGGTTACCGTCGCCTATGGACATCTGCAGCACCAGAGGCATTGCTGATGCGTTGCCGACCCTTAAAGACTATTAATTCCCTTTTTTAAAGGACTCCATGTTCTAGCTCAAAGGCAATACCGACGAAGGTAGGTCGTTCCTCATCTTACAAGTGCGAGGAAGGAAAGTGCGAGTGAAGCGAGTGGTGTGGGAACTCCAGTTTTGTAAGAGGTGAAGGTGAGCTTTTTCTCATGTCTTCTTTCAAACCAGCCCTGTGTAAACTCACTAGAGTTGACACAGAACGATGCTGAGCCTAGCTCTTATTGCCAAATTATAATCGTATATAAATATTAAATATTGTAGTTATATTAAGGTTCATCATCATCATCATCATCATCAGCCTATTACGTTCCCACTGCTGACTCTCGCTGGGACTCGGGCCTTCCTTCCTAGAGAGAGTATGGGCCATAATCCACCACGCTGGCCCAGTGCGGGTTGGTGGATGTCACATATCCTTAAATTTTTGTTATAAATTCTGGGATATGCCGGTTTCTCACGATGTTTTCCTTCACCGTTTTCAGAGCAAGTGTTAAATCCGCACATAACTTAAGAAAATCAGTGATCAGCGGGGCCAGCGGGATTCGAACTCGGGTGCGTCGGATCGAAAGTCGCACGTGCTCCCACTGAGCCACACTCGCTCCATATTAAGGTTGTTGGCAATAAAAACTCATTTTCTTTCTTTCTTTTAGATAGTAAAACCATTCATCAGGATTGTTTGAGTTCTAATAAAACTAGATTACAATAAAATCAGGCTACTATTCTGCATTGTGTTTAAGCTGAGCCATCAAATACACCAAAAAACACGAAAAAAAAATGTGTTGCTACCGGCAAAACACTACTACTTTTTAGACGCGCGACGCAGAAAGGAGGGGTGTTATAAGTTTGACCACTATCTGTGTCTGTCTGTGACACCGTAGCTCTTAAACGGGTGAACCGATTTGGATGCGGTTTTTTATTTGAAAGCAAGTTTTCTAACGGTGGTTCTTAGACATGTTTTATTGTGTCAGGAGTTTTTAAATTTTAAATTTATTAGAGATGATTTCTCAACCACTACGTCAGCGCCGCCTAGCCTCTAAACCCACCGGCCAACAGTTTCAAGTCCCTTGCTCATCTCGGCGAGGCGGAAGGTGGCGGGTCTCGCGGAGCGCGGCGGCGTCTTCCATTTCCTTCGGAACACTTCTGCATCTGTAACTTCCATGGGGCCGGCGAAGGCTCGGATCTCGTAGCGGGGACTCAGCGGGTCTGGGTTTATTTCCTGTGAAGAGAATTTAGAATCAAGATATTTTGGTAGTGTGTGAGATCTGTGCGTTGTTCCCATCTTTGCTGTAAGCTATACTCCGCCCAACCATTTATTTAACTTTTGACATATGGACGCCTATGAAGTTCCGTAATTGTTGGCGATAAACATGGTAAAAAATGCAATACTTTGTGGGCACTGTTTTTTTTTTTCACAATATTGACGAGACGTGATAATTATCTTCGATATTTTTTGAGCCCATCGATTGATATCCAAAAATATTAACGTGATTTTTCCATAAAAAATATAAAGGGTTGTTAAATATTTTCATTTGTACATAATTATTATCGATTATAAAAGTCAAATAAAGCAACCAAAAAATTATGAATACATGCAATATAGTCATTAAAACACCTGATTATTTCTATACAACAATACAAAACGTTGAGCAAAAATGGAATATCAATTTTTTAAATCGATTAAAACTTATTCATAAATAAAGTCGACTGTTTTCAGAAATCGAATCAGTAACGCCATTAGGAAGGACATCACTAATCGAGCTGTCAAAAGATAAATAAATGGTTGGACGGAGTATAGATGATGATGGTTCTAAACAAAAAACATTGATTTACCATATTCTTATAATCCTATCCTATGATACTCCTATTAAAATTATAAATGCGAAAGTTTGCGAGGTTGGATCGATGGATCATCAAAATCCGTTCAGTAGTTCTTGCGTGAAACAAACATCCATCTATCTTCACAAAAATTCGCATAAATGATACTAATAGGAAGTTTTTTTCATTTATTAATGCTTACATGTAATGTACCAGACAGGTGTGATACATGTGCCCTGTGAGGGCGCTGCACAAGTTTCGAGTTGATTTCGATTCGAGTAGGCAAGGTAGGCAAGGTAGGTTTTTTGTAACAGTAGTTATATGAGGCAGTTCAAAAGGGTTGAAAAGGTCCTAAAAGGTAAGCAACGCATGTGTAATGCCCCGAGTGTTGCAGGTGTCCAGACGACGGTGACCACTTACCATCCAGGCGGGCCGTCTGCTTGTTGCCACCCCATTTTTTTTTAAAGCCGTTTGCTAGTTGCCGTACTATTTATATAAAAAAGAAGTTATTTCCTTGTAGCCGCTCTAATTCAAAGTTCCAAAGTTCTTTATTCATGTTTCGCATCACAGACGCACTTATGAACGTCAAATTGTCACGTCAATTGTCAAATGACTCTACCACCGTATCGGAAAAAGAACCACTACTCAGAAGATACGGCAAGAAACTGAGGGGCATTTTTTTAGAAATGTTACAATATTTTGTTTGTTTTTGACAATATTATTTTTCTTATGTGCCAGTTGGCTACTTGGCAGAAGCGGAATGTTCCATGCATCTTTGTCTTCTATGTAATTATTAACGGTATAGTATGCTTTTTCATTAGAATATTTATTATATTAATTTTTGAATTTAATTTAATTTTTAATGTTAATTGTTATTTTCAATTTGTAATTCTGGCTTGTTATTTTAATTGTAATTTTAAATTTTTAATCTTAATGTTTTATTTATAAAAATATGGATGTGTATATTGTCCGAAATAAATAATTTTTATTTTTTTTTATTAAAGAGTGATACTCACAGGCGGCAGGGCGGGCGTGAAGGGCCGTCCGATGGTGGGCGCTCCGCTCTCGTCCTCGGAATGCAGCACCGGCACGTAGAACCGCTCCTGCAGCATCCGCGCGATGCGAGCGCAGCAATCCGCGGACGCGTTGGGCGCGCGCTTGCAGATTATCTAAAAAAAAAAATATTTTTATTATTTGCCCGTTTGTGCAGGCTAAAATCTCTAAGACCGCCTTGTCTTACGTAGTTTTGATAAATTTAATTGAAAATATTACAATGATTTCTTTCGTTTATCGTCGTATGAGGGTCATCAGCAACAAGCCGGACCCTCTCCTAGTGCTTCTGTGATGCTTAAACTAAATAAAGATTATCACACACGCTGCGATGACCTGTTCCGCGGCAATATTTGAAACATAACATTTAAACATAGTTTTAAGTACTTTTAGGGCTTTATTTAATTACAATACTATTTTTCATGGCTATATATATATACATTATGGTTAATAATTGATATAAACGGCTAAGACTCCCTGTAAACGTCGAAAATTACTCCGACCATGTTTCGGACATTTTAGAAGTCCTTCTGGGAGTTATTTACGACGTTTACAGTGAGTCTTAGCCGTTTTATATCAATTATGAATAATAACACTCACGAAACTTTTCAAAATGTAATTATGGTTAATTTTAAACACTTTCTGAAAATTTGTCCAATCCCCTATTGAGAACATCTTCCTGTTTTGAACTTCGGTTGAAAATTGAGAGCACCACTTATCGCTTTATGGCAATAACAGTACAAGGAAACAAATAGGTTTTGGTATTACTTTGTACAGCCAGCGACATAAGTAGCTGAACTTTTACAATCTTTAAATTGTCAATAACACCAAAAATATACAAATTACATGCATTTTTTTGCAATTTCCCTATTTCACAGTATATTAACAGACTTTTTAGGTGCAACATTCAGAGATATAAGACAAATATTGAAGGTGTAGTCAATCAAAGATTCACAAATGTTCAGTAACTTTTGTCGTTGACCGTACTTGTTGACGCACTATTTATCTTTAGGACTTTAGTTGTTAAATGTAAACTCACGTCTTTAGCTTGTTCCCCGTACTTGTTGACGCACTATTTATCTATAGGACTTTAGTTGTTAAATGTAGACTTACGTCTTTAGCTTGTTCCCCGTACTTGTTGACGCACTATTTATCTATAGGACTTTAGTTGTTAAATGTAAACTTACGTCTTTAGCTTGTTCCCCGTACTTGTTGACGCACTATTTATCTATAGGACTTTAGTTGTTAAATGTAAACTCACGTCTTTAGCTTGTTCCCCGTACTTGTTGACGCACTATTTATCTATAGGACTTTAGTTGTTAAATGTTAACTTACGTCTTTAGCTTGTTCCCCGTACTTGTTGACGCACTATTTATCTATAGGACTTTAGTTGTTAAATGTAAACTCACGTCTTTAGCTTGTTCCCCGTACTTGTTGACGGCGGCTTTGTTGCACTGGGGGAAGGAAGTAAACACGTCGACTACTGCTTCCGCTCCGAACTTTGCCGCGAAGTGGAGCGGCGTTTCATTCATACCCTTGTCGGGAGTGTTTAGGTAACGGTCCACTAGGATACCGGCAAATTCCTGGGAAAAAATACAGGTCAATTTTTATTATCCATACAATCACTCATGACCGACAGCTAAGATCCTCAAATAATTTACATCTCGCCACTCTTAAGAGTGGCGAGATGTAAATTATTTGAGTATAGTAAATAAAAAATATAAATCACAACAAAACACTCAACACACAACACAACACTCAACTTGTTTCATGGATAATTCATTTGCTGTCGTGGCAGTAATTATACGTATTATTATGTTGTATATATTTTTATAAAAGTTATCTAATAATTTGATGTCATTTATTTAATACATCTCAACGTACTTTTGCGCAAAACGTAGCTGCACACACCCACTATATTTCTTTCACGACCTGGAAGACTGGTAGATAATGCTAAATAGCATTAAGTCATTCCTTGTACCTTTTTTGTGCAAAACTATTAAATAAATAAATAAATTTGCTTCCCGCGGACCCACCCACGGTATTCTGGGATAGAAAGTATTGTAGTAAAAGTATGTTCAGTGTAATGTTGTGTGATGTCCGACAGCTAATTGTCTCAGGGTGACGAGCGCAGTGCAGCGCCGCGCAGGATCATGCAAAACAAAGTTCTGGATGGTGCTGCTATTGTTATGGGTTGGCGTATTGCTTACCATCAGGCAAACGACCAGCTCGTCTCGTCATCCAGTTACATAAAAAAAGTGTTTGTAGTTAGTTTTTTTTTTTTAATTATGTTACCTCAGATCTCCGTCATATATGTATAAACTGATTTAGAAAATTATTTTTGCGTTAGGTTCAGTATAGCTACGAAGTGAACTCATATAAATTTCATCAATATTTGACCTTGGACTTCGAAGGTACATTGAAGTCGGTTTTTTTGTTTGATAAAACGTATAATTGCTTTACATTTCTTTGCGGAGTGATGCTTCTGTCCCTTAGTATTCTGTGGCGTCCTGTACAATAATGCATTCAGAATTTTGTTGGGGCTGCCCCGATTCTGCAGCGCATCCGCCATATTTGCGGACGCGCACGTCGCATGCTTTCACGCGACAATGCGCACGCGCACCGCATCGTTGGTGCGCAGAGTGCGGGCCAGCTCCAACATCATACCGGATATGATTGCAGGTTGGACTGCCTTTACCTCCGGCATTGTTGCAAGATCATGCCGGAGAGAAGGTAATATTTTTTGTTTTATTAATTAATTTTAAATTTTATTAATTAATTTTAAATTTTATTTATTAATTGTCTAGATCTATGTGCTCCATCTTAGGCCACATCATCGCTTCACATCAGGCGAGATAGTGGCCAAACATAGACCTATTAAGTATTTTAATTATTGACATTTATGAAATATTTTATTGTATTTTTTTTAATCATCATTAATCACGTGATTAGTGGGCGACCCTTACAGATTATCTTACCTTACAAGATCCCGCGTCTGCGTCAACTCCGTACAGCCTCTGAACAAACGCCGGGTTGCCAACTGTAGTCAATATCAAGTTACACAGCTCAGCGTTCTGTGCTTTCGACGCTATGTGCAGCGCGTTGTATCTCGAACCTTCCTGTCAATTAAATAAGTCATACATTAGAAAAACATGCAGATTCGGTGATCTAGTCTACCGCGAAGAATTTTACACATGACCGTAAGTTGATTCGCTCCCCGTCTGACTTCCAATGAATTATACCCCAGGCAGCCCAAAAGAAATTTTGTGGGGTACATGTAAGGATAGTACCCATTATTGCGCTTGTAAAGGTACCTGAGGAAAGCTTTTTGCACCTTTTCCAGCAAGAGAACGTATGTGCTTTCATGTGGATTCCAGACACACATTGCACTTTCTAGTTTGCATCGCACCAATGCCCCAAAGATAAGTTTTATGAAGTGCAGGTTCCTGAAGTCCTGGGAATTTTTCAGGATGAAACCCAATCGCCTAAAAGACTCTTTCGTCAGTGTAACTATGTGGTCATGGAAAGTCAACTTTCGGTCAAATTGTTCAATCAAATTGTTTGGTCTAATGTAATTGTGTTTATTTCTTAACCCCCGACGCAAAAGGAGGGGTGTTATAAGTTTGGCCACTATGTGTGTATGTCTATACCGTACCTCTTAAACGGGTGAACCAATTTGCATGCGGTTTTTTTATTTAAAAGCAGGTTTTCTAGCGGTGGTTCTTAGACATGTTTTATCAAAATTGGTTGTCGTTTTTTGGATTTTTATGTGGTTAATCTATCCGTATGTGACGTATATTTAGGATTAGCGACCAAACGGTATGAACTATTCTTTAAATATTTATATTTGCATTACATTGACCCAATATTAAAAAACATCGTAAAAACTTGGAGAACCCTGAAAACGCGAAGCTCTACTCGCATTTGGCCGTTTTCGTTCCAGAGATCGGTATTTTCATTTTCGTATTTTTACTAGAAATTGGTAGGTTCACAAGTTTGTCTAAAACAGACAACCATGTTTTTATATTTATAAAAAACATGGTTGTCTGTGTATAATAATGCTCACATTTTGTTTATCTATTTATTCAACTTGTTTGACCAATTTTGTCCAAAGTCAGCTTAAATAAAATCGAGAGCTATACCTGCATAATAGCGGGTGTGTTGCCACTGCTGACGAGAAAGCGGGGGTTGTCCCACACCCGATCGCGGACGGTAGCCGACAGTCCCGCTTCGATCGCCTTGCGAAGCGACACCATGTCTTGTGGAGAAGGCGCTTTGAAAGGATAGGGCTTCTCACCCATGAGAGCTGAAATGTGGAAAAAAAATTGTTTCTTCAATCAATCAAAAGTTCTTTATTCGATATTCAGGGTCCTAATTCACTATGACAACTTGGCGATTCGAAACGTCGAATCCTTCATTAATAAACGACATCTACGAAATTTGTATTCTCTATAACGCGTCATATATATGAATGCGTCATAGAGATGTCGTTTATTAATTAAGGAATCGACGTGATTTCGAAGCAAGGAATCACCAAGTTGTCATAGTGAATTATGGCTCAGGTGATATAGTCATTGTAACAGTTTAGTTTTTAAGTTTGTTATTTTTCTTATTGTTATGTTTTCTGGTGGTGAAACAATAAAGAGTTATCTAATCTAATCTATGGTCCTTATTTATACCACAGAATAGTTAATAGTGCACGTACGTACTTATACGATACAATAATTATTTATTGAATACCAAATACATAGGAAAACAAGGTGTTAGTGAACAGTTTCGGAGATATTAAATCTCCCTGTGTCACTCCCCTGCGCAATAGCATATGTTTAGACTGCTGATTCTGCACTTGGACACTCATAGTCGCGGCGTCGTATAAACATCTCAACACTTCGATATACCGCCAGTCCACTTGGCACCGCTGCAGTGAGTCCAGAATAGCCCAAGTTTCAACGGAGTCAAAGGCCGTTCCTCCGTAGAAGGCCTTTGAATGAATTTTCGACACAAAAAGGAAAATTTAATCGATATAATATCGATTCAAGCTAGTTGCCAGGCTAACTTGATAAGCGTGCTAATAACAATTAACGCGCTCAATTAGAAGTTAGCGTGCGTCAAATGAGGTCATTGTACCATTTCGTACGGAGAAATATACTATTATATACTCGTACTATTGTCAATTACTTCGTATGAATTCTAATCGCTGCCGCCCCGCCACGTTCGAGGTGCCTGGCTAACCTGCTAAAGTTTGTTCCTCTTGTCACGCGCCATACCATACGACTTAGTAATTTCGTATCAGAAGAATATAAAATATATTTTTTTATGGAATAAGACGAACTTGTCCTTTGCCTGATGGTAAGTGCTACGCCTGTCCATAACAACTGCAGTGCCACCCAGAAATTTTAATACCATAAAAAGCACTGCAAATGACATGCATTACAATGCATTGCGCTCATCACCCCGAGACATCAGATATCAAGACTCATATAATTATGCCCGGTAATTTCGCTGGCTACAATGCCCTTTAAACACAGTAATGCTTATATTTTTAATATTATAAGAAACGACACAGATGTTTTAGAAAATGACTGACAAAGCACAGCTTAAACCACTGAAAATAGAAACATGAAATTTGGAATGTATGTATAATGAAGGGTACAGAGTAATATAGGGTAAACGCGGGCGAGGCTGCTGGGCGGGCCTGCTATTGGATTATAATAAGTTGTTTTTTTTACAATTAATAACTCATATATATATGATACAGAAACTTATTTATTTATTTAATAGTTTTGCACAAAAAAGGTACAAGGAATGACTTAATGCTATTTAGCATTGTCTACCAGTCTTCCAGGTCGTGAAAGAAATATAGTGTCAGCTATATATATAGTTATATAGTGCAGCTACGTTTTGAGCAAAAGTACGTTGAGATGTACTAAATAAATTACATAAAATTATTATGATAACTTTTATAACAATATAATAATATATACAATATAATAATTAGTATAATTATACATATAATATACTAAACAATATAACAATTTATAAACTTGAAATTGTTTTACAAAATAACCATGCAAGGAGTACTTAAATGATTTGCATATTGTTTGTGTTGTAGTTTTGGCTGGCCTAGCGCACTCCGCATTGTAGGTCCGAAGCTACAAGTATATAGCTGGACACCGACGGCGGGTCGCGCGTCGTTACACGTGCCGCGTCAGAAGAGATAAGAGCTATGCGATAGAAAGAGAGGCGCTCTGTAGGTTAATATGACTGGTAGGTATGCAGCGCTACGCGAGCTGAATTGAATATTATTGCGTCATAGCAAGAGTCGCTATTTGTTTAAATTATTGCAATAATTATTATTTGTTCATTGCGTTTCAGTGTTTAAATTTCTTTGTGGAGTGATGTTTCTGTCTATTAGTATTCTGTGGATTTAGCCTTTATAAGTGAAGTTCATATCCAAAAGAATTTAAACATTTTGAAGGCAGGTCATTGACTTTTTCCGTTTAAATTCTCCCTCTGGGCATTGCCCTTCTATTTTGCAAGATTCTTGAACAAATAAGGAAGTACCAGATGTCGATATTATTGCGTCATAATTACCCTTAATAACTTGCATTCAAACTTTCGCATATGTCGTATACTTATATAGAATAAGGGTCAATATATAAAATCTGTACTCTTTTTCAGACAAACACCTGGCCTAGCAAACATAGTATATTGAATGCATTCGCGCATGCTAGGCGAAAATCGGAAGATTTTAATTAGGAAGAAGAAAATTTATATTGCTTGGGCAGGGATCGAGCCCAGTGGTTAAGGCGTCGGATCCGTGCCCGAGCAATATAATTTTACTTCCTAATTATTTAATATCTTATAGTATATTGAATATATTAGCATAGTATTAACTTTAAAATTTATAAGGTAATAGGTTCTTTTATTATAGTCCAGTCAAGTCGAAAAGAGATATCACTATCAATTACAATAACAAAAATTATTCTCTGTATTTCTTGTTTCAATTTCAATTTCAATCTCAATCATTTATTGCGTTCCATAATGTTATAACATAGTTGTTGTCAATAAATAGGTACAGCTCATTATGGACCTGTCGGGCATAGCAATTAGAAGAGAGGAAGAAGACTAGTGAAAATAATAGTTATTGAATTATTATTATTAAATTATTGTTATTTCTAAATTACTATTATTTTTAAATTATTATTATATACAAAGTTACAAATTAGTATATCATTACATTTATGTCATTTTTTTATGAGTCATGTCCGTCATGTAAATGTTTGTTCATGTCAGTGTTTAGATATAATATCTGATTTGATTAGGGATGACACATTTTACATAAGTATTTATATGAAATACGTGTTACAATGGGCGGTCTTATCGCTCAAAGCGTTCTCTTCCAGACTACTTATAGTTTCTTTTGTAGACAAAAAATCTATTTACTTAATTCATTTTACTTAACTCAGTGTATAGCAAACAAATTAAAATTAGATTCAATATGCGAAAACGTCTAAATGGTGTCTAGATGTATTTTAAATTTAGTAATGTACCACTGTATGTGTTCTAAATAAAAAAATAAAAAAATTCTTATTATATACATGTATTGTTTAAATATTTAAAGCGTTGTGATCATAAGCATGCTGTTTTCCTTCGTTATATTAGTAATTGTTATGGAACCCTATATAGATTTATAGGCTTGTATTTGAATGCTATCTCACGCTAGATAGATAAGGGTTTTGTAATTTCTATAATTGATAGTAACAATGGCAACATGAATATAATATACTTTATGGTTAAGAGCGAGTGTGGCTCAGCGGGAGCTAGTGCGCTTTACGATCCGACGCACCTGGGTTCGAGTCACGACTCGGCCCTGCATCAATGACTTATAGGTTAAGTGCAGATTTTGCATGCTCGCTCTAAAAACGGTGAAGGTAAACATCGTGATGAAAACCGCTTACGCGCTTTGGAGTGGTAGGCTCTGGACGTGGTTGTTATACCACCCACCGAACAAAGCCATGCCGTTAAGCGACCTACTCGTGTTTCGGGATGATGTTCGGTGAACCATCGGGGAGTCGGGTCTGAACAGCCGCTCAACTGCCGTCTCTCTCTAGATCTATGTGCTCTATCTTAGGCCACATCATCGCTTCACATCAGGCGAGATTGTGGCCAAACATAAATCTATTAAGCGTAAAAAAAAACAAAACACTATAACAATGTATTTTACAGAAGCTCAAGACAAAATTCATCATCATCATCATCAGCCCATCACGTTCCCACTGCTGGGACACGGGCCTTCTCTCATAGAGAGAGAATGGGCCATAATCCACCACGCTGGCCCAGTGCGGGTTGGTGGATGTTACATGTCCTTGAATTTTTGTGATTAATTCTTGAACATGCCGGTTTCCTCACGATGTTTTCCTTCACCGTTTTTAGAGCGAGAGTTAATTCCGCACATAACTTAAGAAAGTCAGTGGTGCGGGGCCAGCGGGATTCGAACTCGGGTGCGTCGGATCGAAAGTCGCACGAGCTCCGACTGAGCCACACTCGCTCTTTCAAGTCAAAATTATGACAATCATATATGTGGTGCTAAATTTCACTTATGATTGCATATCTGGATTATAATGTTTGGATCACTTATAAGTATATCACAACAAAAGTATCTGATGCAGACAATTGTTTACTAACATTGGTTGTTGTTTGATAAGAATGATGCAACAAAACACAACTCAAGATAATGCAGGTCAATGCACTTCTGAGGAACGAATTTCTTTAGAAAGAAATTAATGACAGACAATATTGTACTTGGGTGGTATGATTCAACATGGAAGGTTTGATGACACAATCATTTTTTTGCACAGAAAATAAGTACCTGCTTCACTTGGTTCAGATGTTGTGGGACCACAGTCCATACAGTTCTTATTTTTTAGACACAAGGGATCAGGGACCATGTCCTATTTGTGTTATTAGAGCATAATTTATTGAACTGTCTTAAAAACATAATATCAGTGGATTTATGAACACCTGCAGGGCTATCATGTAAGTCTGTTGCATGCATACATGGCATGTTGAGGACTAACACGATGATTTAACTTTTTATGTCTCGATTTCAATGTGCTCCTATCGATTACCCGACAAATTTACAAAGCGACATTGTGCTATGAATCGTTATGTATACGCCCAATCTATTCAATTTTACTGTGTAATACTGCTCTTTTCTATTATCGATATTAACTTTGTTTGTCAAAACTTATTTTTATTTCAATTGAGCTTTTGTTGACGTTTGATTGCAACAAATGGGTTATGTGACAGCAAAACCATCATTGAAACTGGTTTCTTATTGAAATTTATTAAAATAAAAGATACATGATCGCCCTGCTGTTAGTGCATAAGACATTTGGTTGATTGAATGTTAACGGACACCAAACAAGTCTTAGAAATAGGGGGTGCAAACTTCCTTTAATATGAGTATTCACTTACAGTTATCATTTCCATCTGTAGTGTCCAAAGGCTCTGCACCTCGCAGTGCAAACGACAAGGCATCCTGACGGTTCTGGAAGGCTTTAAACCTTGCCAATTTGTATCTCCTCACTAATTCTAATGCTTCTGACTTGTTCTTGTAGACATGTAGAGCTTCTGTAAATGGAAAATATTTCTTTTTACTATATAAAGATTGGGCTGGCTGGAATGCATAAGTATTTTTTTTCATTATGCTGGTATTGTTATTGTTAATGTATAAGCTAACATTTCAGGATTTTTTTATTACACAATTAACATTTGTGTAAGTCAAATATGAAATTGTTAGATCTTAATGATTTGTAACTTTTCTTTAAACAACACCATTGTAATAATGTACTAAACAAATGCAGTTACATGCCAAAATATATGTGAAAAATGATAGGGAAATATAAACAAGCATTGACCTACATAAACTTATCAGCGAGATAAAACAGATAAGGAGACAGCATGTAAACAGTGAGGAGAAATTAAAAACGTTACCTTCGTCGGGGCCTTTCTTGATTTCGCACGGTATGTACACTCCGTAATACGTCGTCGGGGGTTCCGTGCTAGTCGGGCTTTCGGGCAGACTGGTCCTCTTACCAAGAGCGTCAAGTCTTAAGAACCTACTCAGCAGGCCTATGGCACCGTCTTTCTTCTCTGGAGGTGACAGAGATATTTCCTCCTTTATTCCCCCAATATCCCTCCCACACTCGGGTATAATAACTGCTTTTGACATCCCGTCTCCTAAAAATGGTAAACAATACAACTGTTTTGTTTGTGACGCAGAGATCAGCTCACGAAAAGTTTATTTTTACAACTCGCTGCTTACCTTTTACTTGCGGCTTGTCATAACATATTCGTGACTTTACTATCAGAGGATTGCATTGCTTGCTGCATCAACACATTTTTTTGTATTTGTTTAGCACAGTTATAACGTGCGTATTTGCTTGGTTTGACATGAACAGAAAATTCACTTGAAAAAAATGCGTTGATTTGATCGTAGTACTCCTAGATAAGAATTGTATATACGGAAAGTAGTACTTTATCTTTGGATTTGTACCTACGATGTGATGTGGATGACGTACCAATTCAGTGTTGCCGATGGTCAAACATGAAAACGTCCGAAACCGAATAAAACATTACACGTTTTATGTAATGGGTTTTTTTTAATATCATAAACAATATGTTAAGTAGGCACCCTTTTAAGCGTTTTACATATCTACTTACTGTATGTATACAACAAATCTCTTCAGAATTTCTTCTCATTTTACCCGGCTACGGCGAAGCAATAAAAAAGGTTATAATTTTAGCAATGTAAGCGTATGTATGTGTGTTCACAGAGCCTAAACTATTAGACCGATAACAGCATATTATAAGGTATTGATTGCCACCGCTTTGCCAGTTATTCTGCCGCCAAACGTGCGTAAGCAGTACTGTGTTCCGGTTTGAAGGGTATTGTAGCAAGCAAAATTAAGAGACTTACCGCGCATAACAAAGTTCTAGGTAATTCTGCAACTGTTACAGGCAGGCTTATTTGACGGCGTGTTAAAGGATATTATATTCTTCACACACAACATTTAACAAAGCGGCCGTGGTAAAACACCAAATTTCTATAGTAACAACAATGAAAAAATCATCGGATAACATCGTGATCAAATAAACGAAATTTAAACGACCACTTTAGAAATGTATAAGACATTGGCCACAAACTAGGAACGAAAAACAAAGTTCAAGAAAGTATTTTTTGTACCTACTCACTCACTTTGTCTTTGTTTTTAGCACACTTTTTTACGTCGTAGTTGGGCTATACCCAACTACGACGTAAAAATGTCAACTAAAAAGTTTTGAACAAGAGTAGGTCGTAGTGAGAGCGAGTGTGGCCCAGTGGGGGAGCACGTGTGACTTTCAACGCACCCATGTTCGAATCCCGATGGCCCCGCACCACAGACATTCTTAAGTTATGTGCAAATTTAACACTCGCTCTAAAAACGGTGAAGGAAAACATCGTGAGGAAACCGGCATGTCCCAGATTTAATCACAAAAATTCAAGGACATGTGACATCCACCAACTCACCAACTCACTAAGCGGATTATGGCCCAAACTCTTTCTATGAGAGAAGGCCCGTATCCCAGCATTGGGAACGTAATGGGCTGATGATGATGATGATGAAGTCGTAGTTCGTTCGCTCACGATAGGATAAATGTAATGGTTTATTTGTCTCACGTCATCGTTTACCCGCTTATGGCTGAAATTTCCCGAGTTCGGGCAAAAATGCACGCACTGGCAACACTGCGTAACAGAAATAAACACTTCTTTGCTTGCTTACTATTTAGTCGAATAATTGAAAATGAATTATAATCGACTAAATAAAAATTTATAATGAAATGGTACTTGGTGAAATTTTTACACATATTCCTGTCTCACTATCAGGTATCAGCTACTTCGAGTAGACTATTTTAACTAATGCCATCTTCCTTAATCTGAATTAATTATACAAAAGTATACATGTACCTACTTCTTGAATAAAATAAGTCAGTAATTCACATGGATCATGCATTGGTAAAAGTATTTGGTGTCAAGAAAAGCTTAGATCTAAACTAAAAAATAATTATGTATCAATGTACATATATTAAACACATGAGAATTGCAAAAATATTTTTTATTCAACAAATACACACTACTGCATTTTATTTTTTCCTTTATTCTTTTTAGACTTATTATTAGCAAGAGATGGAACAGACTCCAACTCTTTTTGAATAGAAAAAGCATACAAATTGGCATTTATTGTCTTCAACCTGTCCATTTCCTTTTTCAAAGCTGCCTCTTTAGATTTAAATTCACACTCCAATTCTTTTGAATTCTCACTGTGTTCAAAGTCCATCTGCGCATCAGGCCAGAACTTTATTTTTTTATTGACCAGTACTTCGATTTCAGTAACGTCTTCTACATCTTTTTCCAAAGTTCGGTCTAAGGTATGTAGGACAATGCTCGGAGAAAAGTCTTGCTTGAATATGGCTGGATAATTAACGGTGAAGAATGCATTAGTAACAGGTCCTTTGTGTCTTATTGTCCTGACTGGTTGTCTGCTTGGTATGTGCCACAGAATGACTTGTTCATCATTCGATGCAGACATCAATGTCTCACCATCAAGTGACACTGATATGCAAGTGACAGGTTTAGTATGTGATGTAAACGTGGGGCAGTTGGCTTCGGTGTTGACTAGCAAATCCCTGCTTCTTGGTGCATTTGTTAAGCTATATTGATGAATCTGCCCTTCCGTTGTACCAACAAATATGTTCAATTCTAATACATCCATAGAGACAGATGACAGTGGTACATCAAAGACTAGATTAAGCAGCATTTCTCCTGTAGACAGATCATAGATTTTGCATGTTCTATCACTAGATACCGTACACAATCGTCCATGCATTCCTGTCTTGCTAATACACAGATCTGTGACAGGTAAGGAATGGTCAGAGAATATGTAGACAGGATCATGGTGACCAGCCGAAGACTGTGTTACAAGATCAACTTCAGGATGTGCAGAGACTGTGGTCAAACTCCAAACCATGACCATTCCATCTTCAGCTGCAGAAACGAAGTAACGTCCGTCAGGGGTAAATTTCAGTAGCACAATTTTTTGGTAGTGTCTATTGATGATTGTCAGGAGGTCACCAGAGGCAGTCTGCCATAAGTAGACTTTTTCGTCGATACCAGCGGCAATGTAGGCACCATCGCGCGTGATTGCCACGGCACTGGCTCTTCCTGGTAGTATAAAACGCATGCCTTGCACTGTTTGTTGCGAATTCAGCGGCCAGACGTGTAGTACTGGCTTGGATCTTTCCACGGCTGCAATGTAATCATTGCCGATGAAGGAAAGAGTCCTCGCTTCTGCCGTACCGCCGCCTTTGTAAGTCATGAGGTTGGTGCCAGTGTGAGGATCCCATACGCATGTTGTCCACAAAGTGTTGTTAGAATCACAAGTGACTATAATTTCTAATAACGAAGACATTGTTTACTGATGGTATCTCAGTCTTAATTGCTAATCCAAGCTCTTTCACTACGTTTTGCAAGCACAATTCAACATAAAATACACAAATTCATAGGTTTTTTAAATTCCATTCATTTCCATGTGGTACATGTTTTGACAAGAACTTCAATCAAACGACATTGAAAGCTAGACAGACAGTTGACAGTTTGACAGATAAGAGGATAGTTGTCAAGAAAGTGGGCGGTGCTAGTTCTAGCCAATAGCAGGAAAGTGCAGCTGGCGACTAAAGACATCCTGAACGTTCATTGGTTAAAATTATTTTCGGCTTGTGATTCCTAGAGCCTAGAGCTTCGGCCCTTGTGAACTTTCTATAAATTGTGTTATTGGATTCTTCTGATTTTCAACCATCTTTGCAGCCCGGCATCATGTTTAAGAAGTAAGTGCGTATAATTGATCTACTTCAAATAATATCTAATCTATAATTACTTTTTGTTTCAAAGGTTAGGTTATGTTTCTGATAAGATTTGTCATTATTTTCTTGCTTTGCTATTGGCCACAATACCTATCTACGCATGCTAAATGCAACCAATCAGAACAAAGGCAGTGTTTCTTAAAAAAAGTTAATGTAGGGATGTGCCAATGCTAATCGATTTTTAATATTAAGTCTTCCTACACACTATGCCGGCGGTGCGGTGGCGTCATAGCAATAGATACCCCGGCGCGGGCTTCGAGTCCATGCCGTGGCGGCGGTTCGTTTGTGCGGCAAGTCCGTCAAGGGCTAAAGGTTCTCTAAACTCACGGCGAGAAGTCTTCTAGGGATACTGTGTATACTGTGTGTGTGTGTAATAGAAGCTAACAGAGAAGACTACTGCAACTTTATCCCTGCAACTTTGTCTTTATATTTAAATGTTTACCGTGTTTATTTTCGTCGTACAAAACAAGAATTAACAAGATATCGCTAAATAAACATTAGGGCGGTAGCAAAACAACACAAGTCACTGGTTAAAGTTAGGTTAAGTACCAGCTTTATCAACACTCATTTCTGGCCATAAGTGATGAGATATATGTGTGGGTGCATTGAAATTGTTCTATTACAGTTCAAAATATATAATTGTAATGACATTATGCTTTGGAGATGCTCAAAAGATTCAAAATACCAACCTTTTCAGCTACTTGTTCATCTTGATTTTTAAGTTTGCACTTCGTTGACTAAGCATTGTATTTGATTCACTGAGTTTTAAATTACTATATCAAGCCATTATTCACCAACACTTCCACTCAATAATAGTTTTTCAAAACTTCAGCAAATTTACAAATTTGACATTTTGTTTCTCTACTTCATACGCTAGTGGCGACATCTGCAATAAGCTTTGCTTCTTCTTCCCTAATATAGTGATTGTTTCTAAAGTTTCTATTTTTATACTCGATTTGTTAGTCGGTCAAGTTCGATTTCTTTTTTTAAAACAAGTACATACTACAAAAATTATATATTGTAATATGCGAGTTAGTACAGTCATTTGGTTCGAAAAATAGTGGTTACCTGGAAAGTTTTCCGGGAGTTTTGAAAAATGGTAACCAAACAATAAAAAGTTAAAGTTAAAATTTGCTAATTTTATAAATTTCTATGTGCTCTTTCCGAATTTTAACTTTACCACCTCGTATTTTTGCCGCTCGCGCCAGCATATTAGAAAAATGACGCCTAAAAGCAGTATTTTGATAATACCTCCTTTCCGACTTATTTTACGATAAAAACTGTTATACAAAATGAAACTAGAGACGTATACGTATACCTACAATTTATGTATCAACCTTTTTTTTCATAAAGTCAATAGTTTTGGCATACGAGCGCCGCAAAGTGTACTCCAACACGTGTTTTGGCCAGACTCGAGAATCGAGACAAAAAAGCAATCACGTAAAGGTCGCATTTCATATATCAATCCTGTACTTGACTCGCGCCGCCTCGCCTCGAGCGGAATAAGAATAAGAAAAAGAATTATTTATTTGCTAGATTACATATTGGAAGGTACATATTATTCTTAGAAATGGTGTTACAGAGTACATAAGTCATTGTAATCAGTCTGCATGCAGACGTGCAAATATTTATTTATTTATGTCACTACAATTTATAAATTCTTTAACGTCATAAAAACAAGGAATTCGTATTGTTATCGTTTTGATCTGGCAAGGACGTCAGTCAATAGAAAATTCTGTTTTTTTCTGTTAATTATGTTTTAGTAGAGAACCGTATTAAAAACTTACTACCATTCAAGCAGCGCATAGTTATTTCGCACGTCAAACCCAACACAAAATATATTTTTGTCAAAAAACCCATTTATATAAAAAATAATGGTTATCCGGGTTGTTAATTGCGCGATTCGAATATAATCGACTACCTCGTTTTCGTCAATGATATAATTATCGATTTGATACCTCACTACAATGTAAGAGCGAAACGTACTCATAAATAGAGCGAGACGGACCATATCGCGTTGAAAGAAAATGGTGAATGGCGGACTTTCGACAGTTCGTTTTTGCAGCTGATCGAGATCGACTGCCTCGATTTGAATCTTTCGAAAAATTTGTAATCCTAAATTCATGTGACTGTTATTGACGTGCATCATCATTATAGAGAAAACATCGTGAAGTTCTAACACCTACAATTAAAGCACACAAACGCATTGTGTGCATCTTCCTACTTTTTCGTGACGTAACTAGAATTCTCACTAATCTGTCCGCTGTTGTGCGCTAACAAAGGTCGCGGCGGCTCATGGTGGCCGTGTTGGTGACGTCGCGTGAATTTTGACGGCGTCAAAATGTGGGAATTGGATTCCGACACGGGGTCTCGCAGTGCATCCTCGGATGGGCTGCGACGACGGCAAGGATGGGACCCCGAAGCGGAGAGCTTAGCCTCTCAGATGGACGAGCTCGACGAGGTGCTCGCGGAAGAAGAGGAAGGATGCCCCCTGCCGTCTACCCCCGAGGATCAACATCTTCTCGATGCGGAGATGGCTGAAGTTCTGAAGGCTGGAGTTCTCTCTGACGAGATCGATCTCGGCGCACTCGCTCACAACGCAGCCGAGCAAGCCGAAGAGTTCGTCCGCAAGGTGTGGGAAGCTTCGTGGAACGTGTGCCACTTCCGCCACCTGCCGCGCTGGCTGCAAGACAACGACTACTTGCACAAAGGCCACAGACCGCCTCTGCCCTCGTTCAGCGCATGTTTCGCCTCTATCTTCCGCATCCACACTGAAACTGGCAACATCTGGACGCATCTACTCGGCTGCGTGGCCTTTATCGGCGTCGCGATCTATTTCCTATCACGCCCATCGATCGAGATACAAATGCAAGAGAAAATGATCTTCGGAGTGTTCTTCGTCGGAGCCATTGTCTGCCTCGGATTCTCGTTCGCCTATCACACCCTCTACTGCCACTCGGAGATGGTCGGGAAATTATTCTCTAAATTGGACTACTGCGGAATAGCCCTCCTCATTATGGGCTCATTCGTTCCGTGGCTGTACTATAGTTTCTACTGCCATTACAGACCGAAAATAATATACCTGTCTGTAGTGGTTGTCTTAGGAATTTTGTCCATTATAGTGTCCCTTTGGGATCGTTTTTCGGAGCCTCGCTTGCGACCTCTTCGTGCGGGAGTGTTCATGGGTTTCGGACTATCGGGCATTGTGCCTGCAATACATTATGGCATCACCGAGGGTTGGTTCAGCCAAGTCAGTAAGGCTTCACTTGGATGGCTGGTCCTAATGGGCTTGCTTTACATATTGGGTGCCATGTTCTATGCACTGCGTGTGCCAGAACGTTGGTTCCCCGGAAAGTGTGACATCTGGTTCCAGTCACACCAAATATTCCATGTACTTGTGATTGTGGCTGCTTTTGTGCACTACCATGGCATCAGTGAACTTGCATCCTACCGTGTCACTGTAGGGGAATGCTCCATGCCTCCTTCGACAATTGCATTCTAGCCCCCCACTACACCAAATGTGATAATAGACCATAGATAATATAAGTAGGATACCATCAATAGCCTCACTATATTTTTTAAAACATGTATTATTATCAGATTTTGTACTATAAACCATTGTGCTACATAAAAATACTGTCACATTTAACAATCTAAAAAGGGGGGTAAATTCCTTAGTCTTTCATTACTATTTTACTTATTTATAATCTAGCGTAATTTTAGTTAGAGGTTAGATGTACGTAGTTAATTTTTTGTATTAGATTTTCGCACATTTCCCACAGGGACATCAAAATACATATTAACACATCTGTAATTAATTTTTCTGTACTGCAACTTAAAATTAACATACATATTTACATATTTTGTACTTAATTTACAAAAAATACTTGATTTGCTTCATTTCTTGCACTATGATAAGACCAGTGTTAAGTAGCTAAGGCATTACATCAGACCACAATGCCCTCTTGTTCTTCCATTGACGATAGTTCCCTGAAACATGCCTTGACGATTCACTTTTTACGGTTCCCTGAAACATGCTTTGATGATTCACTTTTTACGTTCCTATTTCTATTTACAATTCCTGCAAGTGTATCTGCAATTTTTTCCAAGCAACAAGATACATTGAATCTCATTTTTGGAATTGCTATATTTTTTTATCATTTTTATAGATTTCCATACATATTTAGAAGATGTGCTAATTTTGAATTAATATTTATTTTCAAGTTTGAGGCTCTTGATTTTGCTTCCGTCTTTTTTTTTTGTGATTGTGATAACTTTGACAGTAAATTATGATTAGTAACTATCTAAATCTTAGAACTTCTAATAGTTATCGGTTTCTTCACACATTTACATTCCATAATTATCAAGTAAAAGCATGATCACGTAAAATCTTTGGGCTCCATCTTAATATCATAAACTGTTGTGGTCTGTATTAATCATAAAAATATAAATGAATTAAAAGTATATTCTAAATCGTTGTAAGTGTTCATAAGTAAAGATTTTATGAGAAGAAAAATTAAAAAATGCGTGATGTAAGATATAGATATGAAAATGAAAATTGTCTGGAAAAATATAGTATATTGATATGTTGAAAAGGGATACAAACATGAGATAAATAAAATTGCTATAGTGTTTATAATGAAAAGTAAAACTCGAGAAAAATTTGGTAAAGACAATGTCTTATAACTAACATTAGGTATTGTATCAGTAAAGTTAAAGTAATACAGCCTCATAAGTAACCTTATGTCTAGCAAAGCATTGTTTTCTAAATTATTTTGGCATATCAATGTCAGGATCGGACTGATGAAGAAAGACAATATTTTTCACTACTTATAATTGTTTCTTTTAAATTTAGATTGATTTAATATTCGCAAGGATGCTACACTACATGTTTCAAAATTGTCTATGAAATTCCAGACTGATATGTAATTACACTAAATTCACTAAGTCAACCAAAATTAGTAAACTTAAATGTCCAAATTGATGAAACAAGTTGATGAAATTTGTGAACAAGGTGACATAATTGGTGAACAGGTTGACAAAATAGTTGAATTTAGTGGTTTGGATGCTACAGTCCAAAATCCTTTTTTATTAGGTCACGGAATCCGAAAGTGTAATTTTGAACGATGTCATGGCTCTAATTAAGCGTTGTTTTAATTATTAATTACCAAATTGTTATTGCATGTTTTTAGAATTCATTAGATAACCGCTTTCGCTGTTCATGTGAGATTATGTTAAATTGTGTTTTTGGTGGGATACGAATTATGAAATAAATTGCATTAAAACCTTAAGTGTTGTTGTTTTATTACTGTTACGTCTTTGTTTCTTTTACAATTGCGAATGGCGATCATGATCAATTAACTAGTACCACATAAACATGCATATTTTATTTTACACACCGAAGTTCTGCGTATTTGTTTGCTAATGCTTAGTTAATAATGTTTGCTCTCAATATGTCGATGCACGAAATAAGAACACATTTTTCTAAACATTAGATATGAGCGCCGCGCCGCGCCGGCGCGCCGCCGCCGTCGCCGTAGATTTACATCGGCGGGCGCGCCGCCCGTCGCCGGCAACGGGCCTCCCGCAAATTATTCCCAAATATACGGATTTTCAATTTAGATTTCCAATTAAACGTGTTTCCCGTTTTAAGGATTCCCATTTTGACAGATTCTTGGCGGGAAATGAAATTCCCAGATAAATAATATATTTCCAATTGCACAGGTTATCTGCCAATAATGTTGGATTTTACACGTATCTATTTTGCAGAATGTTTAAAGTCAGAAACCTAGTTGGCAATAAATACTTTTCTAGAATCGTTATTAGCAGAATAATTATATCGTAGAAATCCCGAACACTGCAAAACTATCAGTAGACAATATGGAAATAGTAGAATATTATTTTGCAAAATTGCATAAAACTTATCCGAATATAATTAGGAATATCTCCGTTTACCGTATTGGTTTTTGTTACTTAATGGCGTCGTAACTATTGATTGGTTTTGGATGTACTTTGGCACATGCGTTTGATACTAGACTACCTACAATGCTCTGGGACTTAAATATAACATATCTAGCCCAGAACACTATTTATACCTATAAAATTATAATTTTACACGGATGGCAGTCGCGGGTTTCGAGAATTGTTTATTTTCTTCGAATTACCGCACTTTTTTTCCGTGGTCCGGTTCGCTCTTATCCCTAGAGTGTTTACAAATACAAAGCGCCGAGCCAGAAATTCGCAAAGGTGCTGAAAGAAGCAAGTCCACGAGAGTTTGATTTGATTTGACGATAAAAGAGACTTCTGGTGCTGCGTGTTTCATTCATACTCCTGGTATTTGGGTTTATTAAATTATGTTTTTGTTTATTAATTCTACAAAGAGAATTTATACAAAACGGTAGTATGAGATATTGTAGCGCACCGTCCCTCTTCGAGCTTCGTCAGTTAATAGGTTAATAATACCCTATTAACTGACTTAAGTGTTATTTTGTGTGCATAAGTACTTTTATCAATACAATTGTGTTATTGTGTACGTGTCGTATTTCATTTATTTGCTCCACACACCGTTAAGCCAGCCGGGTATCACTAAAATATGAGTTTCTGCCCAAAGATGTATATGCTAATCGTTAGTCTACACGTTGATTTCCCAAAAACTCTACGTAATGTGCCATCAGGAGACCAGAAACACTGGGAAGATAAACACTATAGGGTTATTGGGTGTACCTATTTTAAAACGTCGCTGATTAAGTTAGGCTCGTGTACAATGGCAAATAATTTAGTGAACATGGTAAAAATATTAATGTTTCTCAAGAACTTATATAAAAATGGAATCCTGAATATCCTGTAAAGTCCACGCCGACGGCGCCGCCGCCGTGGAAATGGCCATTGGCGCTCATATCTAGTAGGTACCCATATCTTTTGTATCTTAGAAAAATTAATGGACCTAAAACAGGTCCGTTGAACACCCCTTAGGAATTCATTTTCGAACACAATATGTACCTATCTATAATGATAATCTTCATCTGCACGTGCGACTTTCGATCCGACGCACCCGAGTTCGAATCCCACTGGCCCCGCACCACTGACTTTCTTAAGTGCGGATTTAATACTCGCTCTAGAAACGGTGAACGAAACCATCGTAAGGAAACCGGCATGTCCAAGAATTTCACACAAAAAAAATCAAAGACATGTGACATACACCACCCCGCACTGGGCCAGCGTGGTGGATTATGGCCCATCTCTCCACGAGGGAAGGCCCGTGTCCCAGCAGTGGGAACGTAATGGGATGATGCTGATGATGATGAGTTATTACATCAAAGCTTTATTGCGCGCCATAAAGAAACCTAGGTATGGGTAAATTTAGAAAGTCATTCACAGGATTAAGAAAATTAGGCGGTCTTATTGATAAAGCAGGGGGGAGGGGGGGAGCTCCCCGCAAGTTTCAAACAATGATGTTCGAGAGTTTTTCTCCTCAGGAATTCCCCTGTATTTTTAACCGACTTCAAAAAGGAGGAGGTTTACAATTCGATGGTATGTTTTTTTTTATTTTTTATTTCTTTTATTTTTTTTTTATTTTTTTTGTGTTTTTGTTACGCGATTACTCCGCCAATTATGCATTGATTTCGATGATTCTTTTTTTGATTGGTAGGTAATACTTCAAAGGTGGTCCCATATAAATTTTATCGAAATTCATTCAGTCGTTTTTGAAAAAAATAGCAAAAACAAAAAATATAAGTTTAATCTTCAAGTCGGTTCTTGTTTTTTTCGTAACCAACTTTCTAAAGGTGGAGGTTTGTATTCGACTGCTTCACCCAGGGTTGACTTCCGGTGAGGG
Source organism: Petrophora chlorosata (assembly GCA_951640565.1). Classification (NCBI taxonomy): domain Eukaryota; kingdom Metazoa; phylum Arthropoda; class Insecta; order Lepidoptera; family Geometridae; genus Petrophora; species Petrophora chlorosata. Next base: position 11,612,219 of record OX621203.1, on the reverse strand, counting down.
AACTCCTCAACGGTGAATAGTACAGACACAACATTTCGTAAATGGATTTAACCATAATAGCCTGTTCTAAATTCCATCATGACATGGCAGATACACCCAGGATTGACTTCCGGCGAGGAAACTCCTCAACAGAGAATAGGACAGACATGAAATTTTTTTGTACATGCATTTAATTGTGATAGCCCGTTTTAAACTTCGTCATAATGTGGCTTCTAGATCATAAAAGCTTGTCTTTAAAAACTTTTTGAATTAATTTAATTAAAACTTGTTTTTCACTAAAAAGGTTAAAATAAATTATTTTTCAAAAAAAACTAAGCCGACTTCAAAACCACAAATAGGCACTCAAAAGTAAAAAATAAATGAATATAATTATCATAAGCGCTACCCACTCATATATTTGAAGTCGGTGCCAGCCAAGTCTAATAGGTAACAGATAGATACTATGTATATAGTAAGTACTACTTGTAGGTAGTATCTATCTACTACCTTTTAGACTTGGCTGGCACCGACTTCAAATATATGAGTGGGTAGCGCTTATGATAATTATATTCATTTATTTTTTACTTTTGAGTGCCTATTTGTGGTTTTGAAGTCGGTTTAGTTTTTTTTGAAAAATAATTTATTTTCCAATAAGTTGCCATTATTAAAGTCGCATTACTGGAATCTGGTTTATTTATATTCCGAATATGGGAGAGATTTTCACTAGTTCAATTTATAATTGGTAAGTCAGTCCGAGGGCCCCCCTGAGCTTGAGGGCCCCGGGGCACTACCCTGTCTAGCCTTCCGGTAGCTACGCCGCGCCATTGCATGTAGGTAATGATTAAAAAAAAACAAGTATGTAACTCATTTCTTTTACAATACGGAAAAGAAATAAGGGAACTGACTGTCGGTGCTTGAGAAATATACATATATGCCTACCTATAAATTATTAAAAAACCATCAATTCATGTATTTCATATTGGAAAGCCTTGGTCATAGCATGTTATAAATTACAAAAGTTCGGTCAATAATTGATAACTTTTGTACTTCACAATGTTATTACTAAGTTGCACAACTTGCTGCTAAACACATGTCATTAATTTTGTATAAGTTATGGCAATCGATGTGTTGGAATAAGCAAACCGTTTTGACCGCGTCGCGTTGTCGCCTAAGTAGAAACCTACTTTGAATTGATAACATTAAATTCAATAGAAGCACGCGACAACTCATATTACATCAACACTGACCCGTCTTTAATAATAATAAATACTTAGCTACCTACTTAGATACCATAACGTCGCCGTATACCACCTATAGAAATTCCCTAGACTCGACGTCAGCGTTTAGGAGGGTTGGTTGCGTTCCCATCGACTCGTACATATGCTCAGCGGGCTTATTAAAGTTTCTTTGTACTAGATCGGTACTAGTTTTTATAATTAGGAGTCGATAGATCGATTTCAGGTACGAGTAGGTAGCATACCTAACTGAAATCGATCGAGCCCAACCTTGAAACTTCTTGCTGTCAAAGGTGACTAGGTGTGCCCTAAGGGCCGGCCATTTGTTTTCATTAAAGAAAGCTTTTGGAAATTTTGAAGAACTTACAAAATTACATGTGTTTAGGACCAATCACACCCCATTACGGTAATGGAAATCACTGGTGAAGTAATTTGGTTGGGTATGTATTTAGTATTAATTAACGACAAATTATCAGGTGAACGTGCTCTGATGGCTATCGAGAAGCAAATTAAGAATGTACCCTGTACTTAAATCAGTAAGTTTTCTACTTAACTATAAGTAGGTACTTAAAGTTAGCTAAGGGTATTTGTACTTTTATTTCTGTGGTTAGGTGTGAGGTGTATATGTACCTACTATATTGATGCTGATGATGACCTATGTTTTCTTGATTCGCCCCATGTTTTGACTGTCGCAGGTGTTATTTTAGTTTTGCCTTTACGATCCTCGTCTAATTTACATTTGTTTCCTCATTTTGATTAAAATGTCCCCTCAATTGGGGTCAGAGGGCCGAAGAGGCACTCTTGTTTGTTTGTGAAATCAGGCTTAAGTAATGAATTGACAACATTGAAAATCGGGCATGAGTCACAAAGTTAAAGGACTTCATGCTCCTAAACTTGGTACTTTCTCACTTAGTTAGCAAAAACTTTACGGTCCCTTTTATGTTCAAATTCAAACGTAGGTAGTTTGGATCGGCCTTTTGTAAAGGTCAACAAATAACAAACAAGCGATCACCTCTTCGATCCAACCCTAATTAGCATTGTCCCTTGGTTTGGACATCACCTTTTCAGTCCGAATCGACCAGACCATGACCCCTTGACCTAACGCAACAGATAATGATATGGTTATACAGGATGCGGCAAAATTTTGGGACCTTCACGGTAGGTGCCTTTGCAGTGAGGAAGTTTTGGTGTCAGGAAAAATCGGGTGCATTTTCGAGAAAATAAAAATTGATTTTCGATTTAGGTACAGGTAGGCGGTAAAATGACATCGTGGGAAATAATTAAGACCATGCTTTTTTGAGTAATGACATTTTTCTGCCTACCTTTTACAAAAAACGAAATACGTATGAAATTTTTATTTTCTCAAAAATGCACTCTAAATGCGGATGTTTCCTCACTATAAAAGAAATAGAACTAGCGGTAGTTCAATATTAAAGCTTTGTTATTTAGGCACATTTTATTTTTATTTTTCTTGTGGGTCTAAACCTGGTGGCCCACCAGGGTGTCGTCAGAGCTATAGACTGTCTGAGGGCCTCCGCCATGGCCTAACGACTGTTATCTTAAGACAAGAACCGGGACCAACGGGGCGTGCCCTCCGAAGCACGAATCGTTTCGACAGTATTATCACAAAATATAGACTGGTACCAGTCTATATTTTGTGGTATTATAAAGACTTGACGAGTACAAATCATCGATCTTTATGTACAAACGTATAATATCGATTGTTAACTAAACAACGATGAACAATAGAAATGCTGACACAGTACTACGCGCTATTGCAATAATGTTTCATGAATACAAATGAAGTCATATCTAGATAGAGCTGAAATATTTATACAATCAGATTATATAAGGTAAATATAGGTAATATAGGTATAGGTATAGGTATATAGGTTAATATAGGTATATAGGTACCTACAGCAGGTAAATGTTTACAATTACATTTTTTTTACGTGAGAGCGATTTCCACGATGTGGAGTGAGTAATAATATTTTTCGAGGCGAATAAGATATTTTTTAAGTTCGCCCGTTAGGGCAGGCAAAGTCTCTAGGACCATACTGCCATGTCTTACGTAGTTTTAATTTGATAGTTTAATTTTCCATTTATTATACTTTTGTTGAGAATGAGGGTCAACAGCAACAAGCCGGACCCTCTCCAAGTGCTTCAATAAAGTGGTGGAACTTTATTCAAGCTTTCCATGGAATCCTGCCAAAAATGGGAGAACATAAAAAGCAATGTTTTCTCTATTTTGTTTCATTTGCTTACACTCATGCACGTTTACGAATACGTAATGGTTAATATTCCACCGATATTACACATGATCACTCGAAATAACACTTGTTTGGAAAATAAAACTAAAAAACTAAAAATAAAATCGAACTGTATCATTTTTCACTTCTCGCTAAAAAGTCGCGATTAAGAAAAATCATATTTTAGTGAGACGAATGAAGATTTTTTGTGTGGGGCAAAACATTGTGTTGCGAGTGCGGAACAAAAGTGACATAATATGATTTTTAACCGTATAAATTTTATCGAAATTCGACCTTAGACTTCGAAGATACTTCAGAATTGAAGTCGGGTTTTTTTTGTTACCGGCTATAGTCCCCAGTTAGTCTAAGTTAGTTCACTATCGTTTCGATATCCCCGGCTTCCATATTATACGACACTTGCGATTTGAATTTCAACTTATAAAAACTTCGTGCATTTATGTGCTGCTTGCAAGAGCCGTCAGTGGTCTGATGTATCTGGAAGACACTGGCATAATAATAGATATGAAGTACATATAAACAAAATAATAAAATAGGCAAAGAGGTCATGGAACCCGTTTGCATATTGTCACCAATCGCCAATTGCCTACAATAATTTTATTGTTCGAAATACGTACACTTGACAACGTAAATTGTGTCAAATACGTAAATATAAATTTATAAACTTGTGCGTCCTTGGCCGTGTTCCAGTTCGGGACTATCGGATAATGTTTTGAAAACTGTGTCATGCGTATTGCTAGTAAAATCGGGAAAAACAACTACGCGACTATGGTTAACTGAAAGAAAGAAAGAAAGAAAATACATTTATTCCGGACATCGCACAACTTTACACTGAACATATACATACTAAAATAAAGACAAAACAAAAACAATAAAAACAATACAGTGAAATGTTGCGCGATGTCAAGAAAAGGTTCCGACTCAGCATACGCTAAGGTAACTAATAATGTTGGATTAATTAGCATTCGCAGCATTAATAAGCTGCTAAATTTAAATTAGCATTAATCAAATTAATTGTAGTAGCGAAATTTGATGAATGCTAAAATCCATCGTTTATTTAACACGCGACGACGTACGTTAGCATGCCTACACCTTCGTTCCCGCATCCCGCTAGAATTCCAGGCTTCTCTACCTTACATACCCAAACCTGCTATCAAATTTAATAAAAAATACATATCTATAATTATTACTTAATAATAAAATTATTGAGTATTATACTATCAAGTATTCTGTGGTATTACCTCGGCTATCGGTATTGTCGGGGTCACTTCACAACATTTGTTTTCAGCGCAATAAACATGTTTCAAGGTTGTCTGGCAACATATGTACGTACTGCAAAACATCCATTTAAAAATACTTACAATTTAGTAGGAAGCTGGCTTTAGCATTATCCGGTCGGTATCACAAGATCGAATTCACAACGACATCGACAGTATCTAACTGAAATCACAGAATACTAAGGCACAGAAGCATCACTCCGCAAAGAAATTTAAACAAATAGTGACTCTTGCTATGACGCAATAAAATTCAATTCAGCTCGCGTAGCTGCATACCTACCAGTCATATTCACCTACAGAGCGCCTCTCTTTCTATCGTATAGCTCTTATCTCTTCTGACGCGGCACGTGTAATAACGACGCGCGATCCGCCGTCGGTGTCCGGCTATGTACTTGTAGCTTCGTACCTACAGTGCGGAGTGCGGTAGGCCTGCTGAAATCTAGATCCCAAGCACACTGTGAGCTCAGTAACATCAAGTTTTTAGCGTCAAATTACCAGTAATTTGAGTCTCATATGCCCAGGCATATGAGACTCAATATCTGATGTCTCGGGGTGATGCAAAGTAGTTCTACGCAGTACTTTTATGGTATTAAAAGTTCTGGTTAGCACTGCAATTGTTATGGGCAGGCGTGGAGCTTACCATCAGGCGAACGACTGGCTCGTCGCATCACTCAGTTCTATAAAAAAAACATAGATGCATTCACGCACCGGCACAGTAGAATACTAAGATTCGTGTGCATCTCATAAGTAGGTGAAGATAATTGAGAAATATTTTTGATAATATTAAGCCTTGTATTTAAAAGGTCCACTCCAGAATTATCCTATATCTTCTATCTATTCGAAGACGTAAATTAAACGAGACGTAAAACATCATAAAACGCATTGAAAAATACTATGGCACTTGTATAAATTGATACGAAGAGAAGACAGGCGACTGGGAACTACGAGGTGGTGGGCGGTGGGACTACAGTCCCACTCGCCCGATAGCATTTTTGAATCGGTCGACTGGGACTACAAACCACATGACGTAAATTGTACAGTTACAAAAAACATCAAAAATCCGTACGCTATTTATTTTTATAATATTAAAGTTTAGTAAAAGTTGCGATAAAAGCCAAAACATTACCTAAAAAATATGATGGGCGTAATTATTGTGCTGTAACAAATTACTCACTCCCTTATTATTATTATTATTCAGCCTGGTTTGCCCCACTGCTAGGCAAAGGCCTCCCTACCCTCCTTCCACTCCTCACGTTTCTGGGCTATTGTTTGCCATCCCATCAAATAGGAGTCCAGTTCGTCCTACCATCTCTTTCTGGGCCTGCCGCGTCGTCGGGTAGCGTTGCGTGGGGTCGACTCAGTTGTGAGTTTGGCCCGTCGCATCGCTCGTCTGACATACGGCAGATGTGTCCAGCCCAGGCCCATTTACATATCGCACCTTCGGTGTTTCAACAAAGTCACAAATAGCCAAAACTGCAAAATTGAGTTAAGTATGCCAAATTGTCTAAGAGCCATGCCTATATCGGGGTAACAAAAACACCCGCGAGAGTATCGCAAAAATCTACTAAATGGCGCGAGTGCCTTTGTGGTTATTGGTGCATTTTTCAATTCGTTTTGGGCCAACAAAGTTTGATTAGACAGTTGTGCCCCCGCGCCTGCGAGATTATGACGTGCGTTGGAGCTAAAGCCACACAAATGATGTAGACGAGTGCAAAAAGCCCGACTGAAATACCTAAATAATAAGGCATAACTCATTTAACTAAATAATTCCTGGTGCAACAAAGTCACAATTCAGGACACTTTTTTGTTTTGCGTTTTATTAGAATAATTTTAGTAATTTGAATTAAACTTTTGACATGAAACTATAGAAAACGCAATAAAGCATCAATTTTATAAAGATTTTAAACCTACTACAATTAGACATGCAGTAAAAAGGCAATAAATGCGAAAAAAATCTTCAAAGTCCTCTCCTGTAAAATTCAAAACTGAGCTGTTGTGACTTTGTAGCACCGAAGGTGCGATATATACCTACGGCGGCTGTTAGAGAAAACAAATTATACAAATTGTATTTACTAAACGCATTGTGATTTTTTTATTATTATTGTACATAATCATGATTCTTATATATTTTATGTCTATAAATAAATGAAGGATTCAATCCTATTAAAAAGTGATTTGCTTTTAATTTTAAATACTCTCATGCTAACTGTACTAGAATTAGGATAAAACAATCGATTTTTGTTAATATTGAGTTTAGTCCCCGTCGCCTGAAGAAAAATAATAAAATAAATGAGTCAGGCAACTGGGACTGCAGTCCTAGTCGCCTGAACACTCTATACACATGTATACGTTTAATCAAACAAAATAACCGACTTCTATGTATCTTCGAAGTCCGGTCAAATATCGATAAAATGTATATGGGACTACTTCGTACTTCGTCGTCTTCGTTTATAAACGTAAAAAATATTTTTGCGTTGGGTTCAGTATAGCTACGAAGTGGTCCCATATAAATTTCATCGATATTTGACCGGACTTCGAAGATCCATTGAAGTCGGTTTTTGTTTTTTCTAAAAATTTTTATTAACAAACTTTTTATAGCCAAGCATGCGTCATTGCTTAGAAACAAAAATTCTATATCCATCTTTTCTTATCTTTATACTTTTATCTACATTATTTGAGTCAGTAGTGTCATCTGTCCTAATCCTTGTTAATCTTAGATTGCACGCCAAACCTACTTTGATTACGTTGTTGTTTTAGAGATATCTCACTATTTGCTTTCCTTTTTGGATGAAGTTTTTTCATTGCGTTATTCTTTTCATTTCAAATAAATCAAGTAACAACTATAACTTTTATGTAGGTATGTATAATCCACAATATCTAATACAAGGTTTTATTAGTTTATTATTTTCTTTATAAAAGTTATACGAGTTTTCGTCTGACCTATGACTTTCAAAGTGAAAAGGGCGATATTTCTTATGATACCTACTTTTTCAGTTTCTCTAATTGCCTTGATTGATTGATTGATTGATAACACTTTATTGTACACCAAAAACATAACAAGAACAAATAGACATAGAACTTAAAAAAATAATTAGTACAATGGGCGGTCTTATCGCTAATAAGCGATCTCTTCCAGACAACCTTTGGATGGAGAGGATTTGTGAAACGACAAAAGATGGTGGTGTACTTATATAATAGTTATTATTAGTAAAATCATATAATATCATATGAGTATACATACATAGTATTATAATATATATACACACACATATACTTACCATTAATAAAATATAGCGATAAAATAATAAACAATTAGCTAGACAGGTACAATTCTTTAACTTGTTTCTTAAAAGTAAAAATTGACTGTGCACGCCTAATCTTGACAGGCAATGCGTTCCACAGGCGAACTGCTTGGACAGTGAAAGAATTGTCATAGAAGGAGCTGCCATGTGTTTCTGGAAGGGGTCTGAAGCGACAGATTTTCTGATGACCTAAGAGAATAAGTGTTTGAAAAGTGAAGGAAATCAAAGCGTTCCTTAAGATAGCGCGGCCTTGCGAAATAATAAAGAACAATTCTTAGAACTTTTTGTCATTAAGACAACGTTCATTACAACTCTCTTTTATCCACTTTTTCCTGACTTCTAAAACCTTAGGGGATCTAACTTTATATTAGGGATCTTGCTTCTCAAATACTTATATCAATTCCGATTGGATCTCGTTTTCAATTTTCTTTCATCAAACCTGACCTTTCTACGACGTAAGTATATCTCCTTTATATGTGGACCGATGTAATGGTTCTAGTTCGATTAGATTCGACTAGCGTTCTGCCTTTCTCAGTGCTATAAATATCTGGCCTCCAAAGTCATATTTTCGTTTAGCATCGAAAATCCAAGTCACTAAAGTATAACTACCTAGTAGTTATAAAAAGGTTGCGAGATAATACGTAAAAATAACACATAACAAATGTAACCGCGCCAGTCCCTCACGTGTTTGTCCTCGTATCAGTCGGGTCAAAGTTCTCACACGTACTTCACACACATAATAACTATCGTATTATGCGCACTAGTCTTTTTTATTGCTTTACCGTTGTTTAGATTTCCTCATAAGAAAATCTAGCCCCTATCACAGAGTAATTAATAGTACAACCCTCATTGAAGAATCCTCAAAGCACCCACTAAAATAACTTATCCAATGGGTTCTTGTATGCGAGCCGTCTGGGTGGGTACCACCGCTTTGCCAGTTATTGAGCCGCCAAGCATTAGTGCGTGAGCATTACTATGTTCCGGTTTGAAGGGCATTGTAGCCAGCGAAATTACTGGGCATTATGAGACTCAACGGCTAATTGTCTCAGCGTGACGAGCGCAGTGCAGCGCCGCGCAGGATTTTGCAAAACAAAGTTCTGGGTGGTGCTGTTATTGTTATGGGCTGGCGTATTGCTTATCAGGCATGTTGCCGACCAGCTCGTCTCGTCATTCAGTTACATAAAAAATGTAATGAAATCAGGCGTGACGTTGCGAAAATTCATCTCAAATCTGAAACGAAATTTATTTCTCAATTTTTTTCTGACCGGAGTGTATTTATTAACCAAATAATTTACAAGTCGCGCTAAACGATACGAATATAAAAACTTTATAAAAACACTTGTTTACAGTTATTTGGGTTTAGTTAGATGCTTCGAACAAGACCTCATTCTTCGTCATCATACATACATACAATGGGTATCTGTTCGTGAATGATACATAATAATGATAGCAATAGCAGTTAATTGTAATTTTCCCTTGCACTGGTCGTTGCCTTTTGACCCGTGAACGTTTGTCAACTGGATGATTCCTTTCATCCTGAGACTACGACATGTTACTCTACCTAGTTACAATGAGGTCATATTATATAGCTATAGCCAGATAATAATATCTATCAATTCAGTCATTAGCATCAGTCTGTATCCACCCACTGCTGGGTACAGGCGTCTTCTCTTTCATTCCACTCTTCCTATTACCATCATAATAATTTGCTCTAGCTATATTTTAATAATCCTCTTCGTGTATACTTTGTGGAGTACGCGACGCGATAAGCTATGATTGTCAATGATTTATGTTATTGTAGCCGTTGTTTGTTATTAGTCTTAACTATTAACAAACACGATTATGACTGTTATGACTATTGGGATTTCTAGTTTTGCAGTAGGACTCGGAGTACATAATTGAAACCGCAGCTTCTCCAAATATTGTTGTATTCCCAAAAAGCAAACTTCATAGTATTTTAACTAACACTAGTACAAGGCACCGGTACGGCCATCTTTTTTTTTTATATCTACCATAGATTAAACAATCACACTAGAGATGGGGTAAATAGTGATGTACCTATCCCAACAATGACTAGTGTTGTCAGGTTTAAAAATATCGGGATTTTGGTTTTCAAATCGGTACAACTACAATGGCTACAAAAGAAAACTGGTAATTCTTCGTATATATTTAATCGGATAGTCAGTGTTTTTTAAATGGTAGTCCAAATAAAACTCAAAAATATAACAAAGTTCAAACGTAACCATTTCGACTAATCATAATCATTAAGTTTGTGTCTTCTATTATCAAAATTATAAAATAAGTATAGACTAAAGAGGTTAGTAAAAAATTGGGATGTTTAGCGTCCCGATCAAAAGTGAATCAGAATGAGTCACTAGACTCCTAAAAATCCGGACCTCCCGCGCAAATCGGAACACCTTGCAATACTATGTTATGACACAATCATGGCCAATAATGAGATAAATTATGCCCTCAACACGATAGTGTTGTTATATGAGCCTTGCCAGTAACATAGTCCTATAACCTTAAAAATAACAAGCTGTAACTTTACCCTTACCGATGTGTAATAAAATCACGTAATTGGTCATTAGGTGTCATCAAAGTTCAAAGTTCAAAAGTTCTCTATTCAATTTTGGCATTGCAGACGCACTTATGAACGTCAATTAACCACAGAAATCTAAATAATAGTAAGTACCTTATTATTTAGATTTCTGTGCTACCACCGTATCGATAATATAGCCACTATTCAGAAGATACGGCAAGAAACTGAGGGGCATCGATTGATAATAACAGGTTTGCTCTTATGTCAAAGTGATAAGGTTTATTTAAGTCAGTCATTGTTATCTATGTTTTCTACAACTTTCCAAAAGCATTAGGAGTTAATAATGCTTTCCCTTTCACCGCTTTTTTATCCATTAAGGCATTGATTAATGATATTACAAGTGTGTCCTGTCTTCTAGCCTAGACTATGTCACACATGGTGGTAGTGGTAGGGTTAGCCTTGCGTATCTTTCTTTGCACTACCTTCTACCAGTGTTATTGTAGTGCTAGGTTTCTTTTGCTAGTCCGCCAAGCAGTAGTGTGCAAACATTACTGTTCCGGCTTGAAGGGCACTGTTTCAACTTTTCAAGCGACACCGCGCTAGATTCTGTATGGTGCTGGAAATGTTATAAGCAGGGGTGTTACTTACCATCAGGTGAACGAACTACTCGTCTAGTCACGTAGTTGAATAAAAAAAATATTTTTCAGAGAACGATAATCTAAAGTCGCCTAAACGCATATTATCTTAAAACTTAACTTTTCTGAAGTGGTAGGCTCTGGCCGTGGTTGTAATACCACCCACCAAACAAAACCATGCCTTGAAGCGACCTAGTCGTGTTTCGGGATGATGTTCGGTGAACCATCAGGGAGACGGGTCTGAGCAGCCGCTCAGCTGCCGTCTCTCTGTAGATCTATGTGCTCCATCTTAGGCCACATCATCGCTTAATATCAGGCGAGATAGTGGCCAAACATAGATCTATTAAGCGTAAAAAAAAACTACGCACTTGTTTGGAAACTATTTTGCTAATCACAAGGTATCTTCGTCTTTCCTTGAAACCCGATTGATTCCTCTTTCATAGTTCAACGTTACATGACGATTTCACTTGATTTGCCATTATCGTCCTTTTCTTGGGTCAGATAAGTGTTAGATCAGAATGTCTGGGTTGCTGAGATCGTATTTCAGTAGTTTGATTACTGTGCATAGTTAGACGTAGATGGATGAAAGCGATCCAAGACAAACGACTCGGTGTATCTGTAGACGACTTTATATTCTAGAGTAGCGATTTGTGTAAAAGGAGTTACGTCACAGAAAAAACAATAGTACAAGTTAAAGAAGTTTTAGGCTGCGTTAAAATAAGCCTAACTATAAAATATATACTTAAATATTTACATAAATAAAAATAAGAAATGATGCGATGATGGTCGCTCCTGATTACTTTTTCAAAGAGACTGTAAGTAGGTACCTGTTATATAAAAAAAACTCTCAGTAGATTAAACAAAAAAAACCCGAAGCCCTAACTTAAATTTACCTGTGTGTAAAATGATATTCCACAAAGACCAATATTGTTCGTTTACGTCAAGGATTTCGACACCTACACGCTTAGCCTAATCTAATATTCAGCCTTCAGGTAAATTTTGTAAAATGAGTACAAAGAGAACAGTCACTGGAGCCTCCGTTAGTACTATTAATTATTCTGGTTCCTTTTTCGCAAATTTCGTATAATCTGGCGTTTAGGCGTAAGGCCTACGTGGGTTTATTGCCTTCCTGTCTTTGAACGCCTTTAGATGTTTACAGTAACTATTATACTTGGTTCTGTGCTGTTAATACACATGGTCTTTTTCGTCTGGTGTTGTTTATATTGTAGCAGTTGATAAGACATCTAATAGAAAAAATGCAAATTATAAATGTCGCAAAGTCGCAAACAAAGTTACGAAGAAGCAAATTGCAGTAACACTAGGCATCAGGCCCAGTAGGTATCTGCAATTTAGTTTATCTCGGAGAAAAAGAGTGGACTACATTCTGGTACTCATCAAGCTCATTTTTAGGGTTCCGTACCCAAAGGGTAAAACTGGGTGACTGACATGTCGCACCTTCGCGCTTCGGTGCAACAAAGTCACAAATAGCCAAAACTGCAAAATTGAGTTAAGTATGCCAAATTGTCTTAGAGCCATGCCTATATCGGGGCAACAAAAACACCCGCGAAAGTATCGCAAAAATCTACTAAATGGCGCGAGTGCCTTTGTGGTTATTGGTGCATTTTTCCATTCGTTTTGGGCCAACAAAGTTTGATTAGACAGTTGTGCCCCCGCGCCTGAGAGATTATGACGTGCGTTGGAGCTAAAGCGACACAAATGACGTAGACGAGTGCAAAAAGCCTGACTGAAATGCCTAAATAATAAGGCATAACTCATTTAACTAAATAATTCCTGGTGCAACAAAGTCACAATTCAGGACACTTTTTTTGTTTTGCGTTTTATTAGAATAATGTTAGTAATTTGAATTAAACTTTTGACATGAAACTATAGAAAACACAATAAAGCATCAATTTTATAAAGATTTTAAACCTACTACAATTAGACATCCAGTAATAAGGCAATAAATGCGAAAAAAATCTTCAATGTCCTCTCCTGTAAAATTCAAAACTGAGCTGTTGTGACTTAGTAGCACCGAAGGTGCGATGTGTTTCCTCACGATGTTTTCTTTCACCGTTTTTAGAGCGAGTGATTAATCCGCACATAGCTTAAGAAAGTCAGTGGTGCGGGGCCAGCGGGATTCGAACTCCGTTACTCCGGATCGAAAGTCGCACATGCTCCCACTGAGCCACTCTCGCTTTTCGGGTGTCTTAGCTAAGTTGAATATGCTCAGATTTTTATATCAGTTTCCTCCTCTTATTCAGTATTTTCTTAAAGATCAAAGTAGCAGGTTCGTACCACTGCACTGACTGGTCCTTACATGACGTGTTCCCAATAGCTCTAAAATGGATATCAATTGTTTACGTTATTTGATTGGATTTTAATTGCAAAATTAATAAAACAACACGCTCGAGTAACTGCTCTTCAAATATCATCAACAGTACAATGACCCAAAGTAAATATCATATAAATTAGGTTTCTAGTTAGAAATATAAAGCTATTCAATTTCTGGATTGTTATTTACTCAGCATAAAATTTATTAATATCATAAGACAACGAGTCCTTCTGTACTTACATTATAACAGGCCAAGCGCACTCCGCACTGTAGGTACGAAGCTACAAGTACATAGCCGGACACCGACGGCGGGTCGCGCGTCGTTACACGTGCCGCGTCAGAAGAGATAAGAGCTATGCGATAGAAAGAGAGGCGCTCTGTAGGTTAATATAACTGGTAGGTACGCAGTGCTACGCGAGCTGAATTGAATTTTATTGCGTCATAGCAAGAGTCGCTATTTGTTTAAATTTCTTTGCGGAGTGATGCTTCTGTCCATTAGTATTCTGTGATTATAATGAAATTGAGAAAGATTTAGTCTAAAATAAATACTAAAATACCTAATATTTTCTACGTTGGCCGTCGTACCCATTGGTCAGAGTAAAGGGACGAGTCGACCAATCATTCATTTTGATTTGATATTGTTAACCACTAACTCCTTCCAGCGGTTTCACCCGTGGTTTCCCGGGATAAAAAGTTGCCTTTGTCCTTTTCCTAGACCACTAGAGAAACCTTATTAACCTTATATTACTATTACACACCAAATCTCATAAAAATCTGTTAACATATTGCGTGATTGAGTAACAAACATCCATCCTCACAAACTTTCGCATTTATACAATATTTTATGATTGTTTTGACAATATTATGTTTCTTATGTGACAGTTGGCTATTTGGCAGAAGCGGAATATTCCACGCATCTTTGTCTCCTATGTAATTACTAACTGTAGTATGCTTTTTCATTAGAATATTTTATTAGAGAATGGGATACGGTTGCAGAAAGAAAATACTTATAGTGCAACAGAAAAATATAATTTTTCGACTTTTTTACTACGGTTGCTAGGACACGTTAAGCAGTAGACAAGATGTAGTTTATATTAAACTTATAGGTTTGCAACCTCTAACACCGCCCCTTAAACTTATCTTGTTAACATACGTCAGTAGCCAAACCTAACTCGTTTACAAAATACTTATGTTTCTCTACCGACAAAGGTTTAGTCAAGACATCCGCCGTCATTTTGGACGTTGGCAAGTAATTTATTTTTACTGCACCATTGCTGACCGCCTCCCGGACGAAATGATGTCGTATGTCTATATGTTTTGACCTACCATGAAACATACTACTTTCAGTCAATTTCAAGGCCGACTGATTATCATTGAAAATAGTTATTTCAATGTTACTACCTATACATTCGTGCAAGAAAGTTTTTATAAACAGTGCTTCTTTACAAGCATCGGAGAGTGACATGTACTCCGCCTCAGTACTCGATAACGCAACGGTACGCTGTTTCCTACTTTCCCAACATGTAATAGAATTCCCAATTTTGAAAACATATCCCGTATAAGAACGTCTATCGATTTCATTAGAAGCCCAGTCTGCATCAGCAAAACCTGTCACAGATAAGCCAGTTTTCTTATAGGTAATGCAGTAATCTACTGTACCTTTAAGATAACGCAACACGCGTTTAGCTGCTTTCCAGTGGACATCAAAAAAACAGTTATTGAATTGGCTTAATACGCTTACAGCGTGACATATATCAGGACGCAAACAGAACAGCTACATACATAAGACAACCGATCAATTCTCGATACTCCAAACTGTCATCCTTTTTATCAGCTTTGTTCAATTTATGGCACTACTTCAACGTATGGCTAGTGAGGGCGAAGTGGTATTATACTAAAAGTACCTTTCTACGCACCAGATACAAAATTTCACACCAAGAGCAATGATATAATGGTACCTAGATGTTCTAGATGTGGCTGGCCTTAATCGACTAGTCTTGATATAGGAATGGCGGATGTAAAAAGTGACAAAACTCGAATTTGTTTTAGTTTTTTCCAGTTTGTTGTTTATTTCGAATGTAGGAATTACTTGATTATTCGAAGTAATTGTGGACGTGCAACAGTGTATAAAACAATAAACAGTGTATGTATAGCTATGAAATGATGAAACGAATTAAAATTAAATATGAAATGTAATGAGTAGGTAGCACAATAGTCACTCAGTTATTCAACCTGCCATAAGTCGCCCAGGAGTCTGTCCTACCTATTTCTATTTAAAGCATACTCTATAACTTGTGAAGCTATAAACATCCTTTGAACCTAAAAGTTCAAGAAACATTTTTTTTTTTACGATCAATAGACCTATCTTTCACTATCTACCACTATCTCGCTTGATGTGAAGCGAAACATCGCTCGCCTAAGATCGTGCATCGTGGCCTAAGATGGAGCACATTGATCTAGAGAGAGACGGCAGTTCGGAGCGGCTGCTCAGACCCGTCTCCCTGATAGTTCACCGAACATTCCGAAACACGACAAGGTAGCTTGACGGCATGGCTTTGTTCAGTGGGTGGTATTACAACCACGGCCAGAGCCAACCACTCCAAAGCGCGTAAGCGATGTTTTCCTTCACCGTTTTAGAGCGAGCGTGCAAAATCTGCACTTAACTATAAGTCATTGGTTCAGCTGGCCGATTCAGGACCCCACGACAACATACCGAATCGATTCGATTGGATAACGATCTCGTGTCGTAGGTTTCTTTTCGAGCTATTCAGAACATCCGCCCCGAGGATTCGACACGGTTTCGGTTACGATATCGAAATCGATACGACAACGTGTTGCATTTACGGAGTTCGTTTTGTGTGCAATACTCGCAGAAAATTGTATTATTATCTAGATGATATAAAAATGTTTTCAAGTTATCAAAATTTATTATAACAACGTTTATCACGAATTAAAATATAATCAATAATTATAAGTGCCAGATATTGGTAGAAATATAAAAAACAAGGCCTTCGTAAACACCCACCTGCTGATATCCACTTGACATTAATGTTTAATCTATGCTTTAGACATTGACAAACCGCCAAATTTAAATGTCTATTGCAAATTGTTTTCTTTATCATGTTTTGAAATTATTAAAAGAAGATCGAGCGAGAAGACGAGCCTCATCAAGATTCGTTAGAAATGTTAAGTAAATACCAAAATTACAATTACATAGTATCACAGAGTACTTTATAATAATTATATAGGTACAGTGATTTTATTTCGGTAGATTTATGCATTTTATTAAGTAATCTTATAGTAGTAGGTAAATAGTTCTAAAACAATCAAAGCGAACTTAACCTGTAAATAAATACTAGACTTGGTAGGCACTTTATTACATAGAATTAGTTTATGTTGAATCTTACTGTGAGTTTTATTTTATTTGTAGTAGAAAATGTAGTTTATTTTATTTAACAACACACGGAATATACTCGGTATTGACGGTCAAATCTAATGCTTTCGAGTGATATGTTGCACTCGATAAGTTGTCGTGGAAATTAATCGGACGTTCGAAAACTTTGCTTCGATATCTGCTTTGTGAATAACGTTCTCGGTCGATAAATACGCGTTTATCGTACGGTTACGATTGGTTATCGACTACGACAATTTGAACGTCGATTCGACTATTGTGAATATAAAATATTTTGAATCGTACGATATCAAACCGAATCGATCGACAAATGAGTTGTCGTGAGGTTCTGAATCGGCCAGCAGGTCCGAGTCGGGATTCGAACCCAGGAACGTCGGATCGAAAGGCGCATGAGTTCCCGCTGAGCCACACTCGCTCTAAACATTCTACATTTAAACATTAATAGAATAAGAATTTATATTATTTAGTAACTAATAAACAGAAACGCCTTGAATTTTAGCAATCATATCCTCGCTCTTGTGTAATAAATCATTATACCTACCTACCTACCTAACTAAAGTATTCAAGGTATTTATTAAATCTACATCAAGGTGAATATCATAGTCTACGATCGTAGAAGGTAACATTCCATAGGGTTCGACGAAATTCGAAATTTGGTATTCAAGTAAACACGAGAATAGGGGATCGGACAGCAATCGAGAAAACAATCTAAAATGTAGTTAGAACGAATGTTCGTCGAACCAAAAAGATCATTCAATCAATATTTTTGTGAAATAATAATGATTTATATTTTTAAATCAATAAATAATTCTGACATTTTTAATCTGTTCTTCATCTCAAACGAAACAACAATCACAGCGCACAACGTCATTTGTAGGCAAATGCCGTGAGTCAAGCTTGTGTTTATTTTACTTTTTTGCTTTTCATAAAATGTATTTTTGCTAATTTTTTCGTTCCATTACTACAATATAGTCCCCAAACTTCACAAAACATATTAGAATCTCTTTGCAAGTTTTATTTCGAAGAGTTTGTCGTTTTCTACCTACATATATGACATCACATGTTTTGAGGTGACCTTTTGCGCGGCAATATTTGAAACATAATATTTAAACATAGTTTTAGGTACTTTTAGAGCGTTATTTAATTAAAATAGTATTTTTCATGGCTATATATATTCATTGTAGTTAATTTAAAACACTTTCTGAAAAGTTGTCCGATCCCCTATTGGAACAGCTGTTCTCATTTAAAAATTATTACAATAATATTTTATAATACTATCTGAAGCTGTTATATTATTTTAATTTATGCACATAATTGCGTGTTCTTAAAACTTAAAAGTATAAAAAAGTTAATATTTGATTATTTTATAAAGTGAACAGTTAAATCATACAGTTTAACAGTAAAAATCAATACAAACTAATTCATTGCTAAAATTTGTTGAGAAATATTCGGGTTAGGGTTCTTTCACACTCACACTATTAATTTGCGACCGCACCTATGTCCTATAGATATTGCGAAATAGTCGAAAATGCGACGTGACAGACGGTAGGAAAGCGATAACTCGGCTACCAGGCTACAAAGCTCTTCGTTGTAAACACGGGCTAGTATTATTATTTATTAGCTTTTTCCCGCCATTTTCATTCGCGACTTCGTCCGCGTAAACTGCAAAGAAAGCCCATATTAGTATTTTTCCAAACCATCTTCGCAAGACCTCCCCAGTATATGAGAGCGCGTACTATGAAGAGGTCAAGCTGTATCTTCGTAGTCACCTAACCTATTTTGATGTTACATACCCTATAATCTAAGATGGGACTAATGCTACCAAACCCTAAAAACCGAATTAAAATCCGTTTAGCAGTTTCCGAGTCTCCGAGCCAAACAAACAAACAGTCACAAATTAAAAAAACCGTGGATTCCTGTTCAGTACCCTCTAAATATTATACCTTGATCCCAGTTTTTTTTTATTACCTGATAGACAAACATTTGACCGCTGTCTCACTTGATGGAAAGTGATGACGCGGTCGACGATGGATCATGATACCGATTCACTCTGGACTTGAAGACGCCTAGATTATAAGTATCGGGAAACAGAGACGCCGCTGGTAAGGTGTTCCATTCCTTGGCTGTTCGATTTGTTTGTTTTTTTAAAAATATCTTCAAGGTGCAGAATTGGCTCAGTTTTATTTCATAATAGTAAAATGATTATGGACAAGCTTATTCAGGAAAATTGTATTAAATATTAGGTAAAGGTTCTTCTGCAACGGCTGCAGACGCCCACGACTTTCGGTAGGCGCAGAACGCCTGCGCGCGGCGATCACTAGTGTCAAATGTGAAAGAGCTATTTGAACTACGACCTCCACAGATTCAAGGTGTCAAAACATAGCTATAACTTTCGTATGGCTCCAGAATCATTGACAGTACAAGGTACGGCATAGCGTGTTTGTTTTTCGGTACTACCGATCGACTAGCAGCAAACCTTCAGTCAAAGAGATCACATATTGAATTTTACTGCCAAACAAAGCCTCAAGCTGATTACTACCTTTCTTCTGTACCGCATAAGAAGGAATAATAAATATCTAAACGTTCATTTTTGTTGTGATACAATAGGTCTGTTCCCCAAGCTTGCCTCATATCAGACCTTTTGGCCGTTCGCCTTTGCCATCATTACGGAATACCAACCCAAGTGGGAGTAAATAAAAATACCTTAAACTCTTGTTTGCTGAAATTATTGCATGAATTTGTGTTTTTAGCCTACATAGGGTTGCGAGTACAAGTCGCTTTTTCCGATGCATTCACAACTGCAACTGGTTATTTTGATTCCGCAGGTGAACATGTATTTGTAAGCGGTTAGTTCCCAGTAATGCTAGTAATAGTATTTTTACCTAGCTATACGAATAATAAATAAATTAATACGAAATATTTGCGTGTTATATAAAAAAAATATCCCACTACCAGTTAGTTCCATTGACTAAGCATGCTCCCCTCGTGCTTCTGTTGTTTCGTTTGTGGTGCCGCTCAGAACGAGTTCATGTCCACCTTTCTCGTAACAACACATTCGAAGATCTCAATCTCTGCGATTTATATATGATTTACGTACAATACATATATAATTTAGTTCTCATCCAGACGGTATATAGTAGACAGATGTTGCCCGGACTTTTATAAACGTACTTACATAAATCCTGTCTAGATTCAGGACGGAAGAAATATGCTAGTAGCGTGACCCGGATCATACGCGTATGGCTAGTGAGGGCGAAGTGGTATTATACGAAAAGTACCTTTCTCCGCACCAGATACACAATTTCACACCAAGAGCAATGATATAATGGTACCTAGATGTTCTAGATGTGGCTGGCCTTAATCGACTAGCCTTGATACAGGAATGGCGGATGTAAAAAGTGACGAAACTCGAATTTGTTTTAGTTTTTTCAAGTTTGTTGTTTATTTCGAATGTAGGAATTACTTGATTATTCGAAGTAATTGTGGACGTGCAACAGTGCATTATAAATGATACAAAAAATGAGAACTAACCTTTAGAAAATTTAAGTTTTCCAAAGAAGCTTCCAACAACTTTAGGGGACTTAAACTTAGGGGATATTTGCCTTTTCAGCTTAGTCCAAAAAACTCGAAGCTTAGATTGTTTAAAATAAATAGGTATGTTAGCACCTATGTTATGTTGAGTATGCAAAAAACTGTTTGTTCCTCTGAGAGCAGCTTCTTGTTTTCTGCCTTCATATGACGTTACATATTCTGAGGTAGGTGACCTTTTGCGCGGCAATATTTGAAACATAATACATAGTTTTAGGTACTTTTAGAGCTTTATTTAATTAATTAAATTACTATTTTTCATGGCTATTATTCATTACTAGCTGCGCCCCGCGGTTCCACCTGCGCGGGTTCCCGGGATAAAAAAGTAGCCTATGTGTTATACTAAATTTCATTAAAATCGGTTCAGTAGTTTTTGCGTGAAAGAGTAACAAACATACATCCATACATTCTTACTAACTTTCGCGTTTATAATATTAGTAGGATGGTCAATTTAAAACAGTTTCTGAAAAGTTGTCCGATCCTCTATTTGTTTCCTTCATACTAGTTGAATGGTATCTTGTCTATTATGCCACAAGAGATGACTCACAGGTCGATACCATTCAGTGCCGATAAATCAGTGTGTTGCAATCATTCGAGTAACCTATTTGACTTTGACAGTTGCCCAATTCCTTGAGTGGAAGTGGCTAACTAGAGCGTCGTTATTGTTAATGATAATGGCTTTTAAACCTTTCATATTTGTTTGAGTATTCATGAAATAAAACAAAATTGTGTAAGTAAGAACAGTGGCGTAGCTACCGGAGGGCTAGACGGGGCAGTGCCCCGGGGCCCCCAAGCCCAGGGGGCCCCTTGGACTGACTTGCAAACTATAATTGAACTAGTGAAAATTTCTCCCACATTATGAATATAAATATAAGAAAATGGAACTGAAAACCTTCTCCTTTTTCGAAGTCGGTTAAAAATTAGGGCAGCGCTGGTAATAAAAGATAAGATATGTTTGGATCATCATCATCAGCCCATCACGTTCCCACTGCTGTGACACGGTCCTTCTCTCATAGAGAGAGTATGGGCCATAATCCACCACGCTGGCCCAATGCAGGTTGGTGGATGTCCGATATCCTTGAATTTTCGTGATAAATTCTTGGATATGCCGGTTTCCTCACGATGTTTTCCTTTACCGATTTTAGAGCTAGTGTTAAATCCGCACATAACTTAAGAAAGTCAGTGGTGCGGGGCCAGCGGGATTCGAACTCGGGTGCGTCGGACCGAAAGTCGCACGTTCTCCCACTGAGCCACACTCGCTCTACAGCTCACATTTTTAATGTGTTCTGTTTGTTGCTAATAACATCCATTGCGTCGCGACTCGTCTAATTGTAGACTTCCATCTAATGTCCATCTTCATTCCTAAACCTGTTGTAGGTACCCATTGATATATATATTACACTTATATTGCACAAGATATTTGTTTAGCTCAATGTAGGTACCTAGGTATAGACTGACTAAAACGAATAAGTCCTTTATGGGCAACTGCGTACGTTTTTATAATAAAATTCCAAAATGTATAACGGAGCTCACAGAAAGTAAATTCAAATTACGCGTTAAAACTGTTCTATTGAGAAAAGCATACTACACTGTTCGTAATTATATAGAAGACAAAGATGCTTGGAACATTCCACTTCTGCAAAGCCGCCAACTGGTACATAAGATAAATAACATTGTAGAAACACAAAAAAATTAACAAAATCTCTGAAAAAAAATGCCCTCAGTTTCTTGCCGTATCTTCTGAGTTGTGGTTGTTTTTCCGATACGGGGGTAGAGTCATTGTAATAACTGACGTTCATAAGTGCGTCTGTGATGCCAAACATGAATAAAGAACTTTGAACTTACTAACAGCCATTGCGTCGCGACTCGTCTAATTGTAGACTTCCATCTAATGTCCGTCTTCCTCCTAAACTGTTGTCTTCTCTTTGACACATTGTCGGAAATTCTGTGGAAAGTGTCGTGGAAACGGAAATTCGTTCATTGACATCAAAGCTATTTTCTCAGGAACGCTTTTATCAATTAATATATATTTTCTTATTTATGGTTGACATCCCTCCTGCTCGCACCAAGCGCTTTGCTTCGACCTTCATAATGCGAACGGCCAAGGAGTGGAACTCTCTGCCGGCATCTGTGTTTCCGGATAGCTATAATCTGGGTGTCTTAAAGACAAGAGTGAACAGGTTTCTTCTAGGCGAACGTGCTACATCTTCGACCGCATCGTCACTTAACAACAGGTGAGATAGCGGTCAAACGCTAGGCTATAAACAAAAAAAAAATGGGAAAAAAACAAGAACCGACTTCAAGACTAAACTTGTATTTTTTGTTTTTGTGTGAAAATTTATGGGACCACCTCTGAAGTCTGACCTACCAAACAAAACAAGAATCAACAAAATCAATTAACAATTGGCGGAGTAATCGCGTAACAAACATACAAAAAATACATACCATCGATTTGAGAACCTCCTCCTTTTTTGTCGGTTGAAAAGATCGAAGTCCTAAGAAACCCTACAAAGACTCGGGAACGGACCGGATACGTAACCGGACCGGTAAGTCGAAACCGTAAAACAAACATACCTACATACACATATACCTACTTGCTAAACAGACTTGCAGTTAGGGAAGGGAAATAATGGCACAGAATACACAATAATTCAAGTACAAGGAAACGCGGATGACGTACTGGATTAGCCAAAATGTAATTTATTAGTATGGTTAAACCTGACACGGTATGAATGAATAAAGCATGCTCTCTAGGGATCTTAGAGCAGTTAGAGCATAATTGGGAGATTGTTCTAGTAGAACACCTCCCAATTATCTATTTTTAGTTTTCCTCTATCAATCTTATATTATCTTGTTATGATCCCCTAATTTGTTCAGCCTTTGCCTTGGTTCGAACATAAAAGGGTGACAATATTTTACTCTTTTATGCTAAAAACGCAGGTATTCCCACGGAACAACTGAACAGAATCTGTAAAACGTTATTTATTATGAGAAAAATCTTTTATGCTCTGTTTCACAATATTTGATTTGAGCCGTATTCGCAGTAAATTTAACGGAGAATAATGTTCGGAGGCAAATGCCTCCATTTTTAACCCCCGACGCAAAAAGGAGGGGTGTTATAAGTTTGACCACTATAAATAAATAATAAAAACGCCCAAGGATCACATACATAGATCCTGACTCCTAACTAGGATTCCCTGTATCTAGGGAACCAGGAACTATGAGGACCATGGTCCCACAACACCCAGACACGAAACAAATGCTTGCACTTTTTTTTCTGTGCATAAACATTTGTCTTGTCGCGGGAATCGAACCCGCAACCTCAGTGATGTATGAGATTTGAGCCAACCTGCCCAACCACTACACCACAAAAACTATGTGTGTCTGTATGTGGCACCGTAGGTCTTAAACGGTTGAACCGATTTGAATGCGGTTTTTTTATTTGAAAGCAGGTTTTCGGTGGTTCTTAGACATGTCTTATCAAAATCGGTTCAGCCATATTTTACTTTTTATAGGTCGGGAGATTTTTCAACATAACATTTCGATTCTCAAATGCGCAATAATTTCGCTAGCATGCCTGTGAAACGTTTGCTTACTTTTAGCTATTCGCTATCCGAATTGATTGCTATTGACGCTCGGTAGTTGGCCAAGTTTGTCTGATACTGCAGAATTAGCTTCAGGTTTCATTAAAAAATGTTTTTACTCCATAAATGATTATTTGCAGAATTCCTTGACATTGTGTAGTGATTCAGAGATTCTGTAAATGCCTATATTATCTGACAAATATAATACTAATTATCTGACATATTAACATAACATAACATTTATTTATTTATCCCACAAAGGTTTACAGTATATGGTTAAAAATTTGGAGTGTTAGTAGAACTTTGAAAACCCGTTTTGTGGGAGACTGGTGCCTGATGTAGGTCTAAAAGACCTGTATTACAGGTCACCAGGCTCCCACTCCGCGGATTAAACAAAGCAAAAGAAAAGATGTTGTGATACCTAGCACGTTAATTTAAATAAATTTCATATTGCTGTCACTTATTCTTATTACACTCAGTACAATGATTAATAAATCTAACCTATGTTTGTTTCGCTATGTAAACGGCTATACCGAATGAAAGAGACTGAATTCTACAACACAGGAGTTATTCTACTGTGGGACTCGGAGCTCATAGAATTGATTGTTCAACACGATTTGTATTTGCAATAAAAATGATTGATTGATATCATTTCAACACGTAGAACCAGGCCTAGCGCACTCCGCACTGTAGGTACGAAGCTACATGTACATAGCCGGACACCGACGGCGGGTCTCGCTTCGTTACACGTGCCGCGTCAGAAGAGATAAGAGCTATGCGGTAGAAAGAGAGGTGCTCTGTAGGTTAATATGACTAGTAGGTATGCAGCGCTACGCGAGCTGAATTGAATTTTATTGCGTCTTAGCAAGAGTCGCTATTTGTTTAAATTTCTTTGCGGAGTGATGCTTCTCTTCCTTAGTATTCTATGGTAGAACTTCTAGTCAGTAGTCATTGTCTAGGCTAAATTTACACCAGACTAAGCAGGCGTGTCGATGTAGTTAGTGTTTGTACCACTCCGTAACGGTGAGTTTAGTAGAGACGGACTTAGATTACATCGACCTTGAACACACATTGATACCGTGGCGTGGAATAGATAAGTTTACTGAATATTTTACTTGTGGACTAAAACAAAGTATGGTGATCTCAATGCATGAGTTTATATACTTGACTCTAGCTGACACTACCTACCCAAGTACCTACCTATCTATTTTGACACCACTTTTTTTTTTTTTTTTTTTTTTTATTATTTATAGGCTTGCGTTTGACCGCTATCTCACCTGTTGTTAAGTGACGATGCGGTCGAAGATGTAGCACGCTCGCCTAGAAGAAACCTGTTCACTCTTGTCTTAAAGACACCCAGATTATAGCTATCCGGAAACACAGATGCCGGCAGAGAGTTCCACTCCTTGGCCGTTCGCATTATGAAGGTCGAAGCAAAGCGCTTGGTGCGAGCAGGAGGGATGTCAACCATATATTGATGACGGCTTGCCGTACGCCTGGTCGTCCGGTGATAGAATGGAGATGGCGGAATAAGTTCATGTAATTCCGTCGCACACTCTCCGAAATGTATCCGGTAAAAGACCGATAACTGGCAACTTTGCGCCGATGTTCAAGACTCTGAAGCTTAGTTTTAACCAGCGCATCGTCACCAATGAGCTTTTTGGCTCTTCTTTCAATGGTCTCCAAGGCTTCGAGCTGGTATTTGGCGGAGCCATCCCACAGGTGAGAACAGTACTCCATACACGACCGGACTTGTGCTTGATACAGAGTTAGAAGCTGTCCCGGTGTGAAATACCGTCTCACCTTGGCCAATATACCCAGCTTTTTTGCTGCTACTTTAGCCTTGGACTCTATGAAGCTGCCAAAGTTTAGGTTAGATGACAGGGTGACACCTAATAGCTCGAGGTGATTTGTTATCGGTACAGATACATTTCGGAAAGTGGGAGTCAGATGGAATTGACTCTTCTTTGCGGAGAAAAGACACGCCTGGGTTTTTGCTGCATTGAACTTGACAAGGTTAGCATCACCCCAATCGGATACGACCTTCAATGCCAAGTTCATGCGATCAACCATGGCCTCTCTTTGAGAAAGGATCTGCTCTCCACTGGTCCGCGAATCGGATATATATCTCTCTACGACTGTGCTGTCGTCTGCATACCCAAAGATACCGGGTTTTAGCAGATCGTTAATATGCAGCAGGAAAAGAGTCGCAGAAAGAACAGACCCCTGAGGAACCCCGGCATTAATTGCCAATTGATCAGACGAGCAGCCTTCAACGACTACTCGAATAGATCGGTCCCTCAGGAAGTCCGATATCCATACACATAAGCCAGTAGGTAGGCCATATGCTGGAAGCTTGCTAATGAGGCCATCATGCCATACCCTATCAAAGGCCTTCGAGACATCTAGAGAAACCGCAAGTGCTTCTCCTTGCTTCTCAATGGCCTCGCTCCAAATGTGAGTGGCACACGCAAGAAGGTCCCCAGTTGACCGGTTACGGCGAAAGCCATATTGTCGGTCACTGAGAAGTTCATTCGCTTCGAGGTATGCCAGGAGCCTGTTGTTCAGTACACGTTCCATGCTCTTGCAGAGTATGGACGTTACTGAGATTGGCCTATAATTTGAAGGGCGGCACGACTACCTTTTTTGGGCACAGGTTGCACGTTAGCCAGCTTCCAGGACTTTGGCACTTGACCAATCTCAAAAGAGAGACGAAAGAGGCGTGTCAATACTGGACACAATTCAGGCGCACAAGTTCTCAGAACTATGGCTGGAATACCATCAGGACCACTTGCTTTATTCACGTCAAGATCGCGCAACGTTTTGCGAACTTCCTTCTGACGGATGCGAATATTCGACATATTGTGTGTCTCGCATCCACTAGGAGCAGTTGGAGGTTTCGCGTTGCCAGCATCCAGACGTGAAGATTCCGCAAAAAGAGAAGCAAACAAGTTTGCCTTCTCTTCAGCAGTGTGAGCAAGTGACCCGTCAGGTTTCAGCAGTGGAGGCAGTGAGGGGCGGCAGAAGTTCGTTTCGACTGATTTAGCTAGGGACCAAAAAGCTTTGCTTCCCGCAGGGTATGAAGCTAGTTTGTTCCCTATTCGACTAATATGCTCAAAACGAGCCTTCCGCATAGCTTTTTTGCAGGACTTGGCAGCCTTGTTAAAGGCTCTCTTCTTGTCGTGTATATCGTTCGCCTTACGGTTTCGAGCATCAACCCATGCTTGGTATGCTACATGTTTTTGCGCTTCCGCACGACCACATTCAGCTCCAAACCATGGGTGAGCTTTGCCAGACAGCGGTGCGTCGGAGAATGGAATATAATACTCCATAGCTTGACGCACTACGTCTGTCACAGCATCCGCACAAGTCGAAGGATCACTAGAAGAGAAGCAAACAGGCTGCCAAGGATAAGATGCGAAGAAAGACCGCATTTCATCCCAATCTGCTGACTTGTACCTCCATATCCGCCGGGTGCCTCAGCATCTGGTATCCATAATGTAGATATAGATAGTTACGTAGGTATAACTGAGTAAGGAACTGAAACGCAATAAAAATATGTAATGTAATTCCGTTAAAAATTGAAATAAATTAATTTTAATAATAAAATAAAAATAATTAAATTTATTATTTATATTATTTAGATAGAAACACTTTATTGCACTTAAAAAAGAAAACATAATTACAGTTGGTAATACAAAGTGTCATATAAGTACAATAGGCGGTCTTATCGCGATCTCTTCCAGACAACCATAAGGTAAGGAAAACAACATTTCTTTGTATTTTAAATTATCTTGAATCATTAAATTTATTAATTATTTAATTTGCGATGAATTTCGGCAACGTCACGCCTGATTCCATTAGATTGAGTAAGAGACTTTTCTTTGAATACTTCTAGAAAAAGAAAAACAACAAAACAAGGTTATATGGGTCGCAAATCAGGTGACCAATCAGCTCGTCTCACCACTAGTTAGGTGCATATAAAAAAAGATGTTACCACATAAATTATTCAAAACTAGAAGAACAAAAGTGCATTAACATCTTATGTTTAATGATTATTTTTAGCTTCTCGTTTTACGTTTTTCCGCAATAACATTGTTATATAATACTCACGTGTTTCTAAACTAGTCTTTAGTTATAGGTACTGGTTATCTCTAATCATAGAATGGAATAGAATAAATCTTTATTATATTTATACCACTATAATACAGAAACAATAAAAAACTAAAATAACAAGTAACAAGAGATGCCGCGAATAGTTGTGCCTCACAATCGCCATTCCCTATGGCGAATAGTCGAATAACTCGCCATTATTATTCGAATATTACTGTCACAATGGGCAGTCTTATCGCTCAAACCGATCTCTTCCAGACAACCCAGAAGTGGAGGAATGTAAACAAGTATATATGTTTATCATAGTGGGTATTAAACAAAACCCCCATCGTCAGTCTATACGCTTCGAATTTCTGAACTATACTTGATAGATTTTGAAAATGGGAATGGGACGAGCAAGTCGTTCCTTATGGTAATCGCCACGCCCGCCCATAACAATTACAGTGCCACCCAGAACTTTTAATACCATAAAAACCACTGTGTAGGACTGCATTGCGGTCATCACCCCGAGACATCAGATATTAAGTCTCATATGCCCAGTAATTTCCAATGTATTTTATGTATAATTCTTAATTCTAATGCCAATAATGTAAATTTGACTTGCCCAGTGTAACAAACAATGTTATAACGGCCAATAAATAATTCTTTTCTATTCTATGTTATTCGTGGTACGTAGATACGATAAACGTTACGCACCACGTATAATCTATTCACTCGTCCCTATGTGTACTTGTGTAGTAAAGATTCCCAGTGAACTGGGTCAAGGCAAAGATTCCAATAGCGTCATCTAAACGGGGTTGAAGGGAACTTAATAATGGGGGTTATATGTCTAGAATTGACCCCCAATTGGATGATTTACTCGTCGTGTGTTGTTTGCAGGAACATAGGCTGTTTTGATGCCCTATATACCGGAAATCAATAACCGAAGTGGGTACGTAGCTACGTACCCACTGATTGTTGAAGGCAAATCTTTTGAGGAATTTTTATAGTGAAGCAGTCTTAGTGCGAGCGTTATTAATTAATATCGATGTTTATTGATTTGGTGTTAGAATGCACGAGTTGTGACAGGAAAATGATTATAAGTCCTGCAATAAAAAAACGCATTTCTTTCGTGTCTGGATGTTGTTGAATCATGGTTCTCGTAGTTCCCGATTTTCTAGACTCAGGGAATCCTCAGGGCCCCAATTTACTATGACAACTTGGCCAAATCACGTCGATTCCTTCATTAATAAACGACATCTCTATGACGCATTCATACATTCATATATATGACGCGTCATAGAGAATACAAATTTCGCAGATGTCGTTTATTAATAAAGGAATCGACGTTTCCTCGAAGCAAGGAATCGCCAAGTTGTCGTAGTGAAATAGGACCCTGAATTCTACATTCTAGACAAACAAGCAGACGCCGCAGGCCCGCCTGCATGGATGGTAAGCGGTTACCGTCACTTATGGACACCTGCAACACTCGGGGCATTACTGGTGCGTTGCCTACCTTTAAGGACCCTTTTCACCCTTCTAAGGCTAACATTATATGATCGTTGGGTCAAAAACATTACTCTCAACAACCAAATATGTCCAAGTAGTGGCCACATATATTTTAAGTCTTATAACTATGTGACCACCAATAGTTATCATAAGTTATAATGCTGATCATGATAATTTAACATAAACGTTTCCTAAATCCACTTTTAATTTGAGCTTGTATATTTGGTCCATTTGGGATCACTGGGAACTTGTTTAACGAGTATTTAATTAGTTTAAAACGTAGTGCATAAAAACTTCACTTACTTAAAACATAAATATATATGATGTTTAACAAATGCTTAAACTCTGTGTCCAAAACTCAACTGTTCAAGTTTACCAAGTTAATAAGCCTGGTCCCAAAGCCGACAGGGTCATTAATCAACATTATTTATGTAAAAAATTATGGGAAAGTTATTGTAAACACAGCCCTTTAGAATCTCAAGGGACTCCTCAACAGTCGTCTTGAACCCAACGCTTGTTAGGAGACTTCGGGAGCGGAGGTAGGTACTCCTCACAAACTCAGTTTCATCTTATTTTTAGGTAGTATTAACGCAGTATTGGGTTGTAAAATTGCTAAATAGGCTATTTTTAGTCTTTTCAACTAAAACTATTGAATTATCTACAGGTTTTTCCTCCTCCCCTTTTTAGAACTTCCTCGCATTTTTTAAACTTTATGAAAATTGTTTTAAAAGATCTAAATAATAACCATAAAGTTTTTAAAACACACATAGGGAAAACAATGAGTTTAAATACATAAGATACCTATGTATTTCAAAGTCTAAATGTAAAATGCAACATCAAGCAACACAATCGATTAAGAAGGTCATTAGTTCACAGCGCTAATGCTAAGTTGACAACCCCATATAATTCGTTACAGAAACATTATTGTGCAACTATGTATATAATCACGATCCGGAATGCCTTTTGGCAGCGATTATAATAGTAGAGGAAAAAAATAACAATACGGACGACTTCCGTAAAAACTTTGATTCTACCGTCTTTTGCCGTACTTATAAAATCATCTTCATTCAAAGGTTGTCTAGTAGAGATCGCTTATAGCGATAAGACCGCGCCGTGTACAGTTTTAATCCTATTCTTATTTGTTTTATCATAATATCACATTAATTACACTAATATTATAAATGTAAAAGTTTGTGTGAAAAATGTGTGTGTAAGTGTGTTTGTTCCTTCTTCACGGCCGCAACGGCTGGAAGGATTTTGATGAAACTTTATAGTGATACGTCGTGGAATAACACATAGTTAAGTTAAACTCCACATCTTTTTTTATTGCTAATTGGCTTGCGTTTGAACACTATGTCACCTGATGGTAAGCGACGATCTAGCACGCTTACCAACATAGTACCTGTTCATTCGTTGAAGATTCCTAGGTAGCTATCGGGCTATTGTAGCTATTGACCCTTACTTCTTATCCGATTATCCTGCAGGGTTTTGAGGGACGTGACAATAAAACACTTGGATGCACTAACTCCGGATATATATATATATACATATATCCACTTTAAGCACAAGTACCCCGATCGACAGCCCGAGAGCGAATCCCCGACCTAATATAATTATATGCTATTCACGCGCCACTTAAACATAGTCGCCGGTCATAGACTTTATAAAATAATAAATAAATAAATATTGCAATATTGTACCGAAATTCTAACAAATACATATATTTCATTTCAAATCAGCCTTTTATTCAGACATTTACATATCAATAGTTTCATGGTATACATTTAACAATTTCATTTATAATTTACATTCATTTATATGATTGCATTTATGTAACATACTTTTAATTTATACTTAATTATGTCATTTATTAATAATTCTGATCCTAATAGCTAAATTGCTGCGACAGCCCTGTCTGTTTGCTTTTTGTTAGCAAAGGCCTCCTCCAATTGTTTCAATAAATTTATGTCGACTTCATAGAATACAGATACAAAATTCTCACAATTTAATATCAATTAAATAATCGCACAATATTATTAAAACTTACAATAGGATACTTTCATTAGCGGGTGAAACTGCCGGACGCAGCTAGTTTATATACAACCCAACTACCACATATTATTACTACACACTATACACTACCAAGTATTATTTGTTTTGTTAGTATGCACATGCATATGTGGCAGATACACAGTTCTTTTGTAATCGTATAGTGCGTGGGTGGCGTTGCGGATAAGTACATATTACTGATCCACTTAGCGCTGACGTAAGTTACTGTAATTATCCTTTACTCCACGCTGAGTAGCTACTAAATAAACTAAGTACTCTAAATAACCCAATCATTAAATAGAACTTTGTACAATTACTTTTTTTTACGCTTAATAGATCCATGTTTGGCCACTATCTCGCCTGATGTGAAGCGATGATGTGGCCTAAGATGAAGCACATAGATCTAGAGTGAGACGGCAGTTGAGCGGCTGCTCAGACCCGTCTCCCCGATGGTTCACCGCACATCATTCCGAAACACGGCTAGGTCGTTTGACGGCATGACTTTGTTTGGTGGGTGGTATTACAACCACGACCAGAGCCTATCACTCCAAAGCGCGTAAGCGGGTTTCATCACGATGTTTTCCTTCACCGTTTTAGAGCGAGCGTGCAACTTAATGTGCACTTAACTATAAGTCATTGGTGCAGGGCCGTGTCGGGATTCGAACCCAGGTACTTAAAAAGACTTCTCAGTATTAGGATCTGTATTTCTAAAAACAACCGTCGCCGAGCCGCGCCGAATCAAAATTATTCAGAGAGGCTATTTTGTAATTCTAGTCGCTGTCAATTATGACCAGCAGGGGAATCGTTTAACTAGAACCGATCGCGATCGCTTTCAAACATGTCTTGTGATCGGTATTTGTAAGTCCACGTCATAATCACGATTGCTAAAAATGTTTAATGCTGCAGTTTGAAAATATTTAACGCTTTCCAAATTTGAAAATGAAAGCGATCGGGATCGGTGTTCCAGTTACACGATTCCGATTTGCTGGGGTCCATGCATGGAATATGCATGTTTTGTCGAATAATCTGGAAAATACTTTTTACTATAGATTACTCCAGTAAACATTTAGTAGTGATATAATTATTATTATTAATTGCGTAGTTTTTTTTGTATTTCAATGTTTCTTTTCTTATTTTTTGGAGAAACGGAACGTAATCGCAAAACGCTTGATTCAGTGCAACCACGTTTTGACGTCACGCGCCTCGCTGCTTATTGGTCAATTTTTTACATAGAGCCCGTTCTATTGGTAAATTATTGACACACACACACACACATACACATGTAGCATAGATGGACCAATGGGGAGATCTTACGTCCCCACCATTTGACGTCACACGCAAATGGCGCGTTTATGTCGATTTAAATTTTCATTTAATTATTTGAGTTTCGAGTGATTCCTTTAAATTTTTAAACATTTTTTTTCAATAATAGTATTCAGTAATGAATCGATTCATGCATTAAAAAAAATACATGCATATTCCTTTATGATATTCTGTTCCAAATAGCTGTGAAACTTGTCACCGGTGATTTTGAATACGAGTATTGTAGTATTGACACAGAATAATTTATTGTACGACTACAGAAGGTTCACTCATTCAGAGGACTGGGAGCACTTGTTATATTGATATCATAGTGAATGTTTGTCACCAGCTGATAAATACGACGTACCCCAGTGAATCACTGACGAACGTTGATAACGATAAAACGATTGATGAGCTCTATGATAAAATATAATTCTAGCAGTAGCAAGTCGGTATACTTACTACGTGAATCATTTTGTATGTGACAGTTTTTTTTTATACATCAAACATGACCAATGCAAAAGATCAAAATCTAGTTTTTATAACCCCCGGCGCAAAAAGGAGGGGTGTTATAAGTTTGACCACTATGTGTGTCTAGTCTGTCTGTGTGGCACCGTAGCTCATAAACGGGTGAACCGATTTGGATGCGGTTTTTTTTATTTGAAAGAAGGTTTTCTAGCGATGGTTCTTAGACATGTTTTATCAAAAGCGGTTCAGCCGTTTCAAGGTCGTCAGCTCCTTTGTTTACTTTTTATAGATATTTTGTGTCGGGGTTTTTCAAATTTTTAATTTGTTTATATTGACCAATTCTAGTTTTTTTTTGTTTAATGTTCTACTTCTGCGTTATGAAAGCATTTCCCGCAGAGCGGTTATTTCATAAAAATATCAATTTGGTAAGGTCTTACTGTATCAAGACTCGGTCTAACAGCTCCAGCCAGACTTTCGGATCGCTCTCGGAAGATTTCATTTTAGATTGTGTATCATAATTTCCCCTGCAATCCCGATAATCCATCTTCTGGCGAACCTAAGTTGTTTATCAAGAGGATTATGGAAATCTCATCGTTTATACTTTTACTGCAAGTTTCTCAGAGCTTGATCAAATTTAATCGTTAATTAAAGATGTGGCCTCCCGGATCAATATGTGACGACCATAACTTAAATCAGAGTATTTTTAACCGACTTCAAAAAGGAGAAGGTTCTCTATTCGATTATATGTTTTTAAGCTATTGCATAGCTTCTATCGCGGGCCTTGAGCGTGGAGACCGAATCCAGAAATTCCGTAACGAAAATAACCTAACACCCCCCACTCCGAATGCTATGCAATAGCTTTACCGCGGCAGTCTCCGAGTGCCACACGTCTTTTTTTTAATGTTTGTTACCTAGAACTCCGTCATTCATGAACCGATTTGGAAAATTCTTTTTGCGTTGGGTTCAGTGTGGTGTAGCTACGAAGTGGTCCCATATAAATTTCATCGATATTTGACCTAGGACTTCGAGATACATAGAAGTCGGTTTTTTTGTTTGATAAAATGTATACTTGCTTAGAGTGGTGTAGTAACTAATCGTCAGTCAATAGTCAGGGAATCAGCGAACGAAACAAGCGGCGCCCTAGTTAGGAACCTACGGGGTTAGTGAGTGACACAATAATAATAATAATTTGATGTAATTCTAAATGGAATGTGACCATGTGTTGTATTTTATTAATTGTAATTTTATGAGTCTATGTTACTTGAAATAAATAAATTAGGGTCTTTATTAAGGAGCCCTGAATAACGTGTTATGTAGGTATACGGCCTTCACTAAAGATTGGGATGTGAAATCGGGTGTACGATGAATGTAAACCAGTGAACACTTCTTGTTTATGTAAAAGGCATGTTCGTCGAGACAAGAGAACGTCATGCGTATAGAAAACGACGATCAATGTCGTGTCTGAGCTAAAACCAACAACCGTGACTGTGCTTACATTACAGCACAGATGCTGACTTCACTAGTATTACCAGTGTTGCCAGTTCAAATTTTCGTAAAACGGGAGGTGTACCAAAAAAGTCAGGAGATTTATGATGACAAAATTAAAAAAATCGGGATATTAACTTAGCTCAACAGGGTCTATAATTAACTGTTTTAACTTCTGACGAATACCTTATGTAACGTTATAGATATTAGAAGGCAATAAAGAATTGAATTGAACTATTAGCATAATATACTTTTTTTTCTCTTTGGGTGAGTTTTCCATCCACGTATCACTTTCCGACGAACTTAGAGACATTTCCCTTTCACCACAAGTCCATAACGCATTTAATTGCAATGATTCAATGTCTTTTTTTGCATCACACTCAAAGAAAATTACAGTAAAAGTATAAAAGTCTAAATAATTAATTTTTAGAAAAAAACAAAAATCGACTTCAATGTATCTTCGAAGTCCAAAGTCACATATCGATGAAATTTATATGGGACCACTTCATAGCTATACTGAACCCGATGCAAAAAAAAGAATTTTTCAAATCGGTTCATAAATGACGGAGTTCTGAGGAAACAAACATAAAAAAAAATACAATCGAACAGAGAACCTCCTCCTTTTTTGAAGTTGGTTAAAAACAGAGAGAGGTACAAAGGTAGAATATGTTTAATTTCAAAATCCTATTTTTGAAATTACGTTACTATAATTACGCTTTATTACCTATTAATTTGGTTGCATCTTGCATTACCAATACTAACATGAACAAAACCAGAGTCTGCTATTAAATATTCACCTTCAAATTAGGTATATTTTACGTTGGCTAAGGTATGTCACGCAGTGTTTTTAAATTATGTAATCTACGTCCCCAAAAAGATTGCAAAAGAAAAAACGGGAGGATAGAGTAGAAATCGGAAGAATCCCGTAAAATCGGGAGACCTGGCAACAGTCAGTATTACTGGAAAACTGCATGCTTGCTTTGCAGATTTGAGCTCTATGGTACTTCCTCCGTCTATAGTGATTACTAGACTGTGGTACTGCTTTGGTACTCTTTTGCATGACGCTCTTTGGCCACAATCTCGCATCTTAGGACCAGGAAGTATGAGGACAACGGTCTCACTACACGCAGAGACAGGTTAAATAGTAAATAACGTTTTGCGGTTTGGTTATTGTATTTGTGGTACAAATTATGTTTTTGCCGCTCAACTGCCGTTTCTCTCTAGATATATGTATGTGCTCCATCTTAGGCCACATCATTACTTCACATCAGGCGAGATAGTAGCCAAACATAGATCTATTGAGCGTAAAAAAAAATGTTTCGTTCTCTCGGGTATCGAAATTGTAATCTCCGTATTTGATAAACATCAAGACTGTTTTTGATAAGTATATAGAAATGAATGTGAACTGGTAAAAATTGACGTCAGTATGTTGTTGTTTAGCCGGCGGTGCTGCGGCTAATTCTCCCCCATTATTTTCCACTGCTCATTAAACATCTGGGACGCCGGGTGTATTTCGTCCCCTGATACCGTCCCTATGTGATAGGGACCGCGACCAGACCGGTCTGGGCCATTCTCATCTGACTTAAGACACCCAGTTATAAAAGTGATAGATGAAGTCGCTGCTTGGGAACTTTTTACCACTACAGTAGTTTGAAATGTTAGTTATGTACAGGTTTTCATAAATTAAGATTGTGTGTTATTCGCCGAATTTATCTCCTACTTCTTCTCTTCTTGTGAATATAAAACTTTATTGATAAGTACCTATAGGTACATATGTATATAACTACAATCTGGGGATTTTCAAGGCCAGAGTGAATAGGTATCTTCTAAATCTACGTGCTCCATCTTCGGCCACATCGTCGCTTAACATCAGGCGAGATGGTGGTCAAACGTAGATCCATCAGATGTAACAAAAAAAAATTCTTTGAACCTACTTGTCAAGTGTCAAGTCGTACTTAAAAAGGTCACGTGATGTAAGCTAATCTCAATTGTAAACACGTAA
Source organism: Petrophora chlorosata (assembly GCA_951640565.1). Lineage (NCBI taxonomy): Eukaryota > Metazoa > Arthropoda > Insecta > Lepidoptera > Geometridae > Petrophora > Petrophora chlorosata. Next base: position 11,575,159 of record OX621203.1, on the reverse strand, counting down.
AGAAAGTGTTTTAATTGTTTTATTATGTGAATATTATCGATCTTCGTGCGATATACCGCACGTGGAAAATTCAAGACTTTTACTACAACATTTACCGTCTATGATTACTCTAGCTGTTCTGTAACCATTGCAGGTTTCGATCAAACACAGTCTAGCCTTTATGATACAAAAACGTCAACGTATCAGTGACGTAAAACAAAAAAAGTATAGATGCATCTATCACTTTTATGGTCTACGCCTGGAGTCAGTTAGGTTTAAATCATTGTGTGTTTACCATAAGGAAACTTCACTAGCTACAGTATTAAAACATCGATGGTATGAGAACTCAGCGATAAGACAATAGCTTCTATTTGTTAAAACGTGACTGCACGATCACGTGCCGTCGCGTGACATTGAACGGATTACGTTCTATATTTGCTGCAGGGTTGTCGATATTCGTAATAGGATGTATGCAATACTCATGTTCTAAATTTTAACCTGGTTAAATTTTTAATTTAAACAGGTTAGGTTTAAAACTGTAGACAGGTACTAGGTACTCGGAAACACGACATTTTAGTTTATGTCACTATTTAATACATTTTTTAAAGTCCTTTATAGACGCTGCGATTTTGTTATTTTTCTCAAATTAAAATGAGAATATAAGGTGGCTTTTGATATATTTTCCTTTAATGTAACCTTTATAACTTATTAAAAAACCGTAAACCTATAGATACACTATTACCTTTGAGTGGATTGACTGTCAGTGTCACTCGGTCACGAGAAAACTGCGTCGTACCTTGGTATGTGGTAACTGGTAACCCTATTTCCATATAACGTTACGGCCATTATCTGATAGCCTATGTAATTTGTTTTTTCCTTATTCTTGCGCCATTGAAGTTTGATTGACTATCACTCAGTCAAGAGACTCACGAGGAAACTGCGACGTGCCTTGGTTGTGGTAACCCTAATTCCATAAAACGTTACGAACGTTCTCAGTACCTTTATGCCCTATGTAATATTTATTTTCCTCATTCCTTCCACTTGAAACTGTCGTGTTCTTTGTAATTTTTGCTGCCACAGAGCGGTTAGTAGGTCTATTGCCTATGCTTTATGTTACGCGGTAATTTCCCTTGAACTCCTAGGCAGTCCCTTTTTACCTGCATTCTTGCTGATTTTGGGTACTATCTTGGTAAGCGTGCTAGATCGTCGACCGCATCGTCGCTTACCATCAGGCGACATGGTGGTCAAACGCAAGCCAATTAACAAGTAAAAAAAAATATAATTTCGTGGCGATGATATAATACCGAGGATTTCAAGACCATGCCAAATGTTATTAAAATTGATTCATTAGTTAATTTAGGTACATAAATGTTGGCGCTTTTATTTCAGTAATACATAATGTTGGTTCTTGTTACACCATAATTTATACAAAAACCAAGTAGGTACTTAAAAACACGTAACCGGCACAATCTTGCTTAAACCTGTTCTTTTAAAAATACATTTGGGCTGTCTCGACGATGCGTGTCTTGTGTCTTCATCTATTACAAATATAACCTCTTTTCTACAGTGGAAATCTAAAATTAGCGTTAAAGCTTCCTTAGCGTGGAGTTAACTGTAACTGTGCAGTTAACTGTACCAAATTGTAGAGACCGACAGTCTGGAAGGCGGTAGGCGATTAGTTCAACTAGAATTGCATGCCGCAATTTTATGACGCCCATCGACGCCGACTTCGATATTGTCGATAGGTCCCATTTTAAGAAATCAGAGGCTATATTTGAAGAGCAAAATGAAATGAAGTCCCTGTCTATTGAAGTACCACAAATAATTAATGAACTAACTATACACATTAACTTTATGGGTGACTAGCTGCGTACCGCGGTTTCACAGGATAAAAAGTAGCCTATGTGTTAATCCAGGACCTAAAGTACCTATATACCAAATATCATCAATATCCGTTCAAGTAGTATTTGCGTGAAAGAGAAACAAACATACATCCATACATTCTTACAAACTTTCGCGCTTACAATAATAAGTAGGGTTTAGACGCGGTCAGTACCGGCAGCGCCGAAAGCTGACTTGGACTATTTAACACGGAGTCAGTCCAAGTTAGTCGGCGCTGTAAAGTCAAAGTAAAAACTAATTATTAAATGCACAAAAATGCACTATTAAATACAAACACATAATACAAATCAAATTAAGAAAATAATAGGTACGTTAAAAATTTACTGACATGAAAATCAATTTGGATGCGGTCGGTACTAAGGTAAGTCAGCGCTGACTTGTCTCGATGTCGAAGTCCGGCGCAGACCGCGTGTAAAATAGGTCTTTACAGAAGAACTTCATCGCCTCAAGCGATCTCTTCCGGACAACCGTGCAGGGAGATGAATAACGCTAAAATACATGGACGGTGGTGTTTAATTGAATTTCAATTAATACCCTCACATAAACTAATTAATTTGCAACACAAAAGCAAAGCTGAGCCTAAAACACACAGGTTTAAACTGCCGTCTCTCTCTAGATCTATGTGCTCCATTTTAGGCCACATCATCGCTTCACATCAGGCGAGATAGTGGCCAAACATAGATCTATTAAGTGTAAAAAAAAAAGGTATTTAAATATAACAGATAACAATTTGTTATCAGTTATTAATTACCTGTTTTTACAGGCTTTTATTTAACTTGCAATGTTTATTATTTGTTTGTTTGGGTCAAATCTTGCAAGTCGAATCAGAACCACTCCCTCTTATCCTACGGAGTTGAAATTTTGCATATTTGTCAAAGTCCGATGACAATTTAATATTATGGTGACAGCCAGCTGATCTGATGATGGAGACGGAGGTAGGCAATGGAACTCCTTGACGGATAATCGTAAACTACTAGTGTTTGGGCTCATGTTAATCTGCTCGCGGTTCCGATTACGAATGTGTCTTGAAAAGCTTGTCTTGAAAAATATATTTTTCAACAAAAATCTTGTTTTTAAGGTTCCGTACCCAAAGAGTAAAACAGGACCCTATTACTAAGAACCCGCTGTCCGTCTGTCACCAGTCTATATCTCATGAACCGTGATAGTTAGGCAGTTGACATTTTCACAGATGATGTATTTCTGTTGCCGTTATAACAAAAAATACTAAAAAACAGAATAAAATAAATATTTAAGGCGGCTCCCATACAACAAACGTGATTGTTTTGCCGTTTTTATAGATAAAGGTACGGAAACCTTCGTGCGCCAGCCCGACTTGCACTTGGCCGGTTTGTAACTGTAACTATATATACTCCTCTCTCCTAAAGCTAACAGTCTGTTAGCATTGTATAGTGATCAGTGTGTAACAGTGGAGTAATAACTTGTATTAGCATAACCGACTGTAGTGTAGGTTGCAGTACAATTTGCAACTGTTCTATTTGTTAACATCCCGTATTTCATTGCAATTAATTGCATTTGAACTTTTCAATGTCCATGTTCTATATCGGTTTAACGCAGAGAGTTAGTAACTGGTCACTATTAGGCAAATAATAATAACTATCACTTACTATTAGCACAGAATACTAAGGGACAGAAGCATCACTCCGCAAAGAAATTTAAAGAAATAGCGACTCTTGCTATGACGCAATAAAATTCAATTTAGCTCGCGTAGCGCTGCATACCTCCCAGTCATATTAACCTACAAAGCGCCTCGCTTTCTTTCGCATAGCTCTTATCTCTTCTGACGCGGCACGTGTAACGACGCGCGAGCCGCCGCCGGTGTCCGGCTACGTACTTGTAGCTTCGTACCTACAGTGCGGAGTGCGCTAGGCCTGCTATTAGTAGGACGAGTTTTCTCTTGGTAGACGGAGATTAGGTTTATGTATTGAATGGCAAGCATTTATAAAATAATGTAGGTATTATTATTTTTCTTCTAGTGTGTTTTTGGAGTTTTTGTACGCAAGAAGGCATCCGATACAGCCTCACGATTTTTTTTCCTACGACAACAACCAGGACCGACGACTTTAGGTGCCCTCCGAAGCACGTTAGTGCTCATGCTCAGATGAAAATACCTCGAAAACGGTCACCCATCCAATTTGTGACCGCTGCGAACGTTGCTTAACTTAGCAGATCTATGAACCGCTAGGCGAGCTACGCTAGGAGCGCTACAAAGGAATGCATTGAGAAAGAATAGTGGTAGTGGCAAAGAATAGGTACTAACTATTACGTAATGGAGCTCTTCTGCAAGATTACCTACTCTAAGTAGATTATCTTCAAAGTTGAATGACCATAATACGTAACTAGAGGCATCTCGGTCTTAAAATTATCTATAAGTACTTAATATTATAAAAAGGTAAAATTGTATGTAATGTTTATAAATAAATAAATACGTCCAACTCAGATAAAATTTTGGCTGTCTACTCGAAGGCGCCCAACGATCACAAATAGATCCTGGCCCCTAAATAGGATTCCCTGTATCTACAACACTCAGACACGAAACAAATGCTTACGCTTATTTTATTTTCTGTGTACAAACCCCTGTCCCGTAGCGGGAATCAGACTCACAACCTCAATGATGTATGTGATTTGAGCCAACCTGCCCAACCACTTCACCACAGAGGCTGTCTATCTATTTTTAGGGAGTAAACTCTGGAAATACAGATTTACGGGGTTTTTGTTATTTACTGTATACATAATAATAACTTTGTTTGTTAAAAAATTTAAGGATTTTGATAAGAGATCAATGCCTATCACAACACAATTAAAGACGTAGGTATCTCAACAACAATGCGTAAACGGGTGTTTAAATTGTAAACAACTTTATTTTTGTTAGTTATATATGAATGGCTCAAAATAAATTGGGTGAGAAACTCACTGCAAGTTTATTAAGTGTATTCTGGCCTGTGGCTTCGCTCGCTTCTTTTTACGAAATAGAGCCATGCAATCTTTTGTCATTGTCTCCACTTAGGATATTTATGATTTCAACGGATTTCATTTATACTATTTACGCGCAAGACATCTTTTTTTAAATTTAGTACTTATTAGAGTTATGTAACTTACCCACAATCATCAACAAAGATCGCTAAAAGTGATGAATTTCAATTTTGTATTCACATTTGCCAAATCATGGGGTATTTATTAATAATGGTCGATAATAATTATTAATACTTTTAAATTAATCACAATTACCATAACAAATATGAGAGAGGCCTATACCCAGCAGTGGGATGTAAAGGGCTGTGGATGATGATGATGTTGATGATGATGATGATGATGACCATAACAAACACATTAGTATACTGTGCTGGTACTTACCATACGAATAATATGTGATATAATACATATTTGTATTCGTAGATTTCGTAATACTTACCGTGATGTTATCGAATTCCTGGAACTGAAAGGGTTTAATTTAACATTGAAATTAAACCCATTAGTCTAGCTGAACGGAAAATTCTAGGTAACAGTTACACGAGGCAACGGGCTACCACATAGGCATTGGCACAATTAAAGCCAACCAAAACTCAAAAACTGTCAAGACTTACAAATGCTAAAATAAAATAAACCTCCACCTCTACCTCATTTAGTCTGGTTCGTTTGAGGCATTTTACCGCACTTCACCTTATGGAAAGTGACGGCGCAGGCGATGAATAATGCTTAGAAGATACTTCAAGATACCGATTCAGACCAAGATTATACGAATCGGGAAACAAAGACGCTGGTAAGGTGTTCCATTCCTTAGCTGTTCCCCACAGAAATCTAAATACATAAAACCTTATCATTTATGTACAATAGATTTCTGTGGGAACACCTGCTCGCATATTCCATCGCATATTATAAGATTCTTGAAATAAGCTGCTCTGCGCTAGTCAAATGTAACAAAATAGTACTAAAGTGTGACTAACTGTCCGCATTACAATAGTCGAAAATGTAGAAAATATAAGTCTTGCAATAGTTAGGTATGTTCAGTACTCGTGCAATTGTTTTCTACTCTGCAAGTATTTTCGACGTAGCTCTACAGAGTTCAATAAAAAAAAAGTGGCGGACATGTGCCAGGAGTTGGGGCAAGCCAGTCGGAAGTGACGTTTTTCCTGGCGGAAGCCCCAACTCATTTGGGTCACTGTCCCTAGTTAGTAACAGAGACCGGCTTACAGAACTACGGACATATGACTCTTAATTGAGAAGTCTAAAATTGAGAAATATAATCTTTTTTTTATCCGACTTAAAAAGGAGAAGGTTATCTATTCGATTGTATTTATTTTTATTTTTTATGTTTGTTACCTCAGAACTCCGCCATTCATGAACCGATTTGGAAAATTCTTTTACGTTGGGTTCAGTATAGCTACGAAGTGGTCCCATATAAATTTCATCGATATTCGACCTTGGACTTCGAAGATACATTGAAGTCGGTTTTGGTTTGATAAAACGTATACTTGTTATTGTAGTTGAGTGACGAGACAAGCAGGTCGTTCACCTGATGGTAAGCAAGACGCCTGTCCATAACAGTTACAGCATCATCCAGAACTTTGTTTTGCAAAATCCTGCGCGGCTCCGCGTTTTGCTCGTCACCCTGAGACAATAGCTCTGACACATGCACAAAGAATATTATATGTTAGGCCACAAGTACCTACTATTAATTATTCTGTGATTAGATTAGGCTTTAGCACAGAATAAATAATAGTTAGGTATGTTAGGCTAAACGGACTGTGATGATGCGATGAGAATAGTTAGGATTTTGACCATTATGTTACGAGACTTACGAGTAGTAGAGCTTGTGTAAGTCACGTATATGTCTTAAAATTGGCCTCATCACGTGTGATGTGTGCACACTACAGACTCACGTGTGGTAGTAACTACTGTTCAATCTGTGGCCACAGGCGTTAACACACTCTACGTTACCATCTGGGTCAGTGCAATGACCTAGTAATTGTTGGTAACGAAATTGTGGTAAGGCTGCGGATATACTGCTATCTGTTACAATAGGTAGGTACCTACTAGAAAAGTATAGTTAGTACATGAGTTAGTAGTACGTGGTAGGCTTGTGTAACTCAGGTCTGAGCCGGTTCAAATATTCACTAAGGCCTTAGACTTGCTTTAGCCGCCGAACTTTAGCTACAGTATAGCAGAAGTACAAATTGAGCTGAGCTGCGAGCCGGCCATCATAACATTAACACTAGAAATAAGGATAGGATTGTTGTACCTAGGTATAGACTGACTAAAACGAATAAGTCCTTTATGGGCAACTGCGTACGTTTTTATAATAAAATTCCAAAGTGTATAACGGAGCTCACAGAAAGTAAATTCAAATTACGCGTTAAGAATGTTCTAATGAGAAAAGCATACTACACTGTTCGTAATTACATAGAAGACAAAGATGCTTGGAACATTCCACTTCTGCAAAGTAACCAACTGGTACATAAGAAACATAACATTGTAAAATCCCAAAAAATTGTAACAAAATCTCTAAAAAAAAATGCCCCTCAGTTTCTTGCCGTATCTTCCGAGTAGTGGTTTTTTTCCGATACGGTGGTAGAGTCATTGTGATAATTTGACGTTCATAAGTGCGTCTGTGATGCCAAAATGATTAAAGAGATTTTGATTTGATTTGATTTGATTTGGCTCGCAGCACCGGTTCAAGTGTTTGAACCGTGATCTGACTCGCAGCTCATGAATTTTCGTTGAGTTACCCATGTCTAGTACGTAGTAGTACCATAGCATAGAGACTAGTAGTAGGTGCACACTCGTACATGTTTATCGCAGTTTTGTTTATGGATGGTGTTGAAAGAATTATGTATATTGAACAAATGTTTTTAGATAAGGATTTATTTGGCTTTGAAAGGTGTTTTAGATAACAATGAAATAATATTGTCAGCGTTATTCTAAAGTTAGCTAAAAGTTACGGGTTGTCAAAAACAAAAGTAGATTGATTTGAGATAGATTTATCTTAAAACTCCCTGAAAGACATTTAAAAACTAAAATGTCCTAATACTGTTCAGAGCAAATTATTTTCCCGTGAGTAATTTAATGATCCGAGACTATTTCTCTTATTTCAATAATATTCTAGCTAATAGAGCTTGCGATAAAACAAAACTCGTAAAGTCACCACTCGGAGACAGCTGCATAACCTTCTAAATGTCGCAATGAAATTACAAGCTAGGTACCTATATACTATGAAAAAAAAAGAAAATGAATAAATGTTTATTAGGAAGAAGAGGCAAAGGTGCATATTTAAGTATATGGAGCACCTGGTCCCACACTAGGCTCGAAACCCGTACTATAGGAGCCAGGACTCTTCCGTCGGGGGTACATCAAGTATAATGCCTTAAAATTAGGTACAATAATAATAACTAACAATAAGAATATACATACTTTTGTAATGTTTAGAGTGTGAGAGTGTAAGTGAGTGTATGTGTGTGTGAGAGAGGGTATGTGTATGTATTTCAGAGAGGGTGTGTGATGTGAGGGTGAGGGTGTGTGTAGCAGTGAGAGGGTGTGTAATATGATTGTTGTATTGTTTCCAACTGTGGTACTTATTAAATTATTGTGGTACTATAACTAATACCACATAGTACTATGTATAATAGGTACTACGTACTGCTCAATTCTTTAGTCACAGCACAGCGTTTCATGCCATAAACTTAGATTATCTAAATTATGGCCACACTATAGCGACGGACGGCTTAACTAATCTCGATTGGCTCCCGACCCATAAACAGATACCTAAATAGACGGTTCCACAAATAAAGTATTATTTGGTAGGGGGTAGTTGAACCCCTAAACCCTCCGGCGCGGCGGCGGCGGCCTAGTAATCTGATAAAATTCCAGTATCCCAAAAGTCAACGTTCTTGGAAAGGGCGCGGCGGGTGCGGCGACCGTCGCGAATTTTTTTTTATTATATAAACTGTATCTGAACATATCTGAATGATGATGAGCCCGATAAAGGGCCCGAAGTATGGTTTTAGAATTTTTGTCTGTTACCTCATAACTTCAGAACCTACTGTACTGGGGTTCTCGAGTTATGGTAGCTAAAGTTTGACTTAAAATATGAAGTATCATAAATCATAATAGGTTGGGTATACTTGTAGCTTCTTGTCCTTACTACTGGTAGTGCACATACTGGGGAGATCTTGCTAAAATGGTAGTGCGCAAGTATACGTTTTATCAAACAAAAAAACCGACTTCAATGTATCTTCGAAGTCCAAGGTCAAATATCGATGAAATTTATATGGTACCACTTCATAGCTATACTGAACCCAACGCAAAAACATTTTCCAAACCGGTTCATGAATGACGGAGTTCTGAGGTAACAAACATAAAAAAAAGAAATAAAAAAAACAATACAATCGAATTGAGAACTTTCTCCTTTTTTGACGTCGATTAAAAAGGCGACTAAAGCCTCGTGCCCACGTAAAATCAAAGAATACTAACTACTCGTATTACGAAAGTCGAGGTTAACCAACGGGTTAACTTGATTTTTCGTATGAAAACAAGTAATATGTGCTATTTCTGTTGTCCCGAACGAAGTTGAAGGGAAAGCTATAGGCAAAGAATACTAACTATAGCTATATGATATTTTATCGTAAAGACGCATACATTAATGTGCTACGATTTAGGTAGAAGGTATTACGTCGGTAGGTAAGTAAGACGCGTGTGAGTATGCGATCATTAGTGAAATAAAAATGCATTTAAATATAAAATATATGTCTTCAAATAACAATTCTAGTAGTTTATAGTAATAATAAGAAATAAGTGCTTGTGCTATTTGATTGCTGCATGCACCGAAACAAACCACCAAACAAAGCCATGCCGTCAAGCGACCTAGTCGTGTTTCGGTATGATGTTCGGTGAACCATTGGGGAGACGGGTCTGGGCAGCCGCTCAACTGCCGTCTCTCTCTAGATCTATGTGCTCCATCTTAGGCCACATCATCGCTTCACATCAGGCGAGATAGTGGCCAAACATAGATCCATTAAGCGTAAAAAAAAAAATGCACCACACGTGTTAGCTCCGTTTTTCAGTTGAAATTGTTGGAAGTACCAATGAAATCTGGCTCATATATTGACGAGTCTCTAATAACAGTAACTATACTTGCCGCTTTCTGCAGGTCTTTAATGAACTTGAACCTATAAAAGGTTTTATAGATTCCTATTAATTAAGTCTTTGAACGTCCAGCCCTCCCATATGTCCCTCAAGCGCCAATGGTATGTATATCGTGTTGAGCTCGGATTAAGGTATAGCGTAACTGCGACTAATAAGATACGGTCTAATTATTGTCGATTCAGGCAAGAAATCGAATTAATCTCATTCATTACTGACTACGAGTTGAGATAAACTTAACGAGACAATATATGGCGTCATAAGACATTGTCGCAGTGAATCTACACCTTAATCTGAGCTCAACACGATATACGATTGGCGCTTGAGGTACATATGGGTACGGGGGCTGTTTGATTGGGTTTAGGATAAGAATACATAATTTATTTCCCTAAAAAGAGAAAATAATAAATTATGCATCACTTAAAATATAACAATTGTAATAAGCGATAAATAAGACCGCCATTTGTTACACTTCTGTTAAGTTGTTATTATTATTATTAATTATCTGTGTGTGTGTTAGAAAATAAAGAGTTATTTCATTTCAATTGTAAAGCTACGTATTGTTTGATGTAGTGTTTTTTTAAATTTAGTTTCACGATTGCACATCTGAAATACCTATTCGTACTTAATACTACAGTTAACCGTGCTAGTACCTAAGGAATTATGACTCGGGCCTTCTGACTGTAGTCTTCTGAAAATGGGAAAGGATGCCGAATGTGAAGATTCCAATCCCACAGTTATTGATGCCATAAAAACCTTATACGAAACACCACGTTGGTACACGTCAGAATTTTTATAGACATTGCAAACAAAAGAAAGGCGGAGCGTGGCTTATCTGCGCCAATAGCTTACGTCATAAGTTGCGCATGCGACGTGTGTGGTAACTCAGTGTTTACCGGGCAACAGAATTCGCATGTCCTTGGCACTTGGGTCTTGGTACGCATTCAGAAAGTGTGTTGTGTCAATGATTGAATGGTCCGAGTAATGTAAATGATAGAAACCTACGCCGATGTCCTTGTTTGATGGGATCAGTCTGTTACTTCTCTACTTTGTTTTGTCGATATCCTCATAGTATCTTGTTGCCCAAACCTAAATATACTACTGAGTCTACAATGGAAGTAAAATACGTAACTATACTTAACTGTCATAATAACAGCATATTAGCTCATGTCGGCATTAGTCGGCAATCAGCATAATGCATGATGGTGGTATCATTCAGTTCAGGAGCGAGACAAAAGGATGTAGATGATGATGAGCCGTATATAAAACTAATATATGAAATTAGACAGTAACAGTCTACTGCTAAAAGTATGTACTGCTATATAAGGTACGCTATTAAGCTGGATATTCAGTTTCCAGTTCCCACCCGCCTATATTTCATTATAATCCTAACATACAAATTAATTTCATCCTCTATAAATTTCCAGATTCGACGAAAAGGAGAGCATCTCCGGCGTCCAACAGCTCAAGTCTTCAGTGCAGAAGGGCATCCGAGCTCGTCTGCTGGAGTTGTACCCTCACCTGGAGAACTATATTGACCAGGTGCTGCCTAAGAAGGATACATTTAGGATTGTCAAATGGTAAGAAATGTAGAAAAAAAATTGTATAAGCAAGCTGTTCCTAAATGAGAATGCAGAAATTGCTTCTTGGGCTTGCTGATGTCTCGTAGAGCTGAAAGCATCTGGCATATCCCGAATAGTAAGTACTTTATAGTCAGCATGTTCTGTTCACAATACTTAGGTACTGGGCTTCTCTCATAAAAAGTGGACCTATAATACAGAGCAGTTGAGTGGATGTACCACCGTCCTTGACCTTTAATAAATGCATTGCCAACCTGACGTAATAACTAAAACCTGGGAGGCTTCAAATCGAGAGTGAACAGGTATCTTCTAGGCGAGGGTTTTACATTGTAGACCACATTATCGCTTACCATCAGCAGTTGATATGAGTTTGATGTTTGAGTGAGAATGGTCAAAGGCAAGCCTATAAATAGTAAAAAAAACTTTATAATTCTTGGATGTGCTGTTTTTCGCACGATGTTATAAGAAAGTGTAGAAATCCGCAAGAAAATTGGTACTCTAGTCACAGCTAGAATATTTTTTATTAATAGAATACTCCAGTTCATTGAATCGAGCACATGCTGCCGCTCGAGTATATTTTAAATTTTTAGACATGGGAGAACTTATAGAAAGTAAATACGTAAGTAGTAACTAGTCCTATCTATACTGAATCCTTTCTTTACGATGAACGGTAAAATATTAGATTGCATCACTTTTATTATACCCACCTACGTCTTTACGGCTTACGATAAAACACTGATACACGCACACAGCAAACACTAGTAACTATTGTTCTTCTCCGATGTCGATGTCCATTACATACTATATAATTTTACCCAATGCTCGGCCACCCCAGGTAGAGTAGCTTCTACAGGTCTTCTAGAGTGAAGGTGTTGCGTTGAGTCACTTTGTTGGGCAAGACAGCAAGTGCTGCATCGTTTCAGTTTCACAGAAGGATTCTTATATTGTGGTACTGTTGGCGATGCTTTAATCCTATTGTAAGAGGTCAGAAATAATGATAATGGTACAATAATGGTACGGAAGTTATTTTTAACCTGAACCTTGTACTATTAAATCTTCTGTGTCTGAACCAGCTAAACAAAGCAAAGAGTTGACTCACACCTGTGTTGGCATTTTCGTGATTCGTTGATGCGGATCTTATCTTTTGTACCTAATCACAAATGTCGGTGACCTGCCTTGCCCGGCCCTTTCGCAAATATTCGCAATTTCCTATAGATATTAAGATGATGAAAATTTATGGCTATGACGAACTAGGGTAGCGTTATTAATTTACTTTTGAATACCTATACAACTACGAAACCTTTATTGAAACTAGGTAGAGCAATGCCCTCCACTGGCTCAAGAAATATTATGATTAAGTATTTGTGTATTTTTTTTAACGGGCGTATGCCTTTTTTACTGAAAACAACTCTACACTCTACTTACTGAAACTAAACTAACTACTTACAAGGAGAAGCAATTGGACAACCCATAGACCATTAAAGGCCTATAGATAGCTCAAATGCTCCAACCCACTACCAGTTGGCAGCGTACCCAAGATGCTGGCAGATTAATTTGTGTATTGCATTGCGTTCACCGCTCTAAGATCACATCATCATATCCTAGGTCCTTCCTACTTAATAATGATGATGATGATGATGATGATGATGATGATGTTGATGATGATGATGATGATGTATTCCCGGCCGATTCCCGACCGCATTCATCTCCTTATTGATTATCTCCTATAAGGAGATATTCTTATTATCCTTATTTACTTAATCCTACTAATATTATAAACGCGAATGTTTGTAAGAATGGATGTATGGATGTACCTTTGTTACTCTTTCACGCAAAAACTACCGAACCGATTTTGATGAAATTTGGTACCTAGGTACTTTAGGACTTGGAATAGCACATAGGCTACTTTTTATCCTGGGAAATCGCGGGGCGCAGCTAGTACATATAGTAGGTACATATAGCACCGACGCAAATAACGACTTCGGACGGTACTGGAATCCGTGACCTTCCCGCCCATAGCCGGTGACTGCGATGAGCGAATCGATGATGTGTAGTCATAATTTGCGCACTCTAAAGTTTACGATATTCGCTAAGGTCGGAATCTTGTTTTTTTATGTACCTAAGTATATGCACAGGTCGTTCGTAAGGTAAGCAACACGCCTGCCCATAACAGTTGCAGCGCCACCCAGAACCTTATTGCAAAATAATTACACCCGTGTGAATCTGCAGAGGATCACGACTCGCGAGTTGCTTAATAAATTGTAAACACCATGTGAACAGTCTGTCATCTGATCCACACTTCTGCTTATGGCTAAGCCGAAAGAGGAAAGAAAAAAAATACAAGAAAACAAATGTAGTCATGCAAAAGTATCTAGATGCAGTAGAAGCTGCGACTGCGACGAAGTATAGTTAAATTTCTTTCTCGATAAAGCAAGTAATGTTTAATGTCTTTCTGCCTTGCTGCGTGTTTTGGTCTTCTCATTCAGAATGTAACCAAACAGCTACTTTGAAAGGGAGTTGTTGTCACAGATATTGAAAGGGAGGGATTAAAATTTAATATCTGAGTGTGTTAATCTGGTGAACGGCACGCTGAAATTTTCATACAAAAAGAGAGAACGTTTTTCTACCCCTAAACATTAACCAAATACGATGAAATTTGGACATGTAAGAGATGTTACCATTATTGAGGTTTGTAGGTTTTGATTTTTTAGATAATTCCTATAGAATTTGAATAAATGGACCCAAAAAACTCGATATTTACTCGAAAATTTTTTTTGAAGTTTGGAAGCTGTTAACTTTAAAAATAGACATAAACTAAGAAAAAAGAAAACCTACAAACCTAGTTTATTCTCCGTTTAAGAAATTGAGACAAAAATTACCAAATTCGGTTGAGATTTAGTGTGGTAGAAACGTTTTCTCCCGAAACGCTAATTTTAACAAAAATCTGAAATTGATACGAATTAAGTTAAATTATTATCATTATTATTATTTAGTTAATTTATTTAATTTAATATACGCATTTTCTGCGAGACCGTAAACCATTATTCAAATACCTAGTGCTCACTGGCCGCGCCTGTGCCATATCCTCTTAACATATCTTTATGGTTGTTGTTCTTTGCATAACAGAAGGTCTTCCAGTTTATGTTCCGCTTGCGATTTCAAGTTCCGGCTTGTTGATAATTCGTTTATGATTTTGCTTACTTTTTGCATGATGTTACTTTTTTTTTACCTTGTTATTGGCATCTATTCAGGTGAGTTATCATACCCTTCTAACTTACAGAGTTTTTACTGTATGCAACGTGCATAGGTACCTATATAAAATATAATCCTGCTTATATTATAAATGCGAAGGTTTATGAGGATGGATGGATGTTTGTTACTCAATCACGCAAAAACAACTGAAAGGATTTTGATGAAATTTGGTACCTACGAGGACCCGAAAAAGGACACTTTTTAACCAACTTCAAAAAAGGAGAAGGTTCTCTATTCGATTCTATTTTTTTATATATTTTTTTATTTTTCTTACCTCAGAACTCCGTCATTCATGCACCGATTTGGAAAATATTTTTTGCGTTGGGTTTAGTATAGCTACGAAGTGGTCCCATATAAATTTAGTCGATATTTGACCTTGGACTTCGAAGATACATCGAAGTCGGTTTTTTTGTTTTATAAAAAGTATACTTGTTAGGGGCACAGTTAGTCTTCCATGTAATTTAAAGCAATTTTCTCAATATTTTCAGTCACGACCACATTGAGATAATGGTGAACAGCGCTGGTGAACTGCTGTTCTTCCGCCACCGGGAGGGTCCATGGATGCCGACCCTAAGGCTTCTGCATAAATGTAATATTTTATTCTATGTTCAGTAGCAAATTATCTAGTACAGCTTTATTTTATTTTTTTCTCAAGCACAAACAGTTTACAATTACCATAAAGATATTGTCTTAACTAAAAATACATAAACCAATCAAGATGCTACTAATAGAATACATTATATAGACAAAAGCGCGAGTGAGAGTTTAGAGCGAGTGTGGCTCAACGGGAAATCATGCGCCTTTCGATCAGACGCAACTGGGTTCGAATCCCGACTTGACCCTGCACCAATGATTTATAGTTAAGTGCAGATTTTGCACGCTCGCTCTAAAACGGTGAAGGAAAACATCGTGATGGAGCCTGCTTACGCGCTTTGGAGTGGTAGGCTCTGGCCGTGGTTGTAATTACCACCCACCGAACAAAGCCATGCCGCCAAGCGACCTAATCGTGTTTCGGGATGATGTTCGGTGAACCATCGGGGAGACGGGTCTGAGCAGCCGCTCAACTGCCGTCTCTCTCTAGATCTATGTGCTCCATCTTAGGCCACATCATCGCTTCACATCAGGCGAGGTAGTGACCGAACATAGATCTATTAAGGGTAAACAAAAAAAAACAAAACGGTACATTAAACCATTAAGCTGTTATTACTACGTATAATAATAGCTCAATGCATTAAACAGAGTATACAATAGTAATTTAGTAATATAAAGTAATATGTAATATAATAATATATGGTTTTAGTTATATATTAATATGTAGATTATGTGAAATATACAATATAATATAAAATAAGGTACGTTCAAAGGAAATTAAGAAACAAAATAACTTAAGAGACACTTGACTTTTAAATTTGTTTGCGGAAAGCAAGAAAATATCGCAATCAAAAAAAAGGTAATTGTGAGATTTACATGCTCTTAGTACGAATGAATTACATGCATAATTTGTGTTATATGTATGTAAACTAAAAAGAAATAAAAAGCGGAGGGATTTTTTTATATATTTTTCATTTTTTATTTTATTTTATATATATTATATTTACTATTATTAATTTAATTTAATTTAATATAATATAAAGCTGGAAGACCACTCACTGACTGACTGACTGACTGACTGACTCACATAGTGACAGAATTGTTCTCCCAGATGCCGTTATGGTAGGGGGAGTGTTAGGTACCGTTGGATAGAGGATGTTTTGAAACCAACCAGAAAAATCCGAAATCACCAAAAAGTAGTTTCCATGATGGAACTGCTCAGGGGATCTCGGAAACTATAAATCGGATGGGGGTACCGCTTGAACTAAATATGCCCCAAATCTTGGGCCATTTTTGAAAATTTAAAAAAAAAAGATGGCCGTCATACAAAAAAACATGGCTGCCATACAAAATAAAAAAGCAAAAAACTTTTAAACGGTAAGAGAAAGATATAGAGTGCTCGACCAAATGTCATAGAGAACGACGGGGGAAATTCGGAAAAGTTGGAAAAATTAAAAACAAGAAAAAAAAAATGGCGGCCATTTTGAAAGTTGCTCCGATCCTACTAAAATTTTGCGTCAGGGGGTTTTCTGGGTCGTAGATTACGATTATGAATAAAAAAATTTGGTTTCCGCCATTTTTCAAGATGGCTACCATAAAAAGTTTTTTTTCCGGACAAAACATACAAACAAAACTTTTGAACCGTAGTCGATAGGAAGTAGTGATGTGCCAACTCGGAAAAAACAAAACTCGATTTAACCCGAGTTAAAATTCACGTAACTCGGGTTGAACTCGAGTTACGTAACTCGAGTTAACTAGATGGAAGAGTTAATATTTTTTTTTAATTTTTATTAATTTATTCCCCCACCTTCGCATTAATTGTAAAAAAAAATTAGAACAGACCAATGATATTTTTATCTGTTCCAATTCCTTCATTTTTATATTATTTGTTTATAATGTATAGGAAGAGTTTTACTAACTAAAGTAAAAAAGGAAATTATTGGTTGAAATCGAATCATTTATTTATGTAGTTTTGGCTTGAATTTTAATTTTATAAAATATTTATATTTATTATTAATAAAACTATGTAATTATACAGCAGTCTTTTTAAAATAAAATCAAACTAACATTATGATTACACGTAACACGTCCACTCACTGGCGATTCAAATACATCCCAAACCAAAGATTTTCTTCTAGGACCCGACATTTTTCAAAAACAGAATTTAAAACACGTATAACTACAGCAATAACCGGCACTTTAAAGTTAACCTCAAATCTACATAAATATGACACTTGTTTGTTATGAATAAATATAGTCTCAAATGATCGGCAAACTTCGCTCCATGTCGGTTTCATTCGGTTTTCAAACTCGAGTCAGAGAGAATTCAATTCGAGTTGGTTCGAGTTAAGCCCAACTCGAGTTAACTCGAGTTAGTTACTCGAGTTGACCATCACTAATAGGAAGCGTCTATAAAAAAAAAACCCTCCCACGCCACAAAATCACTTGGATTCCGCCATTTTTCAAGATGGCCGCCATACAAAAGTAATTTTCAGAACAATAAGGCTTAAATAACTTTGGAACCGTAATCGATAGGGAGCTTTTATAAAAAAAAAGCAACACCGCCATTTTCAAGATGGCCGCCATACAAAAGTATTTTTTCAGAACAACAGGACTTAAATAACTAGAACCGTAATCGATAGGGAGTTTCTTTAAAAAACAGCAACCCCCCCCCACAAAATCACCTTGATTCCGCCATTTTTCAAGATGGCCGCCATACAAAAGTTTTTTTTCCGAACAAAACGGGCAAACAAAACTTTAGAACCGTAAACGATAGGAACTTTAAAAAAAAAACAGCAACCACCCCCCACGCGAGCTGCTTTAGCAGCTCGCGCACGCAGCAAAATACTAGTTTACTATATACCCCCATATATTATTCAACGACAACCTACATACTATGTAGCGGGATTACACTAGAATGTTTAATGCCCTTCAAACCGAAACACAGTAATGCTTGCGCACTACTGCTTGACGGCAGAATATCTAACGAAGCGGTGGTACTTACCCAGACGGCCTCCTGCAAACGAGAGACGTACCACGAGTGATCCTTTATATCATCTTTCAGATCCATTCTTCGTGCCAATGCAGCAGGTTGACAAAGGCGCCATTCGCTTCGTACTCAGTGGTGCCAACATAATGTGCCCCGGACTGACCTCACCTGGGGCAAGGATGTCTCCCATAGACAAAGGTCACGTGGTGGCTGTCATGGCAGAGGGCAAAGAACACGCCCTAGCTGTTGGCATGACTGCTCTATCTACTGATGATATGTAAGAGAGTTTCTTGATACTTTATGATCATATTATTTTACCCTAGAGATCTAGACTGACCTTTCCCCATGAGAAATGTCAGTCCCACAAAGGTGCTCCAACAGCCCAAGCCGTAACATTATTCAACGCCCTTATTCCTCAATTTCCTCATTGGTCAGGCACTACACGTCGATATTTTTAATATGCATTATTGTGTCAGTTTTTATATAGCTAGGTTAACCCATTATGACCTGAAAATTTTTTGATGAAAATTCTTTGCTTTGATGGTTTATATTTATAGAGGGAAGCCTAAATATACCGGAAAAATAATAAAAAAATAATAATATGCATAGGGGGCTAGATGTTAGCCGTACCGTATGTGGTACAGTAGGATCAAACACAAGCAAAAAATATATATTCGAACAGTCGAGTATACTTTTATTATTTTAAATGGTATATGATAAAACATTCTTCATGAAGACTATTATTACATTCGATACATCTTGTAGAACATTACTTATGATATTGACCACACCTGGTCCTCTTGTGTTCCATTTGTTTAGTCACGAAGTAATCTTTTCCATCATAGTGGGCATCTGAAGTACTCAAAGAAGGTTTGCTAGGGTCTGGTTTTGTACGGTGCTTATTATTTATTTATTTATTTATTTATTTATTTATTTATTTATTAAAATACACGACAATAGCTTACAACACAGGCCAAAACGCTAACTATCCTAAACACTAACTATACATAAAATACTAACTATTACCTATAACTAAGAAAGATTTTTAAATTTATAACAATATTACTAAGACTATCATGAATTATGTCGACTTGTTGGAACTCGTGTGTGAATGCGTATAGCTCGCAATGTAGGTGCGGTGTTGGCGTGCTGAGTACGCGGGACAGAATACGCGAATAGCGGATGTCGCCGACGGTGCCCGACCCGGACATAGTTATCGGGAACATAAAAACTGATGGCAGCTAGAATGGTAGAATTATTAATTTTACCACGCAGTATTAAGAGATATGCATGGCTAGCAGAAATTTCCTCCTTAGCTCCAACGTATCTGCTCCGATCATACCTGATACAAACAAGGACGGATATAATTGCGGGTAAAATCCGTAACGCCGCTTATACACGTACCTGGCAAATTTTCGCTGGAGCCTCTCAATCATCAGGGTGTATTTTGCCTCTCGCGGATCCCAGACAATAGCACCAAATTCTAATTTGCTCCGCACAAAAGCATTATATAGCATGATCGCAATGCTCACATCATGGAATTGAGAAGCTACTCTCATTATGAAGCCCAGCGTCTTATTAGAATTTTTACAAATTGTGCTAATATGCTCACGGAAGTCTAGGCTAGTATCCAAAATAACACCGAGGTCACGAATAATATTTACGCGCTCCAACAATGAACGTCCTAGTGTGTAATCTACAGTTATAGGTGTTTTGGATCTAGTGAATGTCAATACCTTGCACTTTGTGACATTAAATGAAAGATGATTTAAACGGCCCCACATTTCCACCGAATCGATATCCTGCTGTAATCTAAGACAATCCGAGACTTGACTAACGTTCTGATAGACCTTCAGATCATCCGCAAACATCAGACATTGGGATGAGCTCAACGCCTAAGGGAGATCGTTGATCGTGACCAAGAAGAGTGTAGGCCCAAGAGTGCTACCCTGGCTCACTCCTGATCTTGTGTAGAATTCATCTGATCGATACGGTTTCATCTGTACATACTGCCTACGATCCCTAAGATAGCTTGCAAAAAATCTTAAAAACTTGGGCGATGCACCAAGTAATGAAAAATTCATCAGCAAAATATCATTGTCCACCATATCAAATGCTTGCCTAAAATCAAGGAATACAGCATCAACCTGTTGACCCGCGTCTAAATTTGATGCTACTGAGTCGACGAAGGTAGTAATATTCGTGGTTGTGGAGCGGGCTACACGAAAGCCATGCTGTGATTCATGAAGGATAACTTCAATCTGACGCGTGAGATACCAATTAATAATAGACTCAAAAATTTTACTGAATACGGATAATATAGCAATAGGCCTAAAAGTTGTAATGTCCGTTGATGATGTAATCTTAGGCACTGGCGTTACCCTAGATATCTTCCACCTATTTGGATAATAACATGATTGGAGCGAAATATTAAATAAGTGACAAAGAGGCACTTCCAGTGCGGACAGGCAGTCTTTAACAAGAAACGGGGGTATAGCATCAGGTCCAGCTGCTGACGATGGTATTAGTCGACGAGCAGCGCGGCGTATGTCTGCCACAGTAACTCTATCTACGCTCACAAGGCGTGAGTCAGCGGAGTCAGAGCTTAGTGCGGCCGCATCTGGGTCCAGTTTTGGGATTTCGTTGAGGAATACCGAGCTGAAGTAGTTGGCAAAGGCTGCAACCGCTTGCTGCCCTATTACTGTCACTCCATCAAGCGTGTACTCATTTGACTGAGCTCTATGCTTCCGCCTCTCTCTCACGTGCTTCCAAAATTGCGAAGGTTCACGATTGATGTTAGAAGCAACCCTTGCCATATATTGACTATACGCACAGTCAATTAGTTCTATAATGGCTTCTATAATACTTAAATACTTAATGAATTAATTTCAAGCCGAGCTCTTTAAATTTTCGTAAATGAAAGTATTTCATTTTTAATTTATTAATAATTTCTGAAGTGTAGGGAGGATATTGTCGATTTTGCAATACAACTAGTTTTTGCTTATTAGGTACGTCGTTACTTACCACTATATTTAGTGTTTTATAGAACCATTCCGTAGCCGTATCAACGTCCTGTTGCTGAAGCACATCAGTCCAATCAATCGCAGATATATTAGAGTACAAAGAGGATAAGTCTGCTTTATTAAAATCCCAGTCAGGAGCATATGAAGAGTTACTAACAGGAGGAAGAGAATTTATAGTAACGACCGCACCACGGGGCAAAGAAAGCATTATCTCGAGCGGAGGGTGGTATAGGTCAGGCGACACCAACGGATCTACCCCTTCCGACACACACACTTCACCATTCGTTAAACTAGTTAACACAAGATCCAACAAGCCGCCATGAGAGTTTACAATATTATTGCGCTGCTGTAATTTACAAAACTCGAGAAAATTATCAAATTGTGACAAGACGTTCGAACTACGAGAATTGAGATTGAAATCTCCCACTATTAAAAATCAGTATGTGCCGAATATATACACACAGCATTTTCTATACATGTTAAAACATCTCTAAGTACTGCGTTTCACTATAATTAGGTGGAATGTACACAACACAAATTAAACATTTTAAATTTTTCCAAATTATGTTAGCAAATAATATTTCTTTGTCATCGGTGAGGCCATCGACGTCAGTTATTTGCTTCACCGTAAATATACGCACAGCAAGAAGGACATCTCCCCAGCCGACGTCACCAGCACGGTCTTTGCGCAACACGACGTATCCCGGGGGAAACAGTTCTCCATCAGTTACAGAGCTCTTTATAAAGGTCTCAGTAAGAGCAATGGCGTCGTAGTTTTCCGCCGCAACATTATTGTAAAACGTCACAGTTTTGCTTCTCAAGCCCCTGACGTTCTGGTAGTATATATGTACCTTTTTATGAGAGTTAGCGTCTCTGACCTTCTTCAACCCTGAGACGAAAGGCCTGTCTCCAAGGCTTAACACATATATCTTTGGCCCAGTTTGTGGGCGACATTATATCGTCTGCTAGCCTAGAGGGGACATCCAGCTTGAACGATGCGTAGTTTTCTCGGGCCTTGAGTGCTTCTACAATATATGTATTGTCCTCGCATATAGAGTTCAGGTGGTCATGGACTTGTGCCTCAGTGGTACCGACCTTGACGTAGTACAAATGGATCAGTCGCCGGCGCTCAGCCGCCTCCAGTTTCGTCGCACCTGGTTCAGCTGCACCACGCATCACACCTGCGGGTGCTAGGCGGGGGCGCATCTTAGTCACGTTTGTCCACTGTGCTGTATGGTCAATAGCGATCTCGTTTACAGGATAGTCATTTCTTGGCTCATCGACTACAGCGACTGACTGATTGAGTGACTTGGGCTCAGCTCTAGGGGTAGCCTCCTTTGGCTCATCGATTACAGCGACTGACTGATTGAGTGACTTGGGCTCAGCTCTAGGGGTAGCCTCCTCGGTATCAAACTAGCTTCGCGGGGGTTGTGCGATAGATAGTTTCCTTGGTAGGCTCAAATTCGACTTCGGCTGATCCGCTTTAATTTCTTTTATTTGGTTTTCCAACTCAACAACTCTATCGGTTAGATGTTATTCTGTAACTTGACAATATAATCTGTGTTCCTGATATAACAATTTATAAATATCGTTGTTTTTAATACGAAACAAATAAAAAGAAAAATGTCGTTAAAAGTTGCTAAACGCAATTCGTTTGAGTTAAGTATTTTGAAATGAAATATAATCAAGAACCTAGATACATATTATCCGAATCCGAATAACAGCATAACAAATTAATTTTTACAAATATTACTATGGAAGATAGCGTCATCTAGCCGTTTTTATCCGTATCACTACGAATGAGAGTAGCCTCGTTATCTTTCAAAACCGCCAATGCAAAATGCATATTTTGCAATATGATCGATTTCGTACACTTGCTTCTTAGCAGGAACTAAATATCGGGGTACGGTGTTTTGTATGGCGATTGTTAGTCCTCTTGTATATTTAGTCCATGATCATATTGATGTATTAAATTAAGAACATGAATATTATTAATCATATAACAAATATAGCAAAATTCGAAAAAAAATTAGTTACATCAATATAAGTATACATACTTACATAAACTTCGGGAAATCTTTTACTTTCGTGTTATAAAACATAAAATGTTACCGAGTTATGACTTCGATTTTTAATATTTCTATTACTGTTTTATTATAATG
Organism: Petrophora chlorosata; assembly: GCA_951640565.1. Classification (NCBI taxonomy): domain Eukaryota; kingdom Metazoa; phylum Arthropoda; class Insecta; order Lepidoptera; family Geometridae; genus Petrophora; species Petrophora chlorosata. Next base: position 11,551,527 of record OX621203.1, on the reverse strand, counting down.
AAAATTGATTGAGAAAGACATTCTAATTCAGTATTCCTAATGTTATTTTATGTTTGTTTTAGAGCAAAAGTGAACAAAGGTGTCGGCATTGAAAACTGTCACTATCTCAACGATGGACTCTGGCAGATGAAACCAGTCAAGTAAATTGGTAAAGCAAGAAGAACCTTTAATGCATTTCGTTTATTGTAATTTATTTTAAGCATTTTTAAAATAAAATATAGTGTTTATTGTACACTTTTTCAAGTTTGTTTTATTTTAAATACTAAATACACTATGTGCAAAAATGCATGTATTAATAAAGAATATAAACATGAAACAAGAATATACCACAGAATACTAAAGGAACAGAAGCATCACTCCGCAAAGAAATTTAAACAAATAGCGACTCTTGCTATGACGCAATAAAATTCAATTCAGGTCGCGTAGCGCTGCATACCTACCAGTCATATTAACCTACAGACAGTGGCTAGCTAGGTAACCAAAGGCCCTGGGGCAAAAAATAAACACGGGCCCTAACTAAACTATTTAAAATCGTTCGTTCTACTCCAGTTCGTACTCCAGATTCGTCATCAGAAACTTGCGGGGAACTCCCCGCAAATTTCAAACAAAAATGTTCGAGACTTGTTTGGAATACCCTGTATTTTTTCAAATAATTTGTCATTATTAAAGTGGCGTTCCTGGAATTTGGTTTATTTATATTCCGAATGTGGGAGAAATTTTCACTAGTTCAATTTATAGTTTGTAAGCCAGAGTCCGAGTGGCCCCCTGAGCTTGGGGTCACTGCCCCGTCTAGCCCTCCGGTAGCTACGCCAATGCCTACAGCGCGCACGCGGCACGTGTAACGTTAGGGTAATTTATCTCTCTACTATGTATTAGGTACTATTATTCTCATTCTGTAAACAATAAAATGCGAAAGTTTGTGAGGATGGTTAGCTGGATGGAAAGAAAGAAACTTTAGTTTGATTTAGTCTCTGTTTCTATTAATTGTGGTTGGCGAATAAAAAAGTAGGTACCTGTTAGGTCTCAAGTAAAAATATTTAGATAATAAACACATAACAAAGCTATACCTGACCTAGTAAACCCTATCGTCACTTGTTTAAACAGATCTTGTCATTACCTACTCAGGCAAATACGATACGAGAGACATTAATAATGATAATAAAAAGCACAGACTATATACCTAATACCTACTAATAAAATTCATCATTTATGTCAGAATAAAAGTTTTGAGTAGGTAGGTAATTCTTTGTTATATAGTATATATGTATAAAAATCATAACAATAGCTGCGCTCGGGACCGCTCGAATGTAATCTTGATGACTTTATTTCCGAATTGACGAAATGACATTAAGTATAGGCACAGAATACAGAGGTACAGAGGTACAGGTTGTTTCATTTTAAGGTTGTTAATTATTTCTTTAATATTTAGATTTTACTAGAACTGTATATTTGCGCTATTAATTTTTGATAGTTCCGTTAATGAAATATATACGTTTGTTAGTTATTATTCTTTTTGTCTTGATTTTATATAATATTTTAAAATATCTATAATATTCTATCTATCTATATATATATATATATATATATATATATATATATATATATATATATATATATATATATATATATACATATAGAGAACACTCTTTATTGCGCTTAAAAGAATTTAAAAATAGATATAATATAACTTTCTTAAAATATCGTAGGTACATTTACTTGCCTTTCGATGTCCTTCGGAAGTGCAAAAAACGAGAGATTCCGGTCCTTGTTGGTATTTAGGCAGCCAAATACGATGCAGTATTTGCTTGTTTTCATATTTGTGTTAGACAGTAATACCACGTAATACTAGCATCAAACGCGTTGACTATAATTTACTAGGCTTTGCATAAGCAAAGACGTCGACTTACCCAGAACTAATAAGGTACGTACGAGCAGGCCATGGTGCCACAAATATACCTAAATTTTAAAATTACTGCTTAAATTAAAAACGTTCCGTCTTACACAATGGGTAGTATTTTCTTTTTACATTAATATACTATAAAATAGATTGCTAATTTGCTATTGTATTGTAATACACTATAATGTTTAAAATATTCATTAAATTGCAACATAGTTAGCATCCTTAGATAGTGTCAGAAAAATAAAACTATTTGTTGATTTTATAAAAGTGAGCGTTCAGTGAAAATGTGTGTGATGGGGTGGACTTTGTTCCGTGAACTGGAATGTAGGCAGTTTCAAAAATGGCGGCGGCACTTGTTAGTTCGGCTCGTCAGGGTAAATAAATAGTTTTATATTAATTTTACCGACTTTTCTTAGTAAATATTAGATATAACTAGTTTTAAAACAGTGCAAAGTATAGTTCAATTGTTTAATAGTGTAGTTTTATGTTACAAAAGTAGACCTGTGACGTTGCATAGGTATCAGCTGTTCGTGTGTAAAAACTTTGGATAGTAAAAATGTTTGTGAACCTATTGGTATTAGAGATTAGTCCAAACTGGATAAATTACCCTGTCACATATAAACAATGTTGAGTTACGCAATGAAGAATAATAAAATTATAAAGGTTCAAAGTTCAATTGTTTGTTTTGATTTGGTTTTGACATAAAGCTAAACTTTTCAAAATATTTTTCAGTGGGGAGGCTAACAAATGCTGCTAGAAGATTATACTCGGATGCTCCTAAAATAACAACTCATTATACGATCCACCCGAGAGACAAGGACCCGAGATGGAAAGGTAAATTTTGATAACCTTGTGCTGACTTGGTGGTATTATAAAATATTACCAAAACATTACGTCAATCGTCGTACTTTGCTAGCAACAGTTGTTATCTTAATTTTAATGTTATCTACAAATATCGATACACTACATACTAGTAGTAATTATGACTTATCATGAAGTCATATACTTGACTATGGGGTCTACAAATTCATTTATACATAAGTCCTATACAAAATTATTATAATACATTAAACTTGACTCGCTCCTGTCAAGCACCAACATTTAATTATTAATTTATTCCTTAATTGAAACCCATGAAATGAAACCTATTTCAAATAAAATTAATGATTAAACGAACTTACCTGTATGTGAAGTTCTATCATAATTATACGAAGTGCTTCGTCCGAAGAGATTAGTATCCTGTAATATTATATGTTAATATAGATATGTAGTTACACGCAAGTGACACCACTCATACACTAGTTATTTTAGAGTTATTTTTTTTGTATAGTACCTTCCTTCACCTGTCACTTGTCACCCTACTTTCATTAAGTTTAGAGGTAATGGTTTCCCGTTGACATTTCTGTAGAGCATGGGTTTTAGGGTGGGTGGGTGTTACTAATCTCTTCGGACGAAGCACTTCGTATAATTATGATAGAACTTCACATACAGGTAAGTTCGTTTAATCATTAATTATACTCGTGCTTCGTCCTTTGAGATTAGTATCCTGTAATATTATATGTTAATATAGATATGTAGTCCTTTAGAGAAGCCTAAGAAATGTCAATCAATTTATTTATTTATTTTTATTTATGATACGGCCTAAGCCAAACACAATATATAACTTATTTCAAGAGTTTTATTCTTAATTATTTAATAACTTGACAAATCGTTTAAGCTACTATAGCATAAATAGTCAATACTATTTAAGACAGGCGATTTAATTAACAACCTAAATAGGTTATTACTTATAACTTAGCTTAATTATCAGTCATCATTCTATTATAAAATTTAGTGAACACACCCGAAGTTCCACTCCAGCCAGCTATTTTACGTTTAAATCAACTCCACATTTATAAGTTTTGGAGCTGGCGGCATGTCGCGTACTATGCGCTGCTGTGAAGAAGAAGGTGTTGATTCCATCTTCATAAAAAAATGGTTGCCTCGCTTGTGGCAAAGGGTGGTCACGTCGCCACTATTGTACTAGAAGATCGCAAGACGGTTAACGCTGACTGGTATACTACTGTTTGTTTGCCACAAGTCATCACAGAGTTTGGAAAAAACAACTCAAGACGTCGTAATTATGATACTGCACCATGACAATGCAAGTTTGCAAACCGCCCGCGATACAAAGATGTTTTTGAGCACCCAAAATGTCGAAATTTTAGATCACCCGCCTTATAGCCTTGACTTGAGCCCTAATTTTTTTTTTTTTTTTTTTTTTTTTTACCTTTCCCAAAATTAAGCAAAGTTTTCGTGGTCAAAGTTTCAGCTCACCCGAAGAAGCTGTTGACGCATACAAATCGGCCATTTTGACTATCCCCACTTCGGAGTGGAATAAATGTTTTAAAACCTGGTTCGAACGGATGCAAAAATGTATTAAATATAGCGGAAAATTCTTTGAAAAACAATAAATGGTAATAATCTATTAGATTATTCTTAATCTATTGTCTATACTTATTTTAAACGACAACTTAAAAGGCAGCCCTCGTATAACAAACATGACATGAACCTTTGCCATTTACCTTAGGCGTCGGGGTCTGGATACCATGACACGTAAGTGTCGCACTTGGTATTGCCACAAATGGCAAAGATGTCTATCTGCGGCTGACCATATTTCTGAACTTTTTTATTTTGGAAAGCGGTATCTTGCTATTCCCACTCTGTTTCAGGATGCAGGCGTCGGGACTCCGCATCTGTTATTGTGTTTTCTGATGATTTTATATACGAAGCATATAAGAATAAGTTCCGAGTTTCGCGTCACTGCCCGATATCTTTTGTGATTTTTGTTAGATGTGGGTACTGAACCCCGCCCATGCGGTTATTATAGATTGCTGTAGAATTATCTATGCGCATAAGTATCGGGCAGTTGTGTAGATTTTTCGCAAAAGTTTTGAGACCGAAAAAGCTGCAAGCTGTTCTAAATAGTTTATACGCTTTTCATGCTCTTCTGGACCATATCCCGCTGGCCGTGTCATTTCCACACGCAGCGCTCCACCCCATAGTTGAGGCGTCAGTAAAAATATCTGTACGATAGTCATCAGTTCTTATGACACGTACAGAAGTTTCAATCGCGTGCGTCCACCATTGAAAATCGGTTTTCCGCGAGTTGGGTATGTTCATAAATTTCTCATAGCCGTCATGATCTTTTGAGTTTAAAGACTTATAACGTTCCAATTCGTTTGTGCAAAACATACCATACTCTATAGCTGGGCAGGCCAAAATTAATAGTCCTATTAGATGAGCAATTTTCCTAATTATACACTCTTAAGGTTCATCATTTTTATTAGTTCATTTTTTATACGAGCCCTTTCGTCATCAGGCAGCATGACTTGAAGCTTCTCAGAATTTCTAATGTAGCCCAGAAAATTGCAAGTTTTTGACGGCATTAGGGAACTTTTTTCCTATATTAATGATGAACCCTAGATTTGTAAGTTTTTTAGTAATAGCTATGTTATCTATACATTCGTTATAGGATTGGCCAATTAGATAAAAGTCGTCCTAATACACTGTATAATTCCTAATAATATAATACGTCCTAATATATTGTATTACCCACAGGTTCTTAATAGTTTGGCTATCGGTTTTATCAATCAAATGAAAATCTCTTTAATGAGTTTTGGCATCACAGACGTACTTATGAACGTTTAATGATCACCATGACTACCACCGAATCCGAAAAAGAACCACTACTCAGAAGATACGGCAAGAAACTAAGGGGCTTTTTTTTTTCTTTTTGTTATTTTGTTGTAATTTTTTGGTTTTCTATAATGTTATGTTTCTTATGTACCAGTGGAATGTTCCAAGCATCTTTGTCTTCAATATTTAATAATTTGTAGTTAATAAGCAGGCGTCTTTCAAACCTACATTTGCCATGAGGTCATTTTTAGAAACAAGTTTAATAACAAGCCGTGTGAAAGTCTTCTAACTTGAAATGGTTAGTCTCTATAAATTTATTGGGATATTTTAGATTCAATAAGGCGCACTATGCCATTCGGTTTAGGTCGCATGAAAATACTATATATGAATTGTCCTTAACACGTTCACATTTAGATACTGTTGTAATTGTAATTAAATGTTGAATTGCCTCTTTAAAGTGTACTTTTTCAGTTTCTGAATGTTCAATGAAACTAATTTAGGAGGATGGCTTTGAACAACAGGCCGAGAAAAGACTAATTTATAGCCATCAGTCCAGGACAATATGTTGCGGTCATAGGTAATAAGTGACCATTGATAGTAAAAATTAATAGTTGTGCGGCTTACTTTACCGGACTTATTGACGGCGGGTTTGTTTGGCCGGAAGCTGCAACATCTTCGACGAGCTGGCGTGCGTCTCATTGCAAGTAAATATTGCCTGAAGGCCGGCGGGTGTCGGTGCTGGTGGCTGCGCGGTCTCTTGGCTGCGCTGCGGAACTTGTTGACTGCGCACTGGGGCCGGGCTTTTCTAGCTTAAATTATTTGTCGTCAGCGGTTTCGGTTAATACCTTGTTTTCAATTCTGAGTCTGACTTAGACACTGCCTTTGCAGAACTCAATGTAAGTATCAGCGAGATTCTGCCAAACAGAGTTTTGTCTATTTTCGTGTTGAAAAGGTGATCCTTTATATCTTTTTTAAATAGTGAAAATCACGAAGTTCCGTCTTGTGACGGATTCTGAGTGTTGAATGTCACACAATATGCGAAACACGTCCATTAACTGCTTCAGGTGGCCAGTGTCTTTTTCTCTGCTCTCAATTTCTATGCTGAGCACTCAGGGCAAACCTCATAGGCAACCTCACGGCACTAAGTTGTTTTTGTCGAGCCTTGAGGCTCTTATTCCGTTTCATGACTACTTCTGTCACTGCTGCTTTAATTTCGAGGTTCATCGAGGGCGCTCCTATCCTTACGCAGTTAGAGCGAACTTCTTAGGTCAGTCCTGCAGTGGCGATATGTTCGAGTCTAGTTGCTAGCTCGGTATTTATATTACTGGCATATTGGGCAGTAGTTGAAGGGCCCAGTATTTAATCACCCAGTATTTTAAGGGTCTAGAATAACTTCTGATGAATTTCCGCCAGGAAGGTTCTCTGTTGTAATCACATTGACGTCAGAGATAACCTCCAGGCCTTCCGATATTTGATCACATGATCCTTGTCCCGGTTCCAATATTCTGGAACTTATACTATCTAGCAAGTACCCGATGGTAATTAAGTAGGTAAATGCGGGCTTAGGTCTAAGACCGAGTATAGGTAAGTACCTATACATAGCAAGACCGAGTATAGATACACACACACATACACATTGGTACCTTTCTAAAGAATTTGCATGGAACTTATACTTTGAAAACATTTAGTAACTTTATACAGATATAGGCAGGCGAGACAGTTCCAAAGATCTGCTCTGATATGCTGTAAGTACAAGCGGGTCAGTCCCAAAAACTGCCCTGAATTTGTATTAATTAAGCCGGCGAAACAGTCCCAGAAACTGCTCTGAATGGCTATGATAATAAAACAGCGTGGGTCAGTCCCAGAAACTGCCCTGAGTGCTGTTAAAAATAGCAACACAATACTTGTAATAATAGGTTAATACTTAGAGTTTACGTTAAATCTTTTTATAATTTAAAAAAGAAGTGGTCATTCAAACCTTTATTTCAAATATTGGATAAATTAAATAAAAGTTGCAATCGTCATCATTACTCAGCGTTCATGCAGGTGCCGGTCCTTTTCGAGAAGATGGTGGCGTCGAGCTCCGTGAGCGATTATTTACCGCTGTTTCAGTGACGAGCACGATTTAATTTCCTTTTTAACTTTTTAATTTTACGACTGATATGTTAAAAATCATTTGAGCGTCTTCTTTTCAGCATTCTGAACTTTGATAGATTCCGTGAGGTAAGATTAGACACAAAGACACAATTAATATCATTATACGTGTTGAGCGGTCGAACACTAGAACGTGAATGAAAGTAGGGTGACAAGTGACAGGTGAAGGAAGGTACTATACAAAAAAAATAACTCTAAAATAACTAGTGTATGAGTGGTGTCACTTGCGTGTAACTACATATCTATATTAACATATAATATTACAGGATACTAATCTCAAAGGACGAAGCACGAGTATAACTCTGTTTCTCTGAGATACCAACTGTCCTAAGTTTTAAAATTACTATTCATTGCTAATTAATTTGTGAAGTCGCAGTTACCAGACAATGTTTGTGGGGTCAGCAGCTGGCCTATTTTCAAGGGGTTAACAAACTTTTACTCTTAAGGTAACAAGCTAAAACTAAATTATTTAAGCAGAAGTACTCATTCAAAACTCATAATATATTTATTAAATAGGCATAAATATGCACTAATATGGGTCTAAGCAGCCACTCAACTGCCATCTCTCTCTAGATCTATGTGCTCCATCTTGGTTCACATCATCGCTTCACATCAGGCGAGATAATGGCCAAATAGATAATACAAATCAATTAAAAAACATTAAAAATTAAAAAAAAGCAGGTAAGCATGTCTTTTCTACCCATTTGTTTCCCATACTCAAATTGAAGTTCGAGCCCAGAAAATAAATGCGAAATCTGACTGCCAGTGCTTCGTTAATACGCCCACTAAAGAAGATCCAAAAATCACTCTGGGATGTCTCTTTTAAATCTTTTAAAATGTCTAAAGATATAACAATTAAGTATAAATTATAGTTAACATAACACAATGTCAAACTAGAATTGCGAGTGGACCAAATCAGTAACAGATAAATATGAGTAATATAATTATAAATAAATAGGTATATAGATACAGTAGCAGTTAGTGACCAGACCAGACCAATTTCCATAAGCAGTATTTATGTTAATACAGAATCTTTTAGCAGAATTAAACAGTAAAAAAGAAATAATTCAAACCTAAAAAAAATACAAAAATAAGAAAATCACCATGAGCACTTTGTTGATGAAACTTGCCTTATTTTAAGACTGGTATTTTGATGATTCTAAACTGTTTCTATTCACAGATATAAACATGGAAAGGGTGGCAGAGGAAACCGATATCCTCATCATTGGAGGAGGCCCAGCCGGTATGGCAGCCGCCATCAGAGCGAGGCAGATTGCAGAGGAAAAGGGAGCTGTAAGTGGAACACAACTTATACCTGTTTCCCATAATATATTTAAGTAAAAAGTTGATGATGATGAAGTTATTAGGTTTTTTAAACTTATAAAAGCTGCATTTTTGGGTATTTTTGTCTATTATCAGTTGCATCTGTAATGGAATACTAGCTAATATTAAACAAAGCCATGCGCTCAATTGACCAAGTCGTGTTTCGGATCATGTTTAGTAAACCATCACAGAGACAGGTCTTAGCAGTCACTCAGCTGCTGCCACCCTGTATATTGTTTTTTATCGGCTGTACCTTATACCTTTTAATGTAGACCCATATACAAACCCTATAAAGATTTATCGAAATTCTTATGGTTTGGGTTTAACATTAATATTCTATCATATATAATTTCTTATTCCTAGACTAATACTTTACCAACTTTAATTCTTTTTTTATAAGTGTAATAAAGTGTTTTCTATCTCTCTAGTTTTATTTTATCACAATCTTCCAGGAGGTAAGAGTGACCCTTCTAGAAAAGGCAGCAGAAGCGGGAGGTCACATTCTGTCCGGAGCCTGTGTGGACCCTATAGCCCTGAACGAGCTCATACCTGATTGGAAAGAGAAAGGTGCCCCGATGAACACACCTGTCACTAGTGACAAGTTTGGTTTGCTCACCAAGAGTGGCAGGATTCCTTTACCTGCATTTAAAGGTAATATTTTAGAACTTACTTTTTTACTATTTTTACGGTAGGTCTCTCGTATGCGGGAGGCGGTCGGGGTAGTTACCACAGCTTTGCCAGTTATTTTGCCGCCAAGCAGAAGTGCGCAAGCATTACTGTGTTCCGGTTTGAAGGGCATTGTAGCCAGCGAAATTACTGGGAATATGAGACTTAATATCTGATATCTCGAGGTAATGAGCGCAATGCAGTGCAACTCTGCTTTTTATGGTATTAAAAGTTCTGGGTAGCACTGCAATTGTTATGGGCAGGCGTGGCGATTATCATCAGGCGAACGACTTGTTCGTCTTATCACTCGGTACCATAAAAAACGACTTATAAAACTGTGTTTCAAATTAGAAATAGGGATGTCTTATTAATAGTTGTTTTTAATGACAGCCTACCAGACCTACCGCCATCGTCACACTGACTCCTGCCTATTGGAGCACTCGGATAAATTACATTGGTTAACAATAACTAAGCTTTCGTGATTTGGATGCATTATTTAAAACAATGCACACTAATGTACGTTTTTGAAAAATATATTTGAAAAGTAACATACCCTTATGTATAAAGGCACCTGCAAGGGTCTCCATAAACATGGATCGGAGCACTGACTTTGACTTTAATTCTCGATATCTTTATCGCACTAGTAGCTGCATCCCGCGGTTTCACCCGCGGATGTAAAATTTCCTATGAATAATATTCCAGGACCTAGAGTATCATTACCAAATTTCATCAAGATCCGTTCAGCCGCTGCTGCGTGAAGAGGGAACACACACACTATTATATATACTTAACCGGTGGTAGGTTTCTCGTATGCGAGAGGCCGTCTGAGTGGGTACCACCGCTATGCCAGTTATTCAGCCGCCAAGCAGTAGTGCGTAAGCATTACTGTGTCCCGGTTTGAAGGGCATTGTAGCCAGCAAAATTACTGGGCATTATGAGACTTAAGAGCTAATTGTCTCAGGATGACAAGCGCAGTGCAGTGCCGCGTAGGATTTTGCAAAACAAAGTTTTGGGTGTTGTTGCAACTGTTTTGAGCAGGCGTATTGCTTACCATCAGGCGAACGACCAGCTCCTCCCGTCATTCAGTTGCATAAAGAAAAAACCGGCCAAGTGCGTGTCAGACTCGTGCACGAAGAGTTCCGTACCATTATCTATAAAAACGAGCAAACAAATCACGTTTGTTGTATGGGATCCCCTTAAATATTTATTTGTTCTGTTTTTTAGAATTTATTGTTATAGCGGCAACATAAATACATCATCTGTGAAAATTTCAACTGTCTAACTATTACGGTTCATGAGATACAGCCTGGTGACAGACGAGCAGACAGACAGACGGACGGAGAAGAGAAAGACTTTTTGACAAAGAAATGCTATTATTATCTAAATGACTGTATTAATGACTTACAAATTTAAGAAGATAAGAAGATAAGATAAGAAATTCTTTATTGCAACTACAAACAAGATACACAGTTTCGAGTTCTTAGTATCTAATTAAAACTATACAATATAAGCAATGTACCTACAGTCAGAGTGCAAATGGAGTAAATTAAGCATAATTTAAGATGAATCGGTTCGCTTCTACTACAAATTGCTACACCCTATGGGGGTCATATCATAAATATGTTTTATACCATCATCTAGCATGCTTGTGAAATGACATGTACATTTATGATGCAATAAATCATTGAGTATTGAGTAAATGGTTGTAAAAACGTTTATCAGGTTTACCTAACTACAACCACGGCAACTACGTAGTGCGTCTAGGACATTTGGTGCGGTGGCTGTCTGAACAAGCAGAAGCGGTGGGGGCAGAGGTAAGATTCACCATAAAATTAGGTAATACTTTCGGTTTATTGTGCGGCCTGGAAGCACTTTAACATTTTTTTATCGAGAAAATTTTATGGGATCGATTTTTTGCTTATTGAACTTGTTAGCAATAATCCTCTAATCCTGCTAATATAATATAAAAAAGGTATGTAATATAAAGGTTGTCTGGAAGAGATCGATTTGAGCGATAAGACCGCCTATTGTTATGCTGATTACTGTGAAATTTACTTGATTTTCATGTATCTTTCTATATTTAAGGTTTTTTAACAATAAAGTGTTTATCTATCTATCTATCTATAATAATAATATTATAAACGCGAAAGTTTGTGAGAATGTATGGATGTATGTTTGTTACTCTTTCACGCTGCAACGGTTAAACAGATTGGGAGGAAATTTAGTATGGAGATAGCTTATACCCTGGATTAACACATAGGCTACTTTTTATCCCGGGAAACCGCGGGTGAAACCGCAGGGCGCAGCTAGTTTAACATATATTTAATACAAAGTGAATGCTGCAGTAGTGTTGATTTAATGGTGATCAAGCTAAGTTTTTTGACAATGTTTGATCTCTGCAAAGCGCTGGTTTGATAAAAGGAGGAGCTTCTCAATTCGATTGTATTTTTTTGTTTGTTACCTCAGAACTCTGTAATTTATAAACCGATTCGGAGTTCAGTTCAGTATAGCTACAATATGGTCCCATATAAATTACATGGATATTCGACCTTGAACTCCGAAAATACATCAGAATTGAAGTGGTTTTTTTTTTTGTGGTATGTAATAGATGTTTCTGCACAGGTATGGCCGGGCTGCGCGGGCGCAGACCTTCTGTTTCGCCCCGACGGGTCCCTTCGCGGCGTCGCCACGGGAGACGTGGGTATAGCTAAAGACGGGAGCCCTAAGGACATGTTCGAGCGGGGCATGGAGTTCCATTCCAAGATCACTATATTCGCTGAAGGTTGGTACTGACTTTGAGCATAATCTATACTTATAATAAAACTGTAACGAGGTTATACTATACATTAAAGATAGTTATTTAGGAGCATATGGTAGCAACAGAACCCAAAAATACAGTTTTTAAAATTTCTGTCTGTCTGTCTGTCCGGGAAAAAAATTATCGAGAACAGGTTAGATTACTTCACTATGCGTACGAAGTCGCAGGCAAACAGCTAGTTATGAATAATTCATAACAAGAGTGTAGAATGGAAACACTTTTGTCCAGACCCCAAAGTCCAAAGCCCAAGGCAAGGATTTTTTGTCAAACGTGTCTAGAACCACAATCTAGAACATGTTTTTTAATTTTATTGTGTTAACCAGGGCGGTATATTTGCAATCGGCGATAAAGCCCTTGACTGAGATAAACAACTTTTCTAAGATTCATTGTCATCATCATTACGCAATACATTACTGCGGGGACACGGCGCAGGAACCTTCAGAGAGAGAGAGAAAGGCGGGAGAGAGGGAGTGTGGACCATAATCCACCAAGCGACTGAAGGTGATAGAAATGGATCATCATCATCATCAGCCGCAAGACGTCTACTGCTGAACATAGGCCTCTCCCATAGATCGCCACAACGAGCGGTTGCTCGCTGTGTGCATCCAGCGGCTCCCCGCGACTCTTACGAGGTCGTCGGTCCACCTTGTGGGAGGCCGTCCTACGCTCCGCCTTCCGTGGTCGCCACTCGAGAACCTTTTTTCCAGAAATGGATTTTTTTTAACGCGCGAATGCCTTTATTACTGAAAACAACTACAATCTACAATACAATACAATACAATAATGCTTTATTGAATACCAAACACGGGAAAAACAATAGTTAACAAAGTTAATAAACAGTGGATACAATGGGTGGCCTTATCGCTATGCGCAATTTCTTACAGGCATCTTTGGATGGACAGGAACTAATTTTTTTTTTACTTTTTTTTTGGGAGGCTCTACTTACTAAAACTAAACTAACTACTTACAAGGAAAAGCAATCGGACAACCCATAGACCATTAAATGCCTATAGATAGCTCAAATGCTCCAACCCACTACCAGTTGGCAGCGTACCCAAGATGCTGGCAGTATTGCCCCGTTGGATTGCAATACTGGTACGTTGAGCCAAATAAGTCCCAGCATTTTGGTCACGCGTCGCTTAATGGATAATCATTTACATTATAAGCAATGTTTGTTTCCAGGTTGCCACGGTCATTTGACTAAAATGGTCTCCAGCAAGTACAACTTGAGAGAAAAGTGCGAGCCACAGTCCTATGGTATCGGGCTCAAAGAACTGTGGGAAGTTAAACCTGAGGTAAGTGCTTCAAAATATACAAGTGTTATTGGCACCAACGATTAATCAAGGTGTACTCGTGGTAGGTCTCTCGTATGCGGGAGGCCGTCTGGGTAGGTACCACAGCTTTGCCAGTTATTCAGCCGCCAAGCAGTAGAGCGCAAGCATTACTGTGTTCCGGTTGGAAAGGCATTGTAGCCAGTGAAATTACTGGGCATTATGAGACTTAATATCTGATGTCTCGGGGTGATGAGCGCAATGCAGTGCTACGCAATGCTTTTTGTTATATTAAAAGTTCTGGGTGGCACTGCAATTGTTATGGGCAGGCTTGGCGCTTACCATCAGGTGAACGACCTGCTCATCTCACCACGCAATTCCATATAAATAAACTTTTTTAACCCCCGACGCAAAAAGGAGGGGTGTTAAAAGTTTGACCACTGTGTGTGTCTGTCTGTAGCACCGTAGATTTTAAATGATGAACCGATTTGGATGCGGTTATTTTTATTAAAAAAGCAGGTTTTCTATCTTATTATGTTTTATCAAAATAGGTTCAGCCGTTTTTTACCTTTTATAGAATTTTTGTGTGGTAGTTTTTTAAATTTTGTTATCTGTACCCTATTCCAGAACCACAAGCCGGGTCTAGTAGAGCACACAGTGGGGTGGCCGCTCGACCGCAACACGTACGGCGGCTCCTTCCTGTACCACCTGGCCCCGACGAAGGGCGAAGCCCCGCTGGTGGCCGCGGGCTTCGTCGTCGGACTGGACTACTCCAACCCCTACCTCAGCCCCTTCAAGGAGTTCCAGAAGTTCAAGCTACATCCCTATGTCAAGCCGCTGTTTGAAGGTAAATTGAAGTCAGACTTCAGGGGGACGAGACTGAGCACTCGCTCTTAAGGTGGTACGTTTTTCATACAAAATTCAACCATTATATTATTTTATTTACTGGTGGTAGGTTTCTCGTGCGAGAGGCCGTCTGGGTGGGTACCACCGCTTGGCCAGGTATTCAGCCGCCAAGCAGTAGTGCGCAGGCATTACTGTGTTCCGGTTTGAAGGGCATTGTAGCCAGCCAATTTACTGGGCATTGTGAGACGCAACAGTTAATTGTCCCAGGGCGACGAGCGCGGTGCAGCGCCGCGCAGGATTTTGCTAAACAAAGTTCTGGGTGGTGCTGTTATTGTTATGGGCTGGCGTTCTGCTTACCATCAGGCAAACGACCAGCTCGTCTCGTCATTCAATATCATAAAAAAAATTAACTTGTTCACTGTATAGTAGAAATGCCTAAATTTATGCGTATACGCAAAATTTATAAAATGGTAGAATGTAATGGAATCAGGCGTGACGTTGCGGAAATTCATCTCAAAACTGAAACGCAATGAAAATATATAGTGTAATCCCGCTGAATATTATGTAGGTTGTTGTTAGAATAATATAATATGTGTGGAGGTATATAGCAAATATACAAAGAATATATATATGTCGCGTCAGCGGTGGCCGGGCGCAACATCGTTTCAACATCTTCGTTATTTTTCATTCCTACAGTGGGTAGTTGGTGGTAAGGTAATAAAAACACTCAGTAATTGACTATTCGGGCGGTCACAGACATGTCCTTGGTGCACGTGCGCTCTCAACCAAGCCACGAAAACATCTGTCCGGAATATTCGAAATTAAAACGTCACTAATAGTAGGGGAGCCCAAGCGGGGATTTCGGGATTTACTAAAGCGCGGCAGATTAATATACAGGGGGATACCTTGTACCCGGTTAAGTACCTCCACAAAACATGAGGCCCATATATAAGGCCGCCCGTGAAGGATACAGGATCAGATTAGTAAAAAAAAATTGACCATCAGAAATTCTCGAGCGCGTCAGATTAAGGTAGGGTGAGTTAATTACATCCTAAAAAGTGTATATTCCACTAATCTGACAATTTGAGAGTGACGTAAAAAAAGGGGAGGGCAACAAAGTTGTAAAAAAAAAAACGTCATCTCGACATTCTCGAGCGTAGCAAAATTTTTTTTTATTTTGAAGGAAATAATTCAAGAATAATGAAAAATATATAATCTGACGATTTCCGCAAGCCGAACTAACAAAAATTCGTCGATAAAGTTAAATGCGTGCAGCTGCGTGATGCCTACATTTCCTTCTCCGCGTTTCTATTTCTCTATCTATTACTCTCTCACTCCGTCCCCACTCTGGTTTCTGTTGCCATGACGCCATCACAGCTGATCATAAAGACTCGTTCGTGGCATACTGTTTACAACGTGTTTCCAACGTTTTGGCTTTTTTTGCTATTTTAATATTATTTGTGTGAATTAAAGTTTATAAATATTTAATATGAGTGATATTAATTTGAAATGTGTATTTTGTGGTGAAAGTACCTTACAAAAAACAATTAAATTTACGGTAGAAACATTTAAAAAATGTGAAAATATTTTGGAATATCGTCGGAGCAAGCCGGTTATCCGAAAGTCTCGAGGAACATATGATAACCTCGAATTGTCGATGGAATCATCATTAAATGATTTATATCACGCACAGTGCTATAAATTATTTACTGCGATTAAAATACCGCGAGACTTTCAGTATTTACAAGATCAAAGTGTAGTGGAACATGACAATACACCGGAAGTTTCGGGAAATAGCTCCGAAACACATGCTCCTGATTCTGGAGAGTGTTCCGAAGCACTTGGTACTGTTGATTCCTTGTCTACTGAGGTTGCTGGTACATCGACAGACGAGTGAATGTAAATGCCAACCGCGTGAAAATTGGTTGATCCATTCAAAAGTTATTGCGGTTTGAAAATTCCAAAAATAGTGTTCTATGAAACTTCTATCAGACTTTCGAGCTGGGAGAGCTCAAATGCATAGAAATATTATTTCTTTGAACTCAGCGAGCTCAAAATATCACATAAATTATATTTTGAGCTCAAAAATGTCATAAGTACAATTTCAAGCGCCCAGGAATGGAATTAGCGGGAAGTTGCAGGGATGGCCTTTAAAGTGAACCATTTTTCTAATTTTTTTTTGTCAGATCAGGCGAATCCCTCTAGATAATCGTCAGATTATGAGACAGTACGTTTAGAACATAAAGATGAACCATATATATCTTAATCTGACGCGCTTGAGTATTTCAAAATGGCGATTTTTTTTTGCACATTATGAAAATGGCCGCGAGTTTGCGTCCCATCGAAATCGTCAGATTAGTGAATGAGAGCTTTTTTTTGGTGTACTTAACACTCCCTTAGAAAATCTGACGCGCATGATTAAATTTTTTTTTTTTTCATTTTCAACCCTTAAATACAACCACCCGCATCATGCAAACGATCAGATTAACATACGTACATTATTAAAAATACGTAGGGCATTGATGCTATCAATATCTGATGCGCTCGAGGATGTCCATGCAACAGTTTTTTTTTTACATATTTAAAAATCTATAGCCGCTTCCCCCACCGATGTAAAGGTATATATTTATCATATAACATTTTTTTCTTCTTATCATCTAAGCTTTGCATCCCAATAGGTCTCTACGACGCTCGAGTAAATCCCCATTTAGCCTCGTGGGCTCCCCTACTATAAGGCCTTGTCCAGGCGCATAGACAATCGCTACTCTATGCTACCTGCGTTTCCGCCCACTTTATTGCCATTGCAAAAATAAAATAACATCTTACAAAGAAAATAATTAAACACTAGGCAAAACATGAATCAAGACTAATTAAATTGAAACCAAAAATAAAGAAACCGTTTGACAAAATCAAAATAATTAAATCGAAGAAAATAAAAAAAACATTATTGCGACATATACAATAATATACATGTATAAATAATCCCTCCTTCTTTATTTATTTATTGTGAAACGCTAACAGTGAACATATTACTATAATATATAAGGCATTCTAAGGTTGTATTGTGCTGATATGTGATACCTATTACAGGCGAATACATCATTCACCATGAAGCAGTGGTAAAGACAATACAAATTATTTGAAATAATTATAGTACCTACTTGCCACAAATAAAACCAAGTAGGTACTGCATATAAAGAAAACATTCATAAATTTAAGGCAGATTTATATATATATATGTGTGTGTGTATTATACACATGTATTAAATTCATTATCATCAATATTTGTACACCGAAAGGTAGAATGTGATGGAATCTATACCTAATAAATCTCAACATCTTTATCTGTACCTATGTTTCAGACAAATAAATTTATTTCATTTCATTTTAATATTTTTTTATATTTTCAGCGGAATTTAACTACATATGTTCATTGCGTTTAAATTTTTTATAATGGTACAATTTATATCATGTTTAAATGGTATTAATATCATTAGAATCAACAGAGATGTTCACTATATCCCACAGGTGGCACGCGCATCGCATACGGCGCGCGCGCGCTGGTGGAGGGGGGGTGGCAGTGCCTCCCCCGGGTGGTGTTCCCCGGGGGGGTGCTGGCGGGGGATACGGCCGGGTTCCTCAACGTCCCCCGGATCAAGGGCACGCATAACGCTATGAAGAGTGGTGAGTACATACAAAGTCAAAATCAAAATCTCTAATCATTTTGGCATCACAGACGCACTCATGAACGTCAAATTATCACAATGACTCTACCATCGGAAAAAAAACCACTACTCAGAAGAGACGGCAAGAAACTGAGGGGCAATTTTTTTAGAGATTTTGTCACAATTTTTTGGGTTTCTACAATGTTGTTTCTTATGTGCCAGTTGGCTACTTTGCAGAAGTGAAATGTTCCAAGCATCTTTGTCTTCTATGTAATTACGAACAGTATATAGATGGTATGCTTTTCTCATTAGGTCATTCTTAACGCGTAATTTGAATTTACCTTTTACACTAATGGACCATTTACCAGCCAGCCTCTGTGGTGTAGTCGTCGGATAGGCTCAAATCTCATACACCACCGAGGTTGCGGGTTTGATTCCCGCGACGGGACAAATGTTGGTTAACTGAAAAAAGTGCAAGCATTTGTTTCGTGTCTGGGTGTTGTGGGACCATAGTCCTCGTAGTTTCTGGTTCCCTAGATACAGGGGTTCCTAGTTAGGGGCCAGGATCTATGTATGTGATCGTTGGGAGTATTTTTTTTAACCGACTTCAAAAAGGAGGAGGTTCTCTGTTTGACTGTTTTTTTTTTTTTTTTAATTTTTTTTTATGCTTGTTACCTCAGAACTCCGTCATTTATGAACCGATTTGAAAAAATATTTTTTGCGTCGGGTTCGGCATAGCTACGAAGTGGTCCCATATAAATTTCATCGATATGTGACCTTGGACTTCGAAGATACATTGAAGTCGGTTTTTGTTTTTTTCTAAAAATTAATTATATACGATGAAAATTATTGATAGTTTCTACTAACCCAAGACATTGAGCCAGTCGAATAGAAAGATCCATATGATCCATAATTCATTTACACGTTGGCCAGTATTAGAGTCAGTTTCTTCTGTAAATCATTGTATTTGGACGCTATCACTCGTGGTGCGTCTCTCGTATGCGGGAGTCCGTCTGGGTGGGTACCACCGCTTTGCCAGTTATTCTGCCGCCAAGCAGTAGTGCGCAAGCATTACTGTGTTTCGGTTTGAAGGGCATTGTAGCCATTGAAATTACTGGGCATTTTGAGACTTAACAGCTAATTGTCTCAGGGCGACGAGCGTAGTGCAGCGCCGCTCAGGATTTTGTAAAACAAAGTTCTGGATGGTGCTGTACCTGTTACGGGAAGGCGTATTGCTTACCATCAGGCGAACGACCAGCTCGTCTCGTCATTCAGTAATATAAAAAAAAAAAATACATCACATACGATAACTACAAGTTGAGATAAACTATCCTGGAACAATATATGGCATCAAAAGAGAATAATATATTAATATTAAATTCTTTACATAAAAAAAATAATTTAAATTTTTGATTTTACATATATTTTTTATTATTTTTTTATGCTTAAATTAAACGTACTTGGTACATCCAAGTAAAATTATTAGGGGTTCATATTATAAATGCCTTAGAGACTAACATATATATATAATTCAAATGATAATATTAAACTCTAGGGATTTTTCGGCGGCTTCCCTAAAGCGTCGATAGACCACGCCCTCAGGCCAAAAGTCCGGACTAAGGAACATGTTCTGAAGTGCTGCTGGAATCCTATGACTTGAACGTCGTTGGTCTGCCGGATTCCAATGTCGCAATGAATCTTGTTGGGATAGTGTAGACTAGGTGTAATTTTATATTAGGTATGTCCACAGCTTAAAATTTATGTCACTGTCTGTGAACGCTCTCTTCCCTTGTACAATGTTTTTTGGAAAATAAATAACTATTCAAGTTTAAACCGTGAAGCCCTTATTTAAATAACCCATAGATCGTGTGTCACACCAGCATCGAACATTAAGAAATCTTACTTCACCTTAATCTTAGCACAACATACACGATTCGCGCTTGAGGGACCAGTGGGTACGGGGGCAGTAACGTAAATTTTTGCGCCAAAATCCAGCAGTCAATGACGTTGAATATCTCGCCCTCATACACCCTCCTTCCTCCGTCCTTGCTTAGTTAATTTTTTAATTGTATTTTTTCAGGTATTCTGGCTGCTGAAGCGGCAATGGAGTACATAATCTCTGGAGAGGCGACTCATGAGAAAGGAGTGGTGCCTACTCTGTATGAAGACAAGCTCAACGACTCATACGTTTACAAGGAACTGAAGGTACGTTCAATAACATTTAAGAAGAAACAAGCGAATTCTAAGAGCGAGTGGCTCAGTGCAACTTTCGATTCGACGCACCCGAGTTCGAATCCCGCTGGCCCCGCACCACTGACTTTCTTAAGTTATGTGCGGATTTAACACTCGCTTTAAAAACGGTGAAGGAAAACATCGTGAGGAAACCGGCATGTCCAAGAATTTTTCACAAAAAGTCAAGGACATGTGACATCCACCAACCCGCACTGGGCCAGCGTGGTGGACCATGGCCCATTCTCTCTCTAAGAGAAGGCCCGTGTCCCAGCAGTGGGAACGTGATGGGCTGATGATGATGATGAAGATGATGAAGCGAATTCTCTAAACCAGGGTTTCCCAAAGTGTTCCCAAGTTCCCTGGTGCGAAGGGAGTAGGGAGTGAAGAGGGGCGCTGTGAGGCGCTCCTCTTTACCATTCTCCGGAAACTAAACATAGGCAAATGAAAATAGCGGTGTCAAGCCCCCGAAGAAGCCCCCGAGCCTATACCACGCGTTATACCTTTGAAAAAATGTGTGGTGATCACCAAACTCACACGTCATATTGTCGTAGATAGATAGATAGATAGATAAACACTTTATTGTTAAAAAACCTTAAATATAGATACATGAAAAACAAGTAAATTTCACAGTAATCAGCATAACAATAGGCGGTCTTATCGCTCAAAGCGATCTCTTCCAGACAACCTTACCTTTTCCTTTTCTTGTCGTATCGTATTTTATTTCCTATTTTTCTTAAATAACAAATATTTTCTTGTATATAAATATAAAAACTCAGTTTCATATTGTGGATGTTTTAATTTTTGTGCCTATCTACTTAGTATCATTGTACCCTATTTCAACTAGCTAGGGGGCGCCGAGACAAAATACTAAACCTCTAAGTGCGCCGCTAACTGAAAAAGTTTGGGAACCCCTGCTCTAAACTAAAATGTAAAAAACCTATAAAAATTAAAAAACGGCTGAACCGATTTTGATAAAACATGTCTAAGAACCACCGCTAGAAAATCAGCTTTCAAATAAAAAATTCCACATCCAAATAAATTCACCCGTTTAAGAGCTACGGTGCCACAGACACACATGGTTTAAGATAGACCACAATGTGTGTCCGTCTGTCTACTGAAATTTCTTTGTGGAATGAGTGGCACTGCAATTGTTCTATAACAAGCCTGTTCTATAGCAAGCATGGCGCTTTCCATCAGGCGAACGATTTGCTCGTCTCGTTGCTGAGTTCCATAATAAAGTCATGAAATAGTGTTACATTAATTTCAGCAAGTACGTAACTGCCGACCGTCGTTCCATACGTCTCTCGGTCTGTACGGGGGGATCCTGTACTCTGGGTTTAGTACTCTTGTGCGCGGGAAGGAGCCCTGGACGTTCAGTCATGGTGGTAAGTCTTTCTAAGTAAACTGCTACTGTATATATATCTATTTATATATTATTCATATTTTCATGTTACTGATACTATGACTATGGGACTCTCACTCGCACTTCTGATTTGACATTGTGTTATGATAATAGGGGATCGGACAACTTTTCAGAAATTGTATTAACTTACCTATAATGAATATATATAGCCATGAAAAATAGTATTTTATTAAAATAACGCTCTAAAAGTACCTAAAACAATGTTTAAATATTATGTTTCAAATATTGCCACGCAGAAGATCACCTCAAAACATGTGACGTCATATGAAGGTAGAAAACGACAAACCCTTTGAAATAAAACTTGCAAAGACATTTAAATATGTTTTGTGAAGTTTGGGGACTATGTTGTAGTAATGGAACGATAAATTAGCAAAAATCAATTTTATGAAAGCAAAAACGTAAAATAAACACAAGCTTGACTCACGGCATTTGCCTACAAATGACGTCATGCGCTGTGATTGTTGTTTCGTTTGAGATGAAGAACAGATTAAAAATGTCAGAATGATTAGATTTTATTTATTGATTTAAAAATATAAATCATTATTATTTGTCAAAAATATTGATTGAATGATCTTTCTGGTTCGACTAACATTTATAGATTTATAGATTTATAGATTTAGATTTACATTTATAGATTTTTTCTCGATTACTGTCCAATCCCCTATTATAATTTACTAACTGCGCCCTGCGGTTTCACCTGCGGTTTCCCGGGATAAAAAGTAAAGCCTATGTGTTAATCCAGGGTATAAGCTATCTCCATACTAAATTTCATCAAAATCCATTCAGTAGTTTTTGCGTGAAAGAGTAACAAAGGTACATCCATACATTCATTCTTACAAACTTTCGCGTTTATAATATTAGTTGGAAGTAGGATACCTCATTGTTTAGTATTATATTTTTAACGGACTTCAAAAAAGGAGAAGGTTCTCTATTCGATTGTATTTTTTTTTGTGTTGCAATACTTATCTGATGTAATAATTGAGTTGATTGAGATTCGACCATAATAGGAAAGGGAAGTGAAGGGAAATGCTGGTTAGAAATTCCCTTCAAACATGATTTGATAACAGAAGATACAATACAATACAATGACATACAAAAAAGAACAAATATGAATGATTAATTAATTAGTGTAAAATCAATTTGATAAATGATCTTTTTAACCGGCTTGAAAAAAGGTGAAGATTCTCTGTTCGATTGTATATTTTTTTTATTTTTTTTTATGTTTGTTACCTGAGAACTCCGTCATTTATGAACCGATTTGGAAAATTTCTTTTTGCGTTGGGTTCAGTATAGCTACGAAGTGGTCCCATATAAATTTCATCGATATTTGACCTTGGACTTCGAAGATACAATGAAGTCGGTTTTTATTTTTATCTAAAATTTTTTTGCGCTTTGTAGATCTATGTTTGGCCACTATCTCTAGTAATATGTAGGTATGGTGGTACTAAAAATTTTGTGTGGCAATGCAATTGTTATAGGTAAGCCTTTTCCATCAGGCAAACGATTTGCTCGATTTTACCCTCTATTCTATTAATTATTTTTTTATTATTCCGTATTGAAATTTACATTTATATTTGCTTGACGTTATTGTATGTCATGAAATGTGACATTCCTTAACTCATTAAAATTTAATCTAAATATACTTGACTTCAATCTTTGTTTCACCATAATTTTTTAACTGACATTTAAATTAATATTTTCTTTAAAACTTTTCAGTAACTAATTATATAACTTGACATTAATGGTGATGGTGAAATTTTAATAATTTTTAATTATTATTTTTTAATTTAATATGTCGGCAAACAAGCAGACGGCCCGCCTGATGGTAACCGGTTACCGTCGCCTAAGGACATCTGCAGCACCAGAGGCATTGCTGATGCGTTGCCGACCCTTAAGGACTCTATTAATTCCCCTTTTAAAGGACTAATTCGATAATTATATTTTCTTAAAATGATTTTGCTATTAAATTTGAAAATATTATGTTTGTACACCATTGTTTTGGTAGGATGTACTGATTCTAATTCTAATTATTACCATCTGCTTTGAACTACATTCTGTCAAATAAATGATGATTTGATTTTATTAATACAACAGTATTTTATTGAACACCAAAACAGGAAACAAAAGTTACAGTTACATAATAATATAATAGTGGTAGAATAATGGGCTGCCTTATAGCTATGTGCAATTTCTTACAGGCAACAAGAGTGGAACATGTTCTTTGGTATACTCCTTGCTTGACAGTAGTATTTACTTCCAGGTGCGGACCACGCCCGTCTGAAGCCCGCCAAGGAAGCTACGCCTATTGAATACCCCAAGCCGGATGGAGTCATCACATTTGACCTACTGTCCTCTGTTGCCTTGACAGGTCATTACTTATTTTTTTTTACGAATCTTAGTAAAGAGACGAGCAAGTCGTTCGTGGCAACGATCATTGATGTAGATTAAGAAGAGTGTTGGGCCGACAATGCTACCCTGTGGGACCCCAAACTCAACAAACTTCTTTACTTATCCAATGATCAACTCAACATTAACAAGCAACTAGTTAATTGCTTTCTTTCACTTCGGTAGTCTTTGAATAACTGGAGAGGGAGACCTCGCACTCCGATTCTTTCCAGCTTTGTCAAAGGGTGTGAGATTGAGACCGTGTCAAAGGCTTTCGCCAAGTCTATAAACACCGCCATACACTGTCTTCTGTCATCCAGATTGGTCACTATTGAATTAACAAGTTCGTGTACAACGTCAGTGGTAGACAAGCCTCTACGGAATCCGTATTGATAAGATGAGAGAAGGTTGCCTCTAGGAAATTGGTTAAGCGACAGTTCATTATGCGCTCTAAGATTTTAGACAAAGTTGGTAGGTTAGAAGTTAGCCTGTAATTGTTCACACAGTCTCTCTCACCACCCTTGTGAATTGGTTTAATGAGAGCTGTCTTAAAAGCTGATGGAAATACCCCCGTTGACAAGGCCAGGTTGCAGATGTGCGTGATTAGGATATGTTTGTATCTCTTCAGCAATTTTCACGTAAGTCTGCTGCGAACATCGCTTGTGCGGACTAACGTGCAGTATAAATTTATTTCAATCGATAACTTTTTATGTGTCGATTTCAATATGCTCCTATCGATTACCCGACAAATTTACAAAGCGAGATTGTGCTATGAATCGTTATGTATACGCCTAATTTATTCAATTTTACTGTGTGCTGTTGTCTATGGTTTATATATTGATATAAACTTTGCTTGTCAAAACTTATTTTTATTTCAATTGAGCTTTCGTTGAAGTTTGATTGCAACAAACGGGTTACGCGATCGCAAAACCATCATCGAAACTGGTGAATTTGTGGTTGATTGAAATAAAAGATACATGACCGCCCTGCTGAGCAAGTCCCACTGCACAATTATCCCTCAGTGAATTGATGATATGAAAAACTTCGGTATCATCTGACGGCAGAAGGGCAATTGAGGGGACGTTTAAAGGTTCATCGAACAAAGTTTCAGCACAATTAGATGTATCGATGTTATCTGCTAGCTTCTTTCCGACATCAAACGGTTCACGTCATTAATACTTTGCTCAGGACTTCTAGACGAAATAAGACTGGAGGAGCTATCTAACGTTTTACTAATATAATTTAAAGTATTTCAGTGCAGTACCTTAGAGCAGGGTTTCCCAACCTTCTTTGCATTTCCCCCCCGGACTATAAAAAAAATATTTCATGTACCCCAATATTTTTCTTCATTGCTTCAATAAAAATCACAAATTATTAACGAGGAAAAGCCGAGGCCGTGGTTAGTCGAGGAAATGGCAGAAGTATAATATATATAGAGTGGCAACTTTTGGATTAAGGAGAAAGCGTTTTATCCAAAATTTCTCAAGTCAAAAGGTGAAAGCCATGTTTCATAGTCGAATCTGCCTTCATTTCCAGAAATTATTCTTGGACATCTTCTGGTAATTGCAGAACATTGACCACAAATGGATTTCTGATCATGTGCCATATTTACTGGTGATTCTGAATTAACGTCTCTGTAATATCGGTGAAACTCTTTCTGTGTTTAAGTGTTTTAAATCATAAATGATAAGTTATTAGATTAAAATATTCTAACAGTTCATGCCTCCCTTAAGATCTCTCTACGCCCCACCAGGGGGGGCACGCCGCACCGGTTGGGAAGTCCTGCCCTAGAGGATATTGTATAAAAATTTTCTAGGTGGTGCTGCAACTGTTATGGGCAGGCATGTTGCTTACCACCAGGTGAACAAACTGCTCGTCTCGTCACTCAATAAAATATCTTACTTGTTTATGTTTGTATTCCAGGCACGAACCACGAAGCGGATCAGCCGCCGCATCTCACGTTGAAGGATGATTCGGTGCCTGTTGAGAGGAATCTGGGAGTGTTTGAAGGACCAGAGGCGAAGTTCTGTCCAGCAGGTTAGTAATTACTTAACTAGGCTACAACTAGACGAAATGAGACTAAAACGAATAAGTCCTTCATGGGCAACTGCATAATAATATGTTCTTATAATGAAATTTCAAAATGTATAACGGAGCTCACAAAAAGTAAATTTAAATTACGCGTTAAGAATGTTCTAATGAGAAAAGCATACTATACTGTTCGTAATTACATAGAGGACAAAGATGTTTGGAACATTCCACTTCTGCAAAGTAGCCAACTGGCACATAAGAAACATAACATTGTAGTAAGTAGTAAACACGAAACTTGTAAAAAAAATCTCTAAAAAAATGCGCCTTAGTTTCTTTGCGTATCTTCAGAGTAGTAGTTCGATCCGACGGACCTGGGTTCGAATCCTGACTCGGCCCTGCACTGCTGACTTATAGTTGAGTGCAGATTTTGCACGCTCGCTCTAAAACGGTGAAGGAAAACATCGTGATGAAACCCGCTTACGCGCTTTGGAGTGATAGGCTCTGGCCGTGGTTGTAATACCACCCACCGAACAAAGCCATGCCGTCAAGCGACCTAGTCGTGTTTCGGGATGATGTTCGTAGAACCATCGGGGAGACGGGTCTGAGCAGCCGCTAACTGCCGTCTCTCTCTAGATCTATGTGCTTCATCTTAGGCTACATTATCGCTTCACATCAGGCGAGATAGTGTCCAAACATAGATCTATTAAGCGTAAATAAATAAATAAATAAATGTAAAATTTTAATGTTCAATTATGTTTTTTTATATTATTATTTTATTTTTGACTGATGACTTGTATTTTAAAATATAAATAAATGATGATTATGATTATGACTATATGACTCATATAATCAAGGTCTAGTCAGCACCCGTACCCATATCTCCCTCAAGCGACGATCGTATATCGTGTTGAGCTCAGATTATGGTGTAAAATCACTGCGACAATGTCCTATGATGCCATATATTGTCCCATTAAGTTTATCTCAACTTGTAGTTATCGTATTTTGGTGTAAATTAATGAGATTATTTCGATTTCTTGCCTAAATTGACAATAATTGGACCGTATTTCATTAGCCGCAGTGAAGCTATACCTTAATTTGAGCTCAACACGATATACGATTGGCGCTTGAGGGACATATGGGTAGGGGGGCTGGGCAGGCTCCAATTCGATTTCCAACATAAATGCACGAAGTTTTTATAAGTTGAAATTCAAATCGTAAGTGTCGTATAATATGGAAGCCGGGGATATCGAAACGATAGTGAACTAACTTAGACTAACTGGGGACTATAGCCGGTAACAAAAAAACCCAACTTCAATTCTGAAGTATCTTCGAAGTCTAAGGTCGAATACCGATGAAATTTAAATAAGAACACTTCGTAACTATACTGAACCCAACGCAAATAATTTTCCAAATCAGTTTATAAATGACGGAGATAACATGGATTGAGAGAGAGTAAAATACATTTGAAAAAAACCAATGTAATTGAGAACCTTCTCATTTTTTTAAGTCGGCTAAAAATAAATACTGAATAAGTAAATAATAACAAACAACAAACGAAATAATTGGACAGCCTCTGTGGTGTAGTGGTTACGAGAAACTTACCACCAGTAAAATTACTATTGTGTCCTTGTTACAGGTGTATATGAATACGTACCGATGGAAACTGGCGATGGGCAAAGACTGCAAATCAACGCACAAAACTGCATACATTGTAAGTAATGTTACTAATAACCATGGATGGATGGATGTTTGTTACCCAATCACACAAAAACCTGAGATCCTGGAGAAGGACATAGGATACTATTGTCCCGGTAAACCGCGAGTAAAACCAAAATATTTCAGAAAGAAGTAAAAATAATTTACTCAAGTGGGGATCGAACTCGCACCTTCGGATAAACGTTTCCCTTTTTTTTAATGTAATTAAATGATGAGACGAATGTTGTTTACCATCAGAACGTTCTCCTGATCGTAAACAACACGCCTGATCATAATAGTAGCAACACCACCCAGAACTTTGTTTTGCACAATACGCGGCATTGCACTGCGCTCGTCACCCTGAGATAATAGCTCAAATTTTGTTGGCCACAGTGTCCTTCAAATCGGAACACAGTAAGGCATGCGCACTACTGCTTGGTGGGAGAATAACTGGCAAAGCGATGGTACAGTCAGCGGCATAAGTAGCTGAATTTTTACAATCTTTCAATTTTCAATAACACTGAAAATATACAAATTACATGCACGTTTTTGCAATTCCAAAGACTTTTTAAATGCAACATTCAGAGAAATAAGTCAAATATTGAAGGTATAGTCAATCAAAGATTCACAAAAGTTCAGATACTTTTGTCGCTGACTGTACCAACCCAGACGGCCTCTCGCATACGAGAAAATGTAGTAAAGTTTTCTTTCTTACAGGTAAAACGTGCGACATTAAGGATCCTTCACAAAACATCAACTGGGTGGTCCCGGAAGGTGGCGGCGGCCCGGCTTACAACGGCATGTAATATTACGTAAAAATACTACTAGAACCTAGTAAAATTTTGTAAAAACTAGTAAAATCTACTAAAAGCCAGTAAAAATTTGTAAAAACTAGTAAAAATTAGTAAAAACTGGAAAAAACTGGTAAGGACCTGCATGATCTTGAACGCTGTCAAAATTGGAACTAAATGAGGAGTGTAGAATACAATAATAATTTATTTAACATCACACAACACAGGGACACAATAGTAAAAAAAGCAGCTACCACTGGCGTTATCGCTATTTGTAATTTACAGAATTATGGTGTACAATGTAGAATCTAAGATTACAAGATGTCATTGCTTTTTTACCCATAAGCTACTTCATAAAGAAAAATAACATCATCATCATCATCATCAGCCCATCACGTTCCCACTGCTGGGACATGGGCCTTCTCTCATAGAGAGAGAATGGGCCATAATCCACCACGCTGGCCCAGTGCGGGTTGGTGAATGTCACATGTCCTAGACTTTTTGTGAAAAAAATCTTGGACATGCCGGTTTCCTCACGATGTTTTCCTTCACCGTTTTAGAGCGAGTGTTAAATCCGCACATAGCTTAAGAAAGTCAGTGGTGCGGGGTCAGCGGGATTCGAACTCGGGTGCGTCGGATCGAAAGTAGCACGAGCTCCCACTGAGCCACACTCGCTCTAAGAAAAATAACAAAATTTAAAAATTCCTGACCAGATTTTCTTAAATCATAACTAAAAACACTTTCGATCAAGTCAATCTTGAAGCAAATAAACTTAATCAAATCGGTTCATCCGTTTGGGGGCTACGATGATACACATACACACTTTAAACTTATAGCATCCCTCTGCTTCGGGGGTTAAAAATAATCCTTACTAATATATATATATATTCATCATCCTGGCCGGTTTCGGCCTCGGCGATCAGACTTCGCTTCAACGCTAAATTAATAGATAGAGCCGGGATGTTTACTTTTTAAGTGGCAATATCCAATTTTTGCTGTGAAGGTCCGTGCGCAATGAGGGCACGTCAGGGTACCGTTCACAAAATTATATGACATGTTAGAAGGCGGTTTGTTTTTAATGTGATGGCGTTTCAGGTCTAGTTCGCGCCTTCTACAGTTTTCAAAATCGTACACATTCGTTTGTACAAGGCGACGCCTTTCCAGGCGGTTTGAAGCGAGAGTCTCTAAAAGGGATGGCTCAATATTGCATTTCTTTAGATGTCGCTTTTGGACATCCTTACTAATATTATAAATGCGAAAGTAACTCTGTCTGTCTGTCGCGCTTTCACGCCAAAACTGCTGAACCGATTTAAATGAAATTTGGTACACATATAGTCTAGAGCCTGAGAAAAGACATAGGCTACTTTTTAAAATATTCCACGCGGACGAAGTCGCGGGCACAGCTAGTAAGATATAAATATATAAATACTTGCCCAAATATATTATTAGTGACTAGCCGGCCCGCCCCGCGGCTTTGCGTTGTCTGTTAATCAGCAAGCCAGCCAGTCAGCCAGCCAGTCAGTCAGTCAAGCCACTTTTGATTTTATTTCGACTCTTTTGAGTTTATTTTTAACTGACTTAAAAAATGGAAAAGGATCAGAACTCCGTCATTCATGAACCGATTTGGAAAATTCTTTTTGCGTTGGGTTCGGTATAGCTACGAAGTGGTCCCATATAAATTTCATCGATATTTGACCTTGGACTTCAAAGATATCATCATCAGCCCATCACGTTCCCATTGCTGGGACTCGGGCCTTCTCTCATAGAGAGAGAATGGGCCATAATCCACCACGCTGGCCCAGTGCGGGTTGGTGGATGTCACATGTCCTTGAATTTTTGTGATTAATTCTTGGACATGCCGGTTTCCTGACGATGTTTTCCTTCACCGTTTTCAGAACGAGTGTTAAATCCGCACATAACTTAAGAAAGTCAGTGGTGCGAGGCCAGCGGGATTCGAACTTGGGTACGTCGGATCGAAAGTCGCACATTCTCCCACTGAGCCACACTCGCTCTTTCGAAGATATATTGAACAGAATAGAATAGAATAAAATTTATTGTTCAAAACTGTGTAGGTACATTCAAGGTGTTATAGAATTAAAATAAATAAAAGTAACAACAGATTATCCTTACGGACGTACAATAATAATATTAACAAACTAAGAATCTAAGTTATACATAGAGATCGTCGTACACTTACTAAAACTATAGGAGGTCGGATTTTATGTTTGATAAAACGTATACTTGTTTGAGAGCTTAATTTCACCGAATCATCACCTGGCACTTTTGAAAAAAAAATAAACTTAGCTGTAAATACTGAGTTCTGAGGTACGTAATTTAATTGTTTCCATCCATATCATTGGAACTCTCGAAATCATTTTAACTGTCGCGGCGATTTAACCAAATATCATCAAAAAATAACATTCTTATGCCCAAGCCACACAGAAAACGCGCCAGGGGTTTTCCGGGCCAGGGGCGTTCCGGGCTAGCGGCGTTCCGGGCCAGGGGCGTTCCGGGCCAGGGGCGTTCCGGGCCAGGGGCGTTCCGGGCCAGGGGCGTTCCGGGCCAGGGGCGTTCCGGGCCAGGGGCGTTCTGGGCCAGGCGCGTTCTTGGCCAGGGGCGTTCCGGGCCAGGGGCGTTCCGGGCCAGGGGCGTTCTGGGCCAGGGGCGTTCCAGGCCAGGGGTGTTCTGGGCCAGGGGCGTTTAGGGCCAGGGGCATTCCGGGCCAGAGGCGTTTCAAGCCGGGGGCGACGCGGGCTGTTATGCTGTTGTAAATTTGTATAAAACATTTCACACATGCGGCGGGGCGGGCGCGGGCTGGGCTACACCAGACAGCGTATATAGCGAAGCCTGGCGTGATAGTAATAATGGAATCGTTAGTATTCTGTGGTGCTAATTCATCCTCATTCTGTGTTGAAAGTAAACTAGAATAGAATTGAACACAATTAAAAAAAAACCTAAATCTACCATCACATTTCTTATAATATGGTGTATATAAAATATTTAAACGAAATTATATATTAATGAGTTACACATTATATCTTGTAGAGAGTTTGACGAAAAACATGCTTTCTATATGTATAATGTATACAAATAATATATAAAACTCTCTACGAGAGAAGACCAGTGTCCCAGCAGTGGGGAATTGGTGGGCTGATGATGATTATGATGAATAGAGTCCCAACTATAAGTTTTTTAGTGAGCGTCAAAATGGAGGGACCAAGTCTTGGATTTCTAACCTAATTGCATAAAAGTTTAATACCATTAATCTACTATTTCCTACCTTTGCTGTAATTTTAGCTACCTCAATATATACTTAATAATTTAGCTAAATCCTTGGTCCCTCCATGTTGACGTCAAGATGGAGGGACCAAGGATTTAGCTAAATTATGTGGTACCATGTGGATCGGTTGCTTTCAGGAATATCCTACCTTAAATAGGTAGGATATGTGTTTATAGGTATACATAGGTGTTTTAATATCATAATTCTACCTTAAAAATATTGAATTTGATTGTCCCTATTGGAAATCCAAGACTTGGTCCCTCCATTTTGACGCTCGAGTTTTTTAACTATTATTGTTACTAACACTAGTATTGTTTATATTATTAACGGGATATTTACCAAGTTCATTCGTGATCATGGCGCTTGTAACTGTGCCGAAATATCGAGAACTCAAAACAAATAGTAAACATGGTAAATATCCCGTTAGTAATCACTACACAGTATAAAACAAAGTCGTTTTCTCTGTCCCTATATCCCTATGTATGCTTAAATCTTTAAAACTACGCAACGGATTTTGATGCGTTTTTTTTAATAGACAGAGTGATTGAAGAGGAAGGTTTATATGTATAATAACCGTGCGAAGCCGGGGCGGGTCGCTATTATACTTATACAATAGTAGTATTAGTGTCCTCATTCTCATCAGCCCATCACGTTCCCACTGCTGGGACACGGGCCTTCTCTCATAGAGAGATGGGCCTTAATCCACCACGCTGGCCCAGAGCGGTTTGGCGGATGTCACATGTCCTTGGATTTTTGTAATTAATTCTTGGACATGCCGGTTTCCTCACGCTGTTTTTCTTCACCATTTTGAGAGCGAGTGTTAAATCCGCACATAACTTGAGAAAGTCAGTGGTGCGGGGCCAGCGGGATTCAAACTCAGGTGCGTCAGATCGAAAGTCGCACATGCTCCCACTGAGCCACACTCGCTCTCAGGTATATATAGTATAGGTCCGTTACTCACCTTTCGGCTTCATCATCAGATCAACTTGATGATGGTGCCAAGGTATTGTGAGGCCATCAGAACAGCATTATTTCCAAAACTTTTACTTTACAAGTGAATTTCATGTTATTGTAATGGAATTGAGTGCCGAGACATATCAGATCGTTCAGCTGGTAAGCAAAACGCCTGCCCTTAACAGTTGCAGCACCTCTCAGAACTTTGTTTTGCAAAATCTCGTGCGGCACTGCACTGAGCTCGTCACCCTGAAACAATTAGCTCCTAGTCTGGCTACTATGCCCTTCAAACTTCTTCATTTGTTCATAAGTCTACAGTGAAGCTGACGAAATCGTGTAAGAAAAAATAAGGAAAATCTTTTTTTTTTTTTTACGCTTAATATATCTATGTTTGGCCACTATCTGGCCTGATGTGAAGCGATGATGTGGCCTAAGATGGAGCACGTAGATCTAGAGAGAGACGGCAGTTGAGCGGCTGCTCAGACCCGTCTCCCCGATGGTTCACGGAACATCATCCCGAAACAAGACTAGGTCGTTTGGCGGCATGGCTTTGTTCGGTGGGTGGTATTACAACCACGGCCAGAGCCTACCACTCCAAAAATCTGCCCGAGAATATCTCAACCTCAGCTACCTATATAACCTACGTGCATGATAATATGTTGTGAAAATACGTAGTTAATACTCAATACTCTAGTAAAAAAACCATACTACGAACTTTTCTGTCACTTTTTACATGACCTCCGTTTTGGAACAATTTTGCTAAATTTATACAGAATTTAGTCAGCAATGTCAATCGAGTAATATTATAAATAAATGTACATAAAATGTTGTATTTTGATAGTAATCAATTTTTATGTATAAATCAATTTTAGTCATAATATGTATGAATGTTTCGTTATGGAAATTATATGACAGAATGTTACCTTCCCTAGAGTAAGCGTTAATTTATATTCTTAAATAAAATATATTTTATTATAAATTGTGAGTTTGTTTCATTTTTAATTATTTTTGCTTACGAATGTTCTTATGCCCAACAGTCTAATATCACATACTCCCAACCCCCAACTACGAGGTCTAAAAAAATCTATGATTGAATCTGAATTGAATACAGACAAGGCGACGGTATTTCTAGGTATAGGCATAGGCTCTAATTTGCAGTGGGGTCCTTATAATGATGCTCTATGTGGAAAACTTAGTTTTGCTGCATATGTGGTTCGTAAAATTAGGCAATTACCGGATATAGTTACGGCTCGGTTAGTTTACTTTGCATACTTCCACAGCATAATGTCATGGCATTTTGCTGTGGGGTTCTGCTGCGGATATAGATACTATTTTTATATTACAAAAGCGTGCGGTTCGCGCGATTTACGAGTTGGGTCCCCGCGACTCGTTAAAGGAATTTTTTTAAGCAAATTAATATATTAACTTTACCTTCTTTATATTTTTTTATTATTATTATTTCAGCCGTGGTCGTCCCACAGCAGGGCAAAGGCCTCCCTACCCTCCTTCCACTCCTCACGGTTTAATGCTCCTTGCGGCCAATCCTTCCAGTAGGAGTCCAGCTCATCCCCCCATCTCCTGGGCCTGCCGCATTGTCGTCTGACGTTGTGTGGGATCCACTCAGTGGTAAGTTTAGCTCACATCTCGTTCGCCATGCGGCAGACGTGTCCAGCCCAGTTCCATTTCAAGCTAGCAGCTTTTTGTCCCACGTCGGCGATTTGGGTTTTGGAGCGCAGTGTCGGACCGTATAAGAAACAGTGAGCTTCTTTATATATTTATGAAAATACTAGCTGACCCGGCAAACGTTGTTTTGCCATATAAATTAAAAAAAATGTTAAGAGTGAACAACCCAATTAGGGGTATGAAAAATAGATAGTAGCCGATTCTCAGACCTACTGAATATGCATATAAAATTTGGTAAAAATCAGTAAAGCCGTTTCGGAGGAGTAAGGTAACTAACATTGTGACACGAGAATTTTATGTATATGATAATGCACGTTCGTAAAAAACAGTATAAGGTACCTACACTGAATATCCAAAAACGTTGCCACACCTGTATCTTTATTACCATAGCGCCTCGACTTTGACCAAAACTTACCAAAATAAAATAAAACAAATTCAAACCAATTACATCACAATGTGTCTCACAGTTCACAGTACATTCACATAGACTAACAAAAACAGAAACGCCGAACCCCAGAACAGGATCACAGATACTCTATGCATCTCCGCCTCACTGAAGGTCGGGAAGAATCTGCGATCAGGAATGTGTTCCGCTATTGGAGATGGCACTCTTACGTAACTGACGGTGGTAGGAGACTGCAATTTGTTCAGCTTTGGGAGACGGCTATTAAACTGCAAAAAAAGCGCTTGTGAATCTTGGCGAAAATTTAATACAATAATACAATATTGCAGACAAATATTACTCACTACGTCACCATACTATACCTAATCAATAATCATAATCAAGTCTCGACTTGAAACTCTTTGATTCTAAGGTTGGTTCCAAATAGTTATCGCGGCGCTCGCGTCTAACATTTCGTATAGAAAATGGTCAAACGCAGGCGTCGCGGTCGTTATTCGGAACGCAACTCTAGACTCAGTTCTGATTTGAATTTATAGACACGGAACAAACCGGAATCAAGTGAGTTGAACTTGATCCAGGTTTGATTTTGATTTATAAAAAATACAGAATTCAAGAATCAAAACGTAAGTCGAGATCAGGTGAACGCAGATCAAACGTGAATCAAGTCAAATCCATTAATAGATTAGAAATTAATGTATTTCTTACCTTTGGATATAATGAAACTTTTGGTTTAGAATGGATAAAATACTTTGGAGGAACAGAAGTCCTACTTGTATCCTTTCCTTTCGGCTGCAAATAATAAGATTTGATATTGTTTAAGTGTCGACCAGTCCATTTGAACATTATTAATAATAAAAAAATACTAAATGCAGTATTTTCTGATGCAATGCATACAATACAGCATTGTCGATCTACACTACTTAGTTATTATCCTGAAAGAGCGGCATCGCGGCATAAATCAAAACTAAAAGCGCATAGGCCACGATACGGATAGACTATCGATATTCTGACAATAGTGTGAATATCGATAGAACTATCGATAATATCGATACTATCGATACTATCGACACTATCGATAATAATATTGGAAGCATGGCGACAATTGAGGTCGTTGATTGAGTGAGGAGGAGGCTAGTTATCTATATCTATAGTATTATCTCATTTTATGCTTTCGATACTATCGATAGCGCTATCGATATCCTAAATGATTTTAGAGGTCAACTCGCAACACTAAACAATTTCTAACGTTAAATTCTATTTAGGTAGGTAGATATGTTTTTTATTCATATTGTAACAAACAGTAGCAAATGTGCAGAGCAGCCCGTTTGATGGGAAGCGGTTACCGTCATCTACGCACATTTGCATTACCACAGGCATTTCCATAAGTGTTATCGTTCCTGCTGAGAGGACGGATAAATGCGGTGATGGAAGAGGTAGGAAAATGCATAGCAGTCCACACCGGCCGATTCACTATCGAACATTTGCTTAGTTTGGTTCGTTGTCACTGTTTCCTTACTAGTTACTACTTAGTCTCGTTCTTTTGTCGTTTGGATTGGATGAGTCGCGTCCACACCGATCGTGCGATTGGATCGCGCGAGTTGGAGCGGCCGTGGATCGCCCAGTGTGAACCCGGCTATTTATGCAGTAACGTTTATCGCACTTTCGGACTGTTTGATGATATCTTAGGCCATAGTACGTAAATTCTTCATACCTTCAACAATGTAAAGCGCCTATCGTACATATTAGGGGTGACGTGTTGGATGAATTCCTCCATGATGAACCGAGCTCGTGCTATCACCGGGTCCAGGTTGCGCATGCGATTCGCTATCAGCATCGGGCGTGTCAGGAGAAGGTATTTCGATATCTGAAATACGAATCTTATTATAATAATAATAAACGATTAAAATTGAGAAAAAATATTTGGATAAATGATTACAAAAATGTTGGCAAAGACAATAGTTCTTAAAAGCTATGAGAAAAACCTACGTATACGATTTCAAGTGCTTCACCCAGTAACCGTGTCCCCACCGGAGGTGCCCGCTCCTAAACTAAGAATTAACTTGTGTCTCACCTCTATGTCATCTTACTTCTTACTAATATTATAAATGCGTAAGTTTGTGAGGATGGATGGATGGAAATCCATTTTCCGTTTCCAGTAGTTTTTGCGTGATCAAACGTCCATTCATCCATCCTCGCATTTACAATATTAGTTGAATTAGTAGGTCAGAAAGGACTTCTCATAAATAAGACGTTTAAGTGTACATACTTATATTTAATGGAATGTTAATGGAATCATGATTTGTTCAAAGTTAAGTGGGTATTTAGACCAGTTGCCAGTTAGAGGTAGTGTAGCGATTACTAGCATTAACATATTAGAATAACTCTTTATTATAACACCACACTACCACGTGTCCCGCCTACACTTCTCCATCAAGGCTGAAGATGTTACTGAGTACGTCGAGAAGAAGATCAATGCTCTTCTGATGGTCGTGCGGTTGGAGTCGCGCCGCAACGTGAATTTTAATTCATTTGTGGTGCGAGTTCCTACTGAACATCTGTCGACGTACATGTGTGAGGAATTCTGGCCAAAGGGTATCGTGTTTCGTTATAATCAAAAGGTAAGCCACAATATTGCAAACCTTGGAAATGGGACACCAGCCGTTTTTCTTCACCGTCGTAGGGTCTGTAGTCGCCATCCAGGCTAAGGCCAGTATCCTCGGGAAGGTACTATGAGGCTCCCCCATCATGACCCCGGGGGTCTTCACCAGGGCTTCCAGGTCTGGTTCTGCTTCCAACAGGGAAGTCTCCACGAGGAGTTTAGTGCGGATCAGCGCTTGGATCAGCTCTGGGATGAGGATACCGTTGTCTCCTTCTAGATTTCTGGGAAGAGGTATGTCGTATTATGTATTGAACGCA
Source organism: Petrophora chlorosata (assembly GCA_951640565.1). Taxonomy (NCBI): domain Eukaryota; kingdom Metazoa; phylum Arthropoda; class Insecta; order Lepidoptera; family Geometridae; genus Petrophora; species Petrophora chlorosata. The sequence continues at coordinate 11,513,413 of OX621203.1, read as the reverse complement.
TGTTTAAAGTAAATATTTAAATTAATCACTCCCTCTATCTCCTCTCGTATCACGCAATTGCTTTTGCGTATTTCAAATATCCACGTCTATAGACATATACCTAGTATGTTTATACGTCAATAGGTCTGGCGTCTAGCGGCGACCGGTTTCCTTCAGGCGAACCGTATAAGAACCTACTTGTTTTCCAGTCTTTTTACATAAAACAAAACTATACTAACTATTGATACGAGAAGAACTACATGGTGGTAGGTTTCTCGTATGCGAGGGGTCGTCTGGGTTGATATCACCGCTTTACAAGTTATTCTGCCGCCAAGCACGCAAGCATTACTGTGTTCCGGTTTGAAGGGCACCTGAGAATTATGAACTGTTGTCTCAGGGTGACGAGCGCATCGCAGAGCATTTTGCTTCACAATGTTCAGGTGGTGCTATAAATGAGAGCAGGCGTGTTGCTTACCATCAGGCGAACGACCTGCTCGTCTCGTCACTCAATTATATAAAAAAATACTGAAGCACATTTGGAAGAGAAAGGACCTGGGAACATACATGAGAATACTAACTTGAGTAGTTCCAGCATCAGTCTAGCTACTTTCCCCGACGCCGGCTTCTCGTAGCTGATGCACTCCGACGCCAGGATCTAAATAATATAAATAATGATGAGTTACCTACACTATGTTTTCACTTTCTTAGCAAAAGTAATTAGCCGGGTCCACACCGGGCGATCCACGTTCCGATCCACGATCGAACATTTGCTACGTTTGGCTCGAACGGACGTGGGTCGACCGGTGTGGACCCAGCTATTGAAAGAGCCAATGTAACCTGCATCGGCGGAGAAGCCTCGGTCTCGAAGGCCAACGCTAGCTGCCTCTGCCTCACGTCCTCAGCCGCCAGCCAATCTAGGGTCAAGGCCGATCGGTACTCTGCTATACCGGATATAGTGGATCTACTGACGTTCATGTAGTAGCCAGAACTTACGGAGCACTGAAAACAGTATGGAAAGTCCACAAACTGGCCTCCTGCACCAGTGCTGAGATGATACAGGTCTACATTAAATTATACACTTTAACGTACGTGTAGAGGAAAGCGGGCTAGACGCACCTCATAAATATAATAATTATAAATAACATTTATTTCAGGCACAAACGCAGTCACAAAAAAAAGCATCAAGGCCCTTAAAAATATACACCTTACAGACTAAAATACGTACATAAATACATATAATTCATAAACTCTAAAACTACGATAAGGAATTTAATTTCCGCTGCGCCTTCCTGTAGCGCCGGATTACTATGCCTTCGGGCAAAAACTCAGGAGCCAGAAACTTCTCCTTACAATTCGCTGGAAGCCTGAGCACGAAGGACTTGAAACCCGTCATCTTCGTCGAGTGCAACCTCGACAGCAATAACAGGGCTCTAATTCACTATGACAACTTGGCGAAATCACATCGATTCCTTGCTTCGAAATCATGTCGATTTCTTCATTAATAAACGACATCTCTATGACGCATTCATACTCGTATATTCATATATATGACGCGTCATAGAGAATACAAATTTCGCAGATGTCGTTTATTAATGAAGGAATCGACGTTTCCTTGAAGCAAGGAATCGCCAAGTTGTCCTAGTGAATTAGGGCCCTGGTTCCGCTCCTGGATCCGTCCGGCGCACCTTCTCCTTGATTAACGCACGACATCGTCTTCCGACGTGCTCTGGTCAAATTTCGATATATCGCCGTGCTGGGCTCTGCAGCACGAAGTGCTGTTGTTGTGGCTGCAGAAGGAGCGGTACCAAAAAAAAGCGGTTAAAGCTTTTTTTTATGTAACTGGATGACGAGACGAGCTGGTCGTTTGCCTGATGGTAAACAATACGCCAGCCCATAACAATAACAGCACCATCCAGAACTTTGTTCTGCAAAATCGCGCGGCGCTGTACTGCGCTTGTCAACCTGAGACAATTAGCTGTTGAGTCTCATAATGCCCAGTAATTTCGCTGGCTACAATGCCCTTCAAACTGGAACACAGTAATGCTTGCGCACTACTGCTTGGCGGCTGAATAACTGGCAAAGCGGTGGTACCCACCCAGACGGCCTCTCGCATACGAGAAACCTACCACCAGCTTATTTGCAACTTCTGAAATCTGTAAGAGCTGGTAGGGAGTACCTATGTCTATGTACCTAGGTACACCTCTATCTTTACGCTTAGCTTAGTGTTAATAATGTCTTGTAGTAGATATCAGTAATTTGGTCACAGACAACATTTTTAACGTCTCTAAGTAAATTGTCCTCTAACATAGTATTACCTAATAGTCGAAGTAATAGAAATATTTGAAATCAAATTCTTGTCCACCAATTTAATTTGGGACCACACATCATCCCCAGCACTTACCTAGAAGACCCATTTAAATTGGTCAATTTCTTTGAAGTCCACAATTAATTGGCAAATTGAAGATACAAAGTATGTAAATAAGGAATAGGCATCAAACAAAGAACAGAAGTCGTTTAAAACTCGAATTAGATACAGAGAAAACTTTTTCAATTCGGCCTCCTTTGCGAGAGCAGAATGCCTATTTCTATAAATGAGTTTATGAAAATTCAACGTTACGCAAAAAAGTTTAACATTTCGCCAAAAGATGGCAGAATAATATTTATAAAGTTCGTAACAATTATGAATTAGGGGGAAAAGATGAGAGCTTTAAAGTAACGGACGAAGGAGCTCTAATAAATAGTAATGACTTGATTATCATCATCATCATCATCAGCCCATCACGTTCCCACTGCTGGGACACGGGCCTTCTCTCATAGAGAGAGTAGAGACTTGATTATACCTATGTCTAATACTTAAGTAAGCTGTAGGTTTTTTATTTATTTATGGAACTGAGTGATGAGACGAGCAAGTCATTCGTCTGATGGTAAGCGCCACGCCTGCCCATAACAATTGCAGTGCCACCTAGAAATTTTAATACCATAAAAACACTGTATAGCACTTCACTGCGCCCATCACCCCGAGACATCACGTATTAAGTCTCATATGTCAAACCAGAACACAGTAATGCTTGAGCACTACTGCTTGGCAGCAGAATAACTAGCAAAGCATTGGAACCGATCCAGACGGCCTCCCGCATACGAGAGACCAACCACGAGCCTTAATTACTGAAAACAAACTACACTCTACTTACTAAAACTAAACTAACTTTATACAAGGAGAAGCAATTGGACAACCCATAACCCATAACTTTTCAAAGATTCAGTCCACGAGGAAATTTCAAATTTTCAACTCCCTCAAAATTTTACAAAGATTTTAGGCCGTTCGTTGTTATTACAAGTAAGAGCTTAGAGGCAAGTTATTATATTATACAAAATATCTGTACATGAAGTAAAGCAGTAGATATGTATATTTTACAAGGAAGTTATGCATAGCCACTTTACCAAAATTACCTTCCAGAAATTGACATCAAAATTATATTTGCTATTCCGGTGTAACTATGGCACTTTGGTAGCGTCGCTGGCATTTTAAGACTTATATAGCAAGAATTTTGTTACAGGTTTTTAATAACTTCCACTCACTCTCTCTATCACTTTCCATCATGTGAGACTGGTCATATACAACGGGCATAGTACAACGGGCGGACTTATCGCTAAAAGCGATCTCTTCCAGTCAACCTTTCAAGATAGTGTGGACGATATAGCACGCTCGCCAAGAAAGTACCTTTAAGTTATTTCAATAACAACGTCGTGATTGAATAACATTGCACAAAATTCAAGAGATTCAAACGTTAGTAATTTAAACTTTTGTATTAATAACTATAAACAAAAAATTTAGAAAATCCCCGACACAAAAAATGTCTAAGAACCACACCGTAGAAAACCTGCTTTCAAATAAAAAAGCCGTATCCAAATCGGTTCACCCGTTTAAGAGCTACGGTGCCACAGATAGACAGACAGACGCACATAGTGGTCAAACTTATAATACCCCTCCTTTTTGCGTCGGGGGTTAAAAAGAGATTACAATTTAGCTCAGATAAATATCTGTCTACTCGAAGCAATTTAAGGATTTTAGAAGTAACTCATCCCGATGCGATGAATCAGAAGTGAACGACTTATACAAAGAGCAAGCCAGCCAAAAGGTTAAGTGTTTGAACTAAACAAATTTACATCGTAAAAATGGTTAATAGGCCATCAGCGCAAAATAGGGTGTTAGGCACTGGAGACTTTATTACGCGTATAAATTTTGCCCTCCTTTTGCCTTGTTTTGGGGGAGCTAAGTGAATTCCTTTCTTAGATAAATGACATAGGTGAGGGGTGCGTAGATTGAGACCTTAAAGGGCTTCTGATTAACTGCTTAAGACCGCCCATTGAGACACTAATATTATGTTAATTTTAATTGTTTCTGTTTATTTTTAACCGACTTCAAAAAAGGAGGAGGTTCTCTATTCGGTTGTATTTTTTTTTTGTGTTTGTTACTTCAGAACTCCGTCATTTGTGAACCGATTTGGAAAATTCTTTTTGCGTTGGGTTCAGTATAGCTACGAAGTGGTCCCATCACAAATTTCTTATATTTCAATTAATTACAGATTCTTTTGCATGGTCGGATTTTATATTAAATTATTATTACGTCACGTGTAATGCGGCTACCATTTTGCGAGAGTTCGAGTATCCCCTCTACAGATTATACAAAACAATTGCCATAAAGCGCCGGGCATAGACAAAAAAACCGGACTCGTGCATGAAGGGTTCCGTACAACAACAACGTGGGTTCTATAAAAACGGCAAAAAGTCATGTCTGTATGGGAGCCCCCTAAAATATTTATTTTATTCTGTTTTTTAGTATTTGTTGTTATAGCGGCAACAGAAATACATCATCTGTGAAAATTTCAACTGTCTAACTATCACGGTTCATGAGATACAGCCTGGTGATAGACGGACAGACAGACAGATGGACAGACAGACAGATGAACAGGCGGACAGCGGAGTCTTAGTAATGAAAATATTAACAAATCCACGACATGCTCCATCCGCGACAAACTCACCTTGATGGGCTCCTCACTCCTATACCTATCGTGGTGTTAAACAAAGAGTTATTGTATTCTTGTTTAAATCAAGCCCTCCGGTTGCAGCACATTAGCAATCCTTCAAGTTGCAGGTCCATTTGCAACTGCGAAATTTTCCCTCTTTCCGTCAGTTAGATACTGTTTATGTGCCGTTCTTTTTCATAAAATTAACCTTTCAATCCTATACTTCCTACTACTTAATAAGTTAATGCTACAAGTTTAAAAGCGATAGAAAACAACCCATATTATAGGTCTATATCAATTTATAATAAAATATCTGAAGAAAAGCGGAAGAACAAGACCACATATTTAGTAGAAAAGTAAAAATGTTCTTATGTAGAAAAGTTTATTTATTTATTTATTTATTAAGACACATTTAATACACCGTGACAGTGAAGTGTATTATTCGGTAGAAGAATAAATATATTAGGTAAGTAGGTAAATATTTAGACATTACAAATTATTATTATTGAAATTTAAATGTATTTCATAATTATTAAAATGGACATAAGTAAATCCCAATTAGGAGACACGCATTTAACACACGCACGTATTCAATTAATTATTATATAAATCAATGACATTTTAATTTTTTTATAGAAGGAGATGGGGGATACCTTTGCCCAGTAGTGGGATCAAATAGGTTAATAAAAAAAAATAGTTACATTGAAATTGACTATAGTGACTAAGCACTGATTACATCCTACTTTCTACTAATATTATAAACGCGAAAGTTTGTAAGAATGTATGGATGTATGTTTGTTACTCTTTCACGCAAAAAGTACTGAATGGATTTTGATGAAATTTGGTATGTAGGTACTTTAGGACTTGGAATAGCACATAGGCTACTTTTTATCCCTGGAAACCGCGGGGCGCAGCTAGTATGACATAAATTTAAATGTATACCTTCGCAATTGGAATTGGAATTTATGAATATTTGATTATGTTGAACTGTAAACACCACTCATTATGCAACACTCTTACAGGGTACGTACCTATGGCATACTATTGTGACACTATTTTCAACACCTGTAATAATATATGTATGAGCATGAATAAATGAATATGAATAATATTATAAATGCGAAAGTCTGGGTGTGTGTTTGTTATCCTATAACTCCATATCGATTGAACGATTGCTTTTGTTTTTTTCTTTTTTACACTTTATAGATCTATATTTGGCCACTATCTCGCCTGATGTGAAGCGATGATGTGCCCTAAGATGGAGCGTATAGATCTAGAGAGAGGCGGCAGTTGAGCGGCTGCTCAGACCCGTCTCCCCGATGGTTCACCGAACATCATCCCGAAACACGACTAGGTCGCTTGACGGCATGGCTTTATACACAGAACAAACAGTTCCTTGGGAAACAACTATAACTCATAAGTAGATAATAAATATAACATCATAAAGTTTGTTTATTTTTTATGTGTGCTGAATAAACGTATATAAACGAGAAACCTAGAAATGGCAGGAGATATACATAGAATGTCTCCTTGTTTAAAAAAGTATTCTATAAGTTCTAGCCATTAAGTCGAGTCCCAGACCAATTTAATGACTCGAAAAATGTAACGTTATTATTACGACTTTACGACTATAAGGCGAGAGTAAGTATGCTAAATAAAATAGTCATAAAACGACCGTTCAATAATATACTAGCTGCGCCCGCAGTTTCACCCGCGTGGACATACGTTCAGTCTAAGTATACCACTTTAATCTATTTTCTGGGATCAAAAGTACAATATAGATTTACACAATTTCATCTTGAGTGTTGTAGAGTTCTTGCTACAGCCAGTGCTACAGCATCTACGCCGTAGATTGTTATGCATCTACACAGAAGCGATAAACTATAACTATACTGGCTTTATACATGCTATATAGCGCAGTAGGTACATTTGTTTTGTGTTTTTATAACTCACCATCACCCACAGTATTGTAAATTGAAGCACTGTGCGCATTTTATCCTCATTTCTGTATACAGTCACAGTAATTTTAAGTAAAACATATAAAGTATTTTTATCTAGGATGATAATTTTGTAATGAAAGACTTTAGTTCTTTTTTAAATGTCAGCTGTCTGCTTTTTACTTGACTGGTTTATTTATATGATCTTGACCAAAGAAATATATATTTTATCTTTGATCTTGACCATTGAGGGTGTGAGACCCATTGAGGAATGACACTAGACCTCAATGGTGAGAGCTCAATGATCTTGATGATGGGGTTATAAGCTTTATCTATGAATACCATAGAGTAGGCCTGATATGGCAGCTGGTAACCATGGCTTGTTGATTGTCAGTTTAATTGGAGAAATACACAGAATTTGGTGAACGTATATTATTATTGGTTTTATTAAATATATATAGGAATATGGTGACTTCCACGTGCAATTAGTATTTTATCAGGTTATGGGCCGCCCCATATATCTTATTTCCAGTGTTTCGGGCAAAATAAGAATGTAAAATATTTACTCGAAATTTGACAGCCTTCGAGTATATAAAATTAATATTCATAATTCAATAAAAGGCTGAAGCAAAAATAGCAAAGCTTGTTATCGAAGCAGCTTTTATAAAGAGTTAAACATGTCTCAGATTAAAACGCAAGATGTAATTCGACGGTTAGAAGACGGGAATAATTTTCATAATTGGAAATTTAGACTGGAGTTATTAATGGAGGAGAAGGGTCTCGGTGACATAGTGAAGTCTGGTACTATTAAAGGTGAAAATAAAAATAGAGATGCAGAAGCTAGATCGCTAATCGTGCAATGCATAGGGGATGATTTTTTGGAAATTGTTAGGGATTGCAAAAGTGCAAACGAAATGATGAATACTTTAGAAAATAATTTTATAAGAAAGAGTGTTATGAATAAATATAATATAAAGAAAAAGTTGATAGAGTTGAAATGTGACAGCAACGAGAAACTACAAGAGTTCTTTTTAAAATTTGACAAGCTAATTCGTGATAATGAATCAATGTCAAAAATGGATGAGTCGGACAAAGTGGTGTATTTGTTACTAGCTCTACCAGAGAAATTTAAAGATGTTACAACAGCTCTAGAAGCAATGAACGAAGGACTAACTTTGGAGAAGACAAAAAGTACTTTGTTAGATGCAGAAATAAGATTGACTAACAAGATAATACCACCAAACCTAGACAATGCTTTCAATATAGAATGCTGGAATTGCAATGAAAGAGGGCACAAAGCAATATATTGCCGCAAGGGTGTACAGAACAGACAATCTTATACTCCCCAACGAGGAGTTTCCTTCGGAAATGGTGAATTTTATAGACGTGGTCGTGGAAGAATGCAGAGCCGCGGTCGAAACGTTACCAATTATAGAGCAAGTACATCGAGAGACGATGCAATATTGGGCAATGAAGAGAGCGATGAAATGGGCTGTATCATTGATGGAGAATTCAATTTAAATTGTAAGGTTGATGAATTAGTTTCTTTTGTAATAGACTCAGGTGCATCGCAAAATTTTATATCTGATCATTATATACAATACATGACTAATATAAAACAGTTAGAGCATCCAATGAAAATTAACACAGCGAATGGCGAAAAATTGACTGCTTATCAAAGTGGCAATTTACTAATAAAATGTAACAATGTTAGAATTACAATTAAAGGACTTATAGTAGCAAATTTAGCCTATAATTTGTTATCTGTGAGAAAACTATTAGAAAACCCGAACGAAATCATATTTAAAAGCGAATACGCAAAAATTATTTTTTTTAATGGTTCCATATTATGGGCATATAATAATGGAAAACTTTATCTATTACAGGGTGAAATTGTAACAGAGAATGGAGTCGCAGCTATACAATCAGCAAATGGTATGTTGTGGCACAGACGTTTAGGTCATACCAGTTCTAAAACTTTACAAAGGTTACAACTACCACTTAACAACAACGTATGTAGTGCTTGTATGAAAGGTAAGGCAACAAGGTTACCATTCAAAAGATTAGAGCGACCAAGATCGCTTCAGGTTTTGGAACTAATACACAGTGATATAGCGGGCCCTTCCAACATTCCAACTATACAGGGTGAAATTTATTTTCAAACTATTATTGATGATTACTCACACTTCTGTGTAGTATTCTTGTTGAAGAGAAAAGCTGAAGCCGCTGAAAATATTATTAATTATATCCACCGATATGAGAATGAATTTGAAAAATCCGTAAAAAGGATAAGATGTGACAATGGAGGTGAATACACTTGCAACAAATTGCGTCAATTTTGTAATGAGAAAGGAATAGCGTTGGAATATACTTTACCATACTCGCCAGCTAGCAATGGCGTTGCAGAAAGGATGAATAGGAGTTTATACAATAAAGCAAGGACTATGCTCATTGAAACCAAACTACCAAAACATTTGTGGGGTGAAGCTGTAAAATGTGCGGCATATCAGTTAAACCGATGTACCTCTATGGCCATTAATTTTAAAACTCCCTGTGAAATACTATATGGAACAAGAGACTTGAATAAACTTCGTGCGTTTGGTGCCAAAGCGTGGGCATTTATCTTACCAAAACCGGATAAATTTTCCGAAAGAGCATGTGAAAGCAGGATGGTTGGATATAGCAGGACAGGGTATAATTTATGGGACCCTAAAGAAAATAGAATTATAGTATCACGAGATGTGAGATTCGATGAAGATGATATTGTTTACAATGAAAACGATCAAGTAATAAAAGAAAATGAATGGCAAAGAATTAGAGTTTCTGAAGTGAATCGAGAAGATAGTAACCCGATTTCTGAACCAGAACATAATAATGAAAATGACAGACAAGAGGTTATAGTTGATAATACAGATGTGGAAGATGGAATTATTGAACCAGAAGAAAAATTTGAGGATTGTGCTGAAGAAAATATAATTGAGAGTGACGATACTTTAAATGAACATATAGTAAAAACAAGAAGTGGCAGAATAGTTAAGCCTCCGAAAAGGTTAGAAGATTATGAAACACATGTGGCCTACTGTTTGTGTACGGGTGATCCAAGTTCTTACAAAGATGCATTCGATAGAGGTCAAGAGTGGCAAGATGCTATTAATAAAGAGTTAAAATCCCTTAAAGATTTGGAAACCTGGGAAGAATCAGAATTGCCTAAAGATAAAAGAGCCATAGATACAAAATGGGTTTTCACTACTAAAAAGGATGGTACAAAAAAGGCTAGATTAGTGGCAAAAGGATTTCAAGAGGAAACATTATTTAATGTATACTCACCAGTCGCTCGTATGCCTACAATCCGCATGATGTTGAGCCAAGCTGTACAAAATGATATGTATATGAAACAACTAGATGTACCAACTGCTTTTTTGAATGGATTTTTAAAAGAAGATGTTTATATTAAACCACCATTAGGAATCAAAGTTAGAAAAGGTGTATTTTTGAAACTAAAAAGGTCGCTATATGGATTAAAACAAGCACCCAAGTGCTGGAACGAAAGATTTCATAGTTTTTTAGTTGATAAGGGATTTGTTCAATCGAAATATGACTTCTGTTTCTATGTTATGGAAGATGTCTTTTTGTTAGTGTATGTGGATGACATTATTATAATGTCAAAAAGTGAGATTAACTTGAATAAAGTACATAAATTTTTACAAATTGAATTTAATGTAAAGGACCTTGGAGAAGTAAGAACTTATTTGGGACTGGATATAGTAAGAACACCAGAACAGATTTCAATTTGTCAAGAATCTGCAATAGACAGACTACTAGAAAAATTTAATATGACTGATTGCAAAGGAGCAGATACGCCAATGGAAGTAAATTTCGCAACAGATGACAATGAACCAATTACTTTGGATCTACCGTTTCGTGAACTTATAGGTTGTCTTTTATATTTAGCTACTTCAAGTAGACCTGATATTTGTTTTGCAGTGTCGTTTCTGAGTAGATTTTTGGATAAGCCCACTATATCCCTGTGGAAAGCAGCTAAGCGTGTATTGCGTTACCTAAAACAAACTAAATCAAAAGCATTAATTTATAAACGGGCTAGCAGTAGTCACTTAGTTGGCTTTACTGATGCTGACTGGGCTGGAGACAAAACTGATAGGAAAAGCGTAAGTGGATCTGTAGTCTACAGTGGTAATCATTTATTGGCATGGTTCTGTAAAAAACAAAACGTTGTCGCATTGTCAACTGCCGAAGCTGAATATATAGCTGCTGCTCTTGCGTCTGTGGAGTTAATTTATTTAAAGGGCTTATTACAAGATTTTAAATGTCAGTCAGATACAATTTTACGAGTTGATAATCTAAGTGCTATTAAATTAATGGAGTCAAATGAAAATAGTAAAAGGGCAAAGCATATAGATATTAAATATCACTTTATTAAAGATTTAATTAATAAACGAGAAATAATAGTAAAATATGTGAGTACGAATGAAAATGTCGCTGATATTTTGACCAAGGCTTTAGGAAAAATAAAACATGATTATTTTGTACAAAAAAATGGGTTTTGGTTAAATGGTTTATAAGTTACGGTTATTTTATACATAGTATTCATTTGTCATGATAACTTTATTGTGAGATTCATTTTTTTTTTATATGTGTGTAAGTATATCTAATTTATAGTGTATTAAGGTTCTTAAAATTGCGTGGGGGAAAGGTATTAGTTAGTTTAATTAATTAATTAGGTTTATTATATTTTTTTTATTTTAGAGTATGAGTAATAGGTTGGATTTCATGTGATTATTGTTATTTATGGTAACAAATTGTTACTTTATCATAATATTCGTTTGTGTGTTTGAAATGACTTGCTTATTAGAATAATATGTTATTTGTTTCTTTTAAAAAAAATGTATAATAAATAATTTCAATTCTTATTTGATAAGAAATTAGAATTGAGGGGGGATGATGGGGTTATAAGCTTTATCTATGAATACCATAGAGTAGGCCTGATATGGCAGCTGGTAACCATGGCTTGTTGATTGTCAGTTTAATTGGAGAAATACACAGAATTTGGTGAACGTATATTATTATTGGTTTTATTAAATATATATAGGAATATGGTGACTTCCACGTGCAATTAGTATTTTATCACTTGACTGTGTCAGGTTCTGAGGTGTCAGGCCTAGCGCACTCCGCACCTCAGAGTAATTGACACTACACCGACGGCGGGTCACGCGTCGTTACACGTGCCGCGTCAGAAGAGATAAGAGCTATGCGATAGAAAGAGAGGCGCTCTGTAGGTTAATATGACTGGTAGGTATGCAGCGCTACGCGAGCTGAATTGAATTTTATTGCGTCATAGCAAGAGTCGCTATTTGTTTAAATTTCTTTGCGGAGTGATGCTTCTGTGCCTTAGTATTCTGTGACTGTGTCCAAAGCTGTATATACAATTTTTATCTAGGGTCCAAAGAGCAAATTAAGTAATGGGGACTATGTCAAGCAGTCAGGCCATTTCTTCGAGTGATGGCTCAGAGCAAAGATAATTAATTCTTTATCTTTGGCTCAGAGGTAGTGTTCTTCCTCTAAGAGCGATGTCCATTCTAATCTGAGAGTCATGTAGTCGTTGAAGCTTGAGCTTTTTTCTTTCAAGACAATTAAGCAAGCTTATTCAAGCATATTCGCTAGGGTATAGGTGTGGATACCTACACCCAAAAATAAAACGAACATGATGTACAATGCGCGTTTGTCAGAACGGTGATTCCGCAAAACGCAACACAATCTCTGCAATGTATACCTTTACACCAAACGTCTTTGCTTTACACCTTGTTACCTTGTATTTATGTTGAGCGGGCTTTATCTGTGATAGCGATATTTTTCTTTGATAGCGACATCCAAAGATAAAGAAGCGACATCGACATGAAAAGTCCATTAGAAGTCTGTCAATTATGACAATACTTTATAACATGTCAAAGATAATCGTAAGAGAATTCATGTTACCATGAAGCCGATTCAGTATTCTTCACCAAATTAATTTGAGGAAATTAACATGAGTGAGCCAGGCGACCGAAGATGGATACGAAATTTTGTCATGTGCTGTTTTGGTTAGGTGTGATGGCAAGTCATGTTTCTACTTGATCTTAGGCTGCGGGTGGCCGCTCCGGTGGATACTTCTCACCAAACCTAAATAAACTTTAGGAAAGGTACCCGGCCGCGCTTGGAGGTGCAATAGACTGGTCCAGTATATTTCCATACGTTTGTATCAGTGCCCCTGGTAGAATATAACAGAAAGAAGAAAGAATATAAATATTTGACGACCACAAAATCATTTAACTAACAATATAAAGAAAACAGAAATACAAAAAGAAAAATAAATATATAAACAATAAAGAGACAACTAAACTTAAGTGACTGAAAACGTTCGGGTGTAGAACGAGGACCGACAACGTTATTGTCACGTTATTAACACAAAACTTGTTCCGTAACGTAACCAAGTTATTTTAGAGTATAAATCCACTAGACTGCATACAACCTGGCCAACTCAATCTCGGAAAATAAACGGTTTTTGTCGAAGTACCTTATATTCCTTTTCCCGCGCAGTGTTTGTAAACATTTTTGTAGCGCTATACTGTTAGACCAGTTATATTATTTACCGGTTAATATAAATCCACTTGACTGCCTACAACCAGGCCTACTCATTCACGGAAAATTAGCGGACTTTCCCAAATATTATCATCCTCATAATAATAATAATAATAATTAATGCTTTATTGTACACCAAACAAGAAATAAACAAGGTACACGAAATTTTCTTAAAAACTATAGTACAACGGGCGGACTTATCGCTAAAAGCGATCTCTTCCAGTCAACCTTTGGATGGAAAGAACTTAAGGAGTGAGAGAGGTCGGCGGTGTAAATAAAAAGTAAAAAAGGACGACTAAGTGACACATAAAACATATATATATATATAAAATTCTCGTGTCACAGTTTTCGTTGCCATACTCCTCCGAAACGGCTTGACCGATTTTGATGAAATTTTTTGTGCTTATCCGGTATCTATGAGAATCGGCCAACATCTATTTTTTTTTTATAATTTTTTTTAATTTATATGGCAAAACAACGTTTGCCGGGTCAGCTAGTATATATATAAATAAATAATATATAAATATATATATTAATATATAGATATAGACACATATATACTACATACAATAAAGGAAATTACTAATAATTTAATGTTATTATTTAAAGCCTAAGTATCCCACTGCAGGGCAAAGGCCTCCCTTTCATTTTTCCACGTTTCACGGCTCTCCGCCATTGTCGTATAGTCTTTCATGTAGGAGTCCAGGTCATCATTCTTCCTCATGTACTGTTTGTAAATTTTTTGTAGCGCTATACTGTTAAATCAGTTCATATACACATGCATTCATATATAAATAGTATGCTATTTACCGGCCAATCACAATCGCGCTTTTTACCTCTGTCTCTAGCCCGCAGTGACGATTTGAGTATCGAGGAAAAATTTACGAGCTCTTCATTAGTTGAATGATCTGGAAGAAAAGAAAGAAAGAAGAAAGAATTATCATTTATCCTTGACAGCACACATCATCACACTGAATTAAACAAGAACATACTAAAAACAGACAAAAAAACACAAGTAACAAAAATATATATGATAGTGCGTGATGTCAGGAAAAGATTATGGTCTATCTATTCTTTCTGCCATATAGGAACATCTTACCATTACAAGTTCAGCATGAGGTACCGTACTGATAGACAAAGGTCTACCCTCGACTCTTTCGCTTATATAAAAAACAATAATACGGGTAAGCCTCAGGTAGGTAGGTAGTTTGTCGTTCTCTCACTGTTTTCGATCGGGACCCTTATACGAGTTTCTTTCGTTCGCCTGTTGCAAAGCGCTATTCCTTTCATCCGATGGAATGAAGATCGTATTACGAGTCAGTAGGTGCTGTACATTACCAGTCTGTCAATTACTAGGCATATGAAACTTAAGAGGATATGGCACAGCCGCGGCCAGCGAGCACTAGGTATTTGAATAATGGTTTACGGTCTCGCAGAAAATGCGTAAATTAAATTAAATAAATTAACTAAATAATGATAATAATAATAATATTACTAAATTCGTATCAATTTCAGAATTTTGATAAAATTAGCGTTTCGGGAGAAAACGTTTCTACCAAAAATTCGAGTAAATATCGAGTTTTTTGAGTCCATTTAATCAAATTCTATAGGAATTATCAAAAAACCTACAAACCTCAATAATGGTAACATCTCTTACATGTCCAAATTTCATCAAATTTGGTTAATGTTTAGGGGTAGAAAAACGTTTTCTCTTTTTGTATGAAAATTTCAGCGTGCCGTTCCCTCTTAATATCTGATGACTCGGGGTGACGACCGCAATCCAATGCTACGAAGTGTTTTTTATGGTATTAAAAGTTCTGGGTGGCACTGCAATTATTATGGGCAGGCGTGGCGGTTACCATCAAGCGAAGGACTTGCTCGTCTCATCACTTAGTACCACAAAAAAATAAAAAAAACGTCTTCAAGATGTCAAACTCGTGACGTCCGCCATCTCATTTGGGGTCTGTCACGACGCCGTTCTTTTCTGTTTCGCCCTACGATCACATACATTGATCCTGGCCCCTAACTGGGATTCCCTGTATCTAGGGAACCAAGAACTATTATGAGGAACATGGTCCTGCAACACCCCGACACAAAACAAATGCTTGCGCTTTTTTTCTGTCACAATCATTTGTCCGTCGCGGGAATTGAACGCGCAACCTGAGTAGTCTATGAGATTTAAGCTAACCTGCCCAACCACTACACCACAGAGGCAGTCAATTTGATTCTACATGGGACGTCACATAAGGACTCCACATGCCAATACTTACTAATAATTAATTATCATTTTTGCAGTGTCCCCCAATATGTCCCCAGGACAACTTCGAGCTGGATATCGCAGATGACCACTGGACATACAGACAAGCACAAACGGAGGCTGATGACATTCGGTGTTCCTATGTGCGGCCGTCGCCGAAAGACGTAATCAGGAGGTTCTACGCCATAATGCCTTAGTAAGATAATAAAAGAGTATTTTCTAGATGAACAGCGTCTGTAGAGGGCGATATCAGATTAGTCTCTAGAGGCTGAATAGCAACGGCTAAAGGGATAGACTATTTATTTAGAGATAAGATTTCGATGAAAGCGACTGGTCCAGTGTTGACTATTTACCTACAATCGCAACCGTCATCTCAAGCGAAGATGTGGCAAACGATGGAACACGTAAATCTAGTAGGTACATATCGCAGAGATGTGACTTATTTAAGATACAAGTATCTGAAATACAGATACAAGATACAAAATAGGTGGTTACGCCAAAATTATTAGAACTTAAATTGATTGCTTATAGTTTACGACGGTACATCCCTTTCCTATTTTTCTCCCACCCTTACATGCAGTACTACCGCTGCCGCCCTCTGGCGGCAAAGATGAACATTAAGTTTCGAAGAAAGAATATGGCGAGTGTGTCGTGTTCGATTCTCATCTCCCGCTCTCAAGCAATTGCGCTTTTATAAACTATATTTCTATGTGTCGCGTCGCACCGCGAGTGCAGCTGGTGGAAGTGTTGAATTAGGGTGACTTTGTAGCCCACGCCTGGACCTCGTTCTCGCTTGGTGTTCCGCCTCTCCTGGAGTCGGAGTTCGCCCTGGACGTGCTCTGTCGAGGTAAGTGCTGCATGTCCTGTCTCTCCTATTTCCTCCTTTCGTCTGTTGTTACGTACCGTACATTACAGTCCACTTTTATATCGAAGATTTCTGTAAGTTACTTTTGGCGCGACCATAGGTGGTCCTTCGAACCGGATTACTCAGTACTAAACTCAGTAATTCGGGTCTCCGCCCTTATTGGGATACTTTCATAAGCCCTAATAAGTGATTTCACAGGTATTCATTGCGAATATCCTTGTAAAACCCCGCGTAGGAAGACATTGCGTCACCTACTTTTCTTTGCTGAAATATCAGCAATTTTCGCCCGTAACATTAAGTTGCGTGTTTCCCCGCCTAGATATACTAATTATCTAAGTATTTCTTCCTATTTATGTGTTCTATTAATCATATAAATCAGTAAAATCATATAATATTTATATCATATAAATCTACCCTCTAACATATTTAATCGCGTTCTTACGTTTGGGTTGGGTCGATCTTGCTCGACGTTTCCGCTGCGCCTTCCTGTAGCGCCGGATTACTATGCCTTCGGGCAAAAACTCAGGAGCCAGAAACTTCTCCTTACAATTCGCTGGAAGCCTGAGCACGAAGGACTTGAAACCCGTCATCTTCGTCGAGTGCAACCTCGACAGCAATAACAGGGCTCTAATTCACTATGACAACTTGGCGAAATCACATCGATTCCTTGCTTCGAAATCATGTCGATTTCTTCATTAATAAACGACATCTCTATGACGCATTCATACTCGTATATTCATATATATGACGCGTCATAGAGAATACAAATTTCGCAGATGTCGTTTATTAATGAAGGAATCGACGTTTCCTTGAAGCAAGGAATCGCCAAGTTGTCCTAGTGAATTAGGGCCCTGGTTCCGCTCCTGGATCCGTCCGGCGCACCTTCTCCTTGATTAACGCACGACATCGTCTTCCGACGTGCTCTGGTCAAATTTCGATATATCGCCGTGCTGGGCTCTGCAGCACGAAGTGCTGTTGTTGTGGCTGCAGAAGGAGCGGTACCAAAAAAAAGCGGTTAAAGCTTTTTTTTATGTAACTGGATGACGAGACGAGCTGGTCGTTTGCCTGATGGTAAACAATACGCCAGCCCATAACAATAACAGCACCATCCAGAACTTTGTTCTGCAAAATCGCGCGGCGCTGTACTGCGCTTGTCAACCTGAGACAATTAGCTGTTGAGTCTCATAATGCCCAGTAATTTCGCTGGCTACAATGCCCTTCAAACTGGAACACAGTAATGCTTGCGCACTACTGCTTGGCGGCTGAATAACTGGCAAAGCGGTGGTACCCACCCAGACGGCCTCTCGCATACGAGAAACCTACCACCAGCTTATTTGCAACTTCTGAAATCTGTAAGAGCTGGTAGGGAGTACCTATGTCTATGTACCTAGGTACACCTCTATCTTTACGCTTAGCTTAGTGTTAATAATGTCTTGTAGTAGATATCAGTAATTTGGTCACAGACAACATTTTTAACGTCTCTAAGTAAATTGTCCTCTAACATAGTATTACCTAATAGTCGAAGTAATAGAAATATTTGAAATCAAATTCTTGTCCACCAATTTAATTTGGGACCACACATCATCCCCAGCACTTACCTAGAAGACCCATTTAAATTGGTCAATTTCTTTGAAGTCCACAATTAATTGGCAAATTGAAGATACAAAGTATGTAAATAAGGAATAGGCATCAAACAAAGAACAGAAGTCGTTTAAAACTCGAATTAGATACAGAGAAAACTTTTTCAATTCGGCCTCCTTTGCGAGAGCAGAATGCCTATTTCTATAAATGAGTTTATGAAAATTCAACGTTACGCAAAAAAGTTTAACATTTCGCCAAAAGATGGCAGAATAATATTTATAAAGTTCGTAACAATTATGAATTAGGGGGAAAAGATGAGAGCTTTAAAGTAACGGACGAAGGAGCTCTAATAAATAGTAATGACTTGATTATCATCATCATCATCATCAGCCCATCACGTTCCCACTGCTGGGACACGGGCCTTCTCTCATAGAGAGAGTAGAGACTTGATTATACCTATGTCTAATACTTAAGTAAGCTGTAGGTTTTTTATTTATTTATGGAACTGAGTGATGAGACGAGCAAGTC
This sequence comes from Petrophora chlorosata, assembly GCA_951640565.1. Taxonomy (NCBI): domain Eukaryota; kingdom Metazoa; phylum Arthropoda; class Insecta; order Lepidoptera; family Geometridae; genus Petrophora; species Petrophora chlorosata. The sequence goes on along the minus strand of OX621203.1, from coordinate 11,494,606 downwards.
ATTCGTCTGATGGTAAGCGCCACGCCTGCCCATAACAATTGCAGTGCCACCTAGAAATTTTAATACCATAAAAACACTGTATAGCACTTCACTGCGCCCATCACCCCGAGACATCACGTATTAAGTCTCATATGTCAAACCAGAACACAGTAATGCTTGAGCACTACTGCTTGGCAGCAGAATAACTAGCAAAGCATTGGAACCGATCCAGACGGCCTCCCGCATACGAGAGACCAACCACGAGCCTTAATTACTGAAAACAAACTACACTCTACTTACTAAAACTAAACTAACTTTATACAAGGAGAAGCAATTGGACAACCCATAACCCATAACTTTTCAAAGATTCAGTCCACGAGGAAATTTCAAATTTTCAACTCCCTCAAAATTTTACAAAGATTTTAGGCCGTTCGTTGTTATTACAAGTAAGAGCTTAGAGGCAAGTTATTATATTATACAAAATATCTGTACATGAAGTAAAGCAGTAGATATGTATATTTTACAAGGAAGTTATGCATAGCCACTTTACCAAAATTACCTTCCAGAAATTGACATCAAAATTATATTTGCTATTCCGGTGTAACTATGGCACTTTGGTAGCGTCGCTGGCATTTTAAGACTTATATAGCAAGAATTTTGTTACAGGTTTTTAATAACTTCCACTCACTCTCTCTATCACTTTCCATCATGTGAGACTGGTCATATACAACGGGCATAGTACAACGGGCGGACTTATCGCTAAAAGCGATCTCTTCCAGTCAACCTTTCAAGATAGTGTGGACGATATAGCACGCTCGCCAAGAAAGTACCTTTAAGTTATTTCAATAACAACGTCGTGATTGAATAACATTGCACAAAATTCAAGAGATTCAAACGTTAGTAATTTAAACTTTTGTATTAATAACTATAAACAAAAAATTTAGAAAATCCCCGACACAAAAAATGTCTAAGAACCACACCGTAGAAAACCTGCTTTCAAATAAAAAAGCCGTATCCAAATCGGTTCACCCGTTTAAGAGCTACGGTGCCACAGATAGACAGACAGACGCACATAGTGGTCAAACTTATAATACCCCTCCTTTTTGCGTCGGGGGTTAAAAAGAGATTACAATTTAGCTCAGATAAATATCTGTCTACTCGAAGCAATTTAAGGATTTTAGAAGTAACTCATCCCGATGCGATGAATCAGAAGTGAACGACTTATACAAAGAGCAAGCCAGCCAAAAGGTTAAGTGTTTGAACTAAACAAATTTACATCGTAAAAATGGTTAATAGGCCATCAGCGCAAAATAGGGTGTTAGGCACTGGAGACTTTATTACGCGTATAAATTTTGCCCTCCTTTTGCCTTGTTTTGGGGGAGCTAAGTGAATTCCTTTCTTAGATAAATGACATAGGTGAGGGGTGCGTAGATTGAGACCTTAAAGGGCTTCTGATTAACTGCTTAAGACCGCCCATTGAGACACTAATATTATGTTAATTTTAATTGTTTCTGTTTATTTTTAACCGACTTCAAAAAAGGAGGAGGTTCTCTATTCGGTTGTATTTTTTTTTTGTGTTTGTTACTTCAGAACTCCGTCATTTGTGAACCGATTTGGAAAATTCTTTTTGCGTTGGGTTCAGTATAGCTACGAAGTGGTCCCATCACAAATTTCTTATATTTCAATTAATTACAGATTCTTTTGCATGGTCGGATTTTATATTAAATTATTATTACGTCACGTGTAATGCGGCTACCATTTTGCGAGAGTTCGAGTATCCCCTCTACAGATTATACAAAACAATTGCCATAAAGCGCCGGGCATAGACAAAAAAACCGGACTCGTGCATGAAGGGTTCCGTACAACAACAACGTGGGTTCTATAAAAACGGCAAAAAGTCATGTCTGTATGGGAGCCCCCTAAAATATTTATTTTATTCTGTTTTTTAGTATTTGTTGTTATAGCGGCAACAGAAATACATCATCTGTGAAAATTTCAACTGTCTAACTATCACGGTTCATGAGATACAGCCTGGTGATAGACGGACAGACAGACAGATGGACAGACAGACAGATGAACAGGCGGACAGCGGAGTCTTAGTAATGAAAATATTAACAAATCCACGACATGCTCCATCCGCGACAAACTCACCTTGATGGGCTCCTCACTCCTATACCTATCGTGGTGTTAAACAAAGAGTTATTGTATTCTTGTTTAAATCAAGCCCTCCGGTTGCAGCACATTAGCAATCCTTCAAGTTGCAGGTCCATTTGCAACTGCGAAATTTTCCCTCTTTCCGTCAGTTAGATACTGTTTATGTGCCGTTCTTTTTCATAAAATTAACCTTTCAATCCTATACTTCCTACTACTTAATAAGTTAATGCTACAAGTTTAAAAGCGATAGAAAACAACCCATATTATAGGTCTATATCAATTTATAATAAAATATCTGAAGAAAAGCGGAAGAACAAGACCACATATTTAGTAGAAAAGTAAAAATGTTCTTATGTAGAAAAGTTTATTTATTTATTTATTTATTAAGACACATTTAATACACCGTGACAGTGAAGTGTATTATTCGGTAGAAGAATAAATATATTAGGTAAGTAGGTAAATATTTAGACATTACAAATTATTATTATTGAAATTTAAATGTATTTCATAATTATTAAAATGGACATAAGTAAATCCCAATTAGGAGACACGCATTTAACACACGCACGTATTCAATTAATTATTATATAAATCAATGACATTTTAATTTTTTTATAGAAGGAGATGGGGGATACCTTTGCCCAGTAGTGGGATCAAATAGGTTAATAAAAAAAAATAGTTACATTGAAATTGACTATAGTGACTAAGCACTGATTACATCCTACTTTCTACTAATATTATAAACGCGAAAGTTTGTAAGAATGTATGGATGTATGTTTGTTACTCTTTCACGCAAAAAGTACTGAATGGATTTTGATGAAATTTGGTATGTAGGTACTTTAGGACTTGGAATAGCACATAGGCTACTTTTTATCCCTGGAAACCGCGGGGCGCAGCTAGTATGACATAAATTTAAATGTATACCTTCGCAATTGGAATTGGAATTTATGAATATTTGATTATGTTGAACTGTAAACACCACTCATTATGCAACACTCTTACAGGGTACGTACCTATGGCATACTATTGTGACACTATTTTCAACACCTGTAATAATATATGTATGAGCATGAATAAATGAATATGAATAATATTATAAATGCGAAAGTCTGGGTGTGTGTTTGTTATCCTATAACTCCATATCGATTGAACGATTGCTTTTGTTTTTTTCTTTTTTACACTTTATAGATCTATATTTGGCCACTATCTCGCCTGATGTGAAGCGATGATGTGCCCTAAGATGGAGCGTATAGATCTAGAGAGAGGCGGCAGTTGAGCGGCTGCTCAGACCCGTCTCCCCGATGGTTCACCGAACATCATCCCGAAACACGACTAGGTCGCTTGACGGCATGGCTTTATACACAGAACAAACAGTTCCTTGGGAAACAACTATAACTCATAAGTAGATAATAAATATAACATCATAAAGTTTGTTTATTTTTTATGTGTGCTGAATAAACGTATATAAACGAGAAACCTAGAAATGGCAGGAGATATACATAGAATGTCTCCTTGTTTAAAAAAGTATTCTATAAGTTCTAGCCATTAAGTCGAGTCCCAGACCAATTTAATGACTCGAAAAATGTAACGTTATTATTACGACTTTACGACTATAAGGCGAGAGTAAGTATGCTAAATAAAATAGTCATAAAACGACCGTTCAATAATATACTAGCTGCGCCCGCAGTTTCACCCGCGTGGACATACGTTCAGTCTAAGTATACCACTTTAATCTATTTTCTGGGATCAAAAGTACAATATAGATTTACACAATTTCATCTTGAGTGTTGTAGAGTTCTTGCTACAGCCAGTGCTACAGCATCTACGCCGTAGATTGTTATGCATCTACACAGAAGCGATAAACTATAACTATACTGGCTTTATACATGCTATATAGCGCAGTAGGTACATTTGTTTTGTGTTTTTATAACTCACCATCACCCACAGTATTGTAAATTGAAGCACTGTGCGCATTTTATCCTCATTTCTGTATACAGTCACAGTAATTTTAAGTAAAACATATAAAGTATTTTTATCTAGGATGATAATTTTGTAATGAAAGACTTTAGTTCTTTTTTAAATGTCAGCTGTCTGCTTTTTACTTGACTGGTTTATTTATATGATCTTGACCAAAGAAATATATATTTTATCTTTGATCTTGACCATTGAGGGTGTGAGACCCATTGAGGAATGACACTAGACCTCAATGGTGAGAGCTCAATGATCTTGATGATGGGGTTATAAGCTTTATCTATGAATACCATAGAGTAGGCCTGATATGGCAGCTGGTAACCATGGCTTGTTGATTGTCAGTTTAATTGGAGAAATACACAGAATTTGGTGAACGTATATTATTATTGGTTTTATTAAATATATATAGGAATATGGTGACTTCCACGTGCAATTAGTATTTTATCAGGTTATGGGCCGCCCCATATATCTTATTTCCAGTGTTTCGGGCAAAATAAGAATGTAAAATATTTACTCGAAATTTGACAGCCTTCGAGTATATAAAATTAATATTCATAATTCAATAAAAGGCTGAAGCAAAAATAGCAAAGCTTGTTATCGAAGCAGCTTTTATAAAGAGTTAAACATGTCTCAGATTAAAACGCAAGATGTAATTCGACGGTTAGAAGACGGGAATAATTTTCATAATTGGAAATTTAGACTGGAGTTGTTAATGGAGGAGAAGGGTCTCGGTGACATAGTGAAGTCTGGTACTATTAAAGGTGAAAATAAAAATAGAGATGCAGAAGCTAGATCGCTAATCGTGCAATGCATAGGGGATGATTTTTTGGAAATTGTTAGGGATTGCAAAAGTGCAAACGAAATGATGAATACTTTAGAAAATAATTTTATAAGAAAGAGTGTTATGAATAAATATAATATAAAGAAAAAGTTGATAGAGTTGAAATGTGACAGCAACGAGAAACTACAAGAGTTCTTTTTAAAATTTGACAAGCTAATTCGTGATAATGAATCAATGTCAAAAATGGATGAGTCGGACAAAGTGGTGTATTTGTTACTAGCTCTACCAGAGAAATTTAAAGATGTTACAACAGCTCTAGAAGCAATGAACGAAGGACTAACTTTGGAGAAGACAAAAAGTACTTTGTTAGATGCAGAAATAAGATTGACTAACAAGATAATACCACCAAACCTAGACAATGCTTTCAATATAGAATGCTGGAATTGCAATGAAAGAGGGCACAAAGCAATATATTGCCGCAAGGGTGTACAGAACAGACAATCTTATACTCCCCAACGAGGAGTTTCCTTCGGAAATGGTGAATTTTATAGACGTGGTCGTGGAAGAATGCAGAGCCGCGGTCGAAACGTTACCAATTATAGAGCAAGTACATCGAGAGACGATGCAATATTGGGCAATGAAGAGAGCGATGAAATGGGCTGTATCATTGATGGAGAATTCAATTTAAATTGTAAGGTTGATGAATTAGTTTCTTTTGTAATAGACTCAGGTGCATCGCAAAATTTTATATCTGATCATTATATACAATACATGACTAATATAAAACAGTTAGAGCATCCAATGAAAATTAACACAGCGAATGGCGAAAAATTGACTGCTTATCAAAGTGGCAATTTACTAATAAAATGTAACAATGTTAGAATTACAATTAAAGGACTTATAGTAGCAAATTTAGCCTATAATTTGTTATCTGTGAGAAAACTATTAGAAAACCCGAACGAAATCATATTTAAAAGCGAATACGCAAAAATTATTTTTTTTAATGGTTCCATATTATGGGCATATAATAATGGAAAACTTTATCTATTACAGGGTGAAATTGTAACAGAGAATGGAGTCGCAGCTATACAATCAGCAAATGGTATGTTGTGGCACAGACGTTTAGGTCATACCAGTTCTAAAACTTTACAAAGGTTACAACTACCACTTAACAACAACGTATGTAGTGCTTGTATGAAAGGTAAGGCAACAAGGTTACCATTCAAAAGATTAGAGCGACCAAGATCGCTTCAGGTTTTGGAACTAATACACAGTGATATAGCGGGCCCTTCCAACATTCCAACTATACAGGGTGAAATTTATTTTCAAACTATTATTGATGATTACTCACACTTCTGTGTAGTATTCTTGTTGAAGAGAAAAGCTGAAGCCGCTGAAAATATTATTAATTATATCCACCGATATGAGAATGAATTTGAAAAATCCGTAAAAAGGATAAGATGTGACAATGGAGGTGAATACACTTGCAACAAATTGCGTCAATTTTGTAATGAGAAAGGAATAGCGTTGGAATATACTTTACCATACTCGCCAGCTAGCAATGGCGTTGCAGAAAGGATGAATAGGAGTTTATACAATAAAGCAAGGACTATGCTCATTGAAACCAAACTACCAAAACATTTGTGGGGTGAAGCTGTAAAATGTGCGGCATATCAGTTAAACCGATGTACCTCTATGGCCATTAATTTTAAAACTCCCTGTGAAATACTATATGGAACAAGAGACTTGAATAAACTTCGTGCGTTTGGTGCCAAAGCGTGGGCATTTATCTTACCAAAACCGGATAAATTTTCCGAAAGAGCATGTGAAAGCAGGATGGTTGGATATAGCAGGACAGGGTATAATTTATGGGACCCTAAAGAAAATAGAATTATAGTATCACGAGATGTGAGATTCGATGAAGATGATATTGTTTACAATGAAAACGATCAAGTAATAAAAGAAAATGAATGGCAAAGAATTAGAGTTTCTGAAGTGAATCGAGAAGATAGTAACCCGATTTCTGAACCAGAACATAATAATGAAAATGACAGACAAGAGGTTATAGTTGATAATACAGATGTGGAAGATGGAATTATTGAACCAGAAGAAAAATTTGAGGATTGTGCTGAAGAAAATATAATTGAGAGTGACGATACTTTAAATGAACATATAGTAAAAACAAGAAGTGGCAGAATAGTTAAGCCTCCGAAAAGGTTAGAAGATTATGAAACACATGTGGCCTACTGTTTGTGTACGGGTGATCCAAGTTCTTACAAAGATGCATTCGATAGAGGTCAAGAGTGGCAAGATGCTATTAATAAAGAGTTAAAATCCCTTAAAGATTTGGAAACCTGGGAAGAATCAGAATTGCCTAAAGATAAAAGAGCCATAGATACAAAATGGGTTTTCACTACTAAAAAGGATGGTACAAAAAAGGCTAGATTAGTGGCAAAAGGATTTCAAGAGGAAACATTATTTAATGTATACTCACCAGTCGCTCGTATGCCTACAATCCGCATGATGTTGAGCCAAGCTGTACAAAATGATATGTATATGAAACAACTAGATGTACCAACTGCTTTTTTGAATGGATTTTTAAAAGAAGATGTTTATATTAAACCACCATTAGGAATCAAAGTTAGAAAAGGTGTATTTTTGAAACTAAAAAGGTCGCTATATGGATTAAAACAAGCACCCAAGTGCTGGAACGAAAGATTTCATAGTTTTTTAGTTGATAAGGGATTTGTTCAATCGAAATATGACTTCTGTTTCTATGTTATGGAAGATGTCTTTTTGTTAGTGTATGTGGATGACATTATTATAATGTCAAAAAGTGAGATTAACTTGAATAAAGTACATAAATTTTTACAAATTGAATTTAATGTAAAGGACCTTGGAGAAGTAAGAACTTATTTGGGACTGGATATAGTAAGAACACCAGAACAGATTTCAATTTGTCAAGAATCTGCAATAGACAGACTACTAGAAAAATTTAATATGACTGATTGCAAAGGAGCAGATACGCCAATGGAAGTAAATTTCGCAACAGATGACAATGAACCAATTACTTTGGATCTACCGTTTCGTGAACTTATAGGTTGTCTTTTATATTTAGCTACTTCAAGTAGACCTGATATTTGTTTTGCAGTGTCGTTTCTGAGTAGATTTTTGGATAAGCCCACTATATCCCTGTGGAAAGCAGCTAAGCGTGTATTGCGTTACCTAAAACAAACTAAATCAAAAGCATTAATTTATAAACGGGCTAGCAGTAGTCACTTAGTTGGCTTTACTGATGCTGACTGGGCTGGAGACAAAACTGATAGGAAAAGCGTAAGTGGATCTGTAGTCTACAGTGGTAATCATTTATTGGCATGGTTCTGTAAAAAACAAAACGTTGTCGCATTGTCAACTGCCGAAGCTGAATATATAGCTGCTGCTCTTGCGTCTGTGGAGTTAATTTATTTAAAGGGCTTATTACAAGATTTTAAATGTCAGTCAGATACAATTTTACGAGTTGATAATCTAAGTGCTATTAAATTAATGGAGTCAAATGAAAATAGTAAAAGGGCAAAGCATATAGATATTAAATATCACTTTATTAAAGATTTAATTAATAAACGAGAAATAATAGTAAAATATGTGAGTACGAATGAAAATGTCGCTGATATTTTGACCAAGGCTTTAGGAAAAATAAAACATGATTATTTTGTACAAAAAAATGGGTTTTGGTTAAATGGTTTATAAGTTACGGTTATTTTATACATAGTATTCATTTGTCATGATAACTTTATTGTGAGATTCATTTTTTTTTTATATGTGTGTAAGTATATCTAATTTATAGTGTATTAAGGTTCTTAAAATTGCGTGGGGGAAAGGTATTAGTTAGTTTAATTAATTAATTAGGTTTATTATATTTTTTTTATTTTAGAGTATGAGTAATAGGTTGGATTTCATGTGATTATTGTTATTTATGGTAACAAATTGTTACTTTATCATAATATTCGTTTGTGTGTTTGAAATGACTTGCTTATTAGAATAATATGTTATTTGTTTCTTTTAAAAAAAATGTATAATAAATAATTTCAATTCTTATTTGATAAGAAATTAGAATTGAGGGGGGATGATGGGGTTATAAGCTTTATCTATGAATACCATAGAGTAGGCCTGATATGGCAGCTGGTAACCATGGCTTGTTGATTGTCAGTTTAATTGGAGAAATACACAGAATTTGGTGAACGTATATTATTATTGGTTTTATTAAATATATATAGGAATATGGTGACTTCCACGTGCAATTAGTATTTTATCACTTGACTGTGTCAGGTTCTGAGGTGTCAGGCCTAGCGCACTCCGCACCTCAGAGTAATTGACACTACACCGACGGCGGGTCACGCGTCGTTACACGTGCCGCGTCAGAAGAGATAAGAGCTATGCGATAGAAAGAGAGGCGCTCTGTAGGTTAATATGACTGGTAGGTATGCAGCGCTACGCGAGCTGAATTGAATTTTATTGCGTCATAGCAAGAGTCGCTATTTGTTTAAATTTCTTTGCGGAGTGATGCTTCTGTGCCTTAGTATTCTGTGACTGTGTCCAAAGCTGTATATACAATTTTTATCTAGGGTCCAAAGAGCAAATTAAGTAATGGGGACTATGTCAAGCAGTCAGGCCATTTCTTCGAGTGATGGCTCAGAGCAAAGATAATTAATTCTTTATCTTTGGCTCAGAGGTAGTGTTCTTCCTCTAAGAGCGATGTCCATTCTAATCTGAGAGTCATGTAGTCGTTGAAGCTTGAGCTTTTTTCTTTCAAGACAATTAAGCAAGCTTATTCAAGCATATTCGCTAGGGTATAGGTGTGGATACCTACACCCAAAAATAAAACGAACATGATGTACAATGCGCGTTTGTCAGAACGGTGATTCCGCAAAACGCAACACAATCTCTGCAATGTATACCTTTACACCAAACGTCTTTGCTTTACACCTTGTTACCTTGTATTTATGTTGAGCGGGCTTTATCTGTGATAGCGATATTTTTCTTTGATAGCGACATCCAAAGATAAAGAAGCGACATCGACATGAAAAGTCCATTAGAAGTCTGTCAATTATGACAATACTTTATAACATGTCAAAGATAATCGTAAGAGAATTCATGTTACCATGAAGCCGATTCAGTATTCTTCACCAAATTAATTTGAGGAAATTAACATGAGTGAGCCAGGCGACCGAAGATGGATACGAAATTTTGTCATGTGCTGTTTTGGTTAGGTGTGATGGCAAGTCATGTTTCTACTTGATCTTAGGCTGCGGGTGGCCGCTCCGGTGGATACTTCTCACCAAACCTAAATAAACTTTAGGAAAGGTACCCGGCCGCGCTTGGAGGTGCAATAGACTGGTCCAGTATATTTCCATACGTTTGTATCAGTGCCCCTGGTAGAATATAACAGAAAGAAGAAAGAATATAAATATTTGACGACCACAAAATCATTTAACTAACAATATAAAGAAAACAGAAATACAAAAAGAAAAATAAATATATAAACAATAAAGAGACAACTAAACTTAAGTGACTGAAAACGTTCGGGTGTAGAACGAGGACCGACAACGTTATTGTCACGTTATTAACACAAAACTTGTTCCGTAACGTAACCAAGTTATTTTAGAGTATAAATCCACTAGACTGCATACAACCTGGCCAACTCAATCTCGGAAAATAAACGGTTTTTGTCGAAGTACCTTATATTCCTTTTCCCGCGCAGTGTTTGTAAACATTTTTGTAGCGCTATACTGTTAGACCAGTTATATTATTTACCGGTTAATATAAATCCACTTGACTGCCTACAACCAGGCCTACTCATTCACGGAAAATTAGCGGACTTTCCCAAATATTATCATCCTCATAATAATAATAATAATAATTAATGCTTTATTGTACACCAAACAAGAAATAAACAAGGTACACGAAATTTTCTTAAAAACTATAGTACAACGGGCGGACTTATCGCTAAAAGCGATCTCTTCCAGTCAACCTTTGGATGGAAAGAACTTAAGGAGTGAGAGAGGTCGGCGGTGTAAATAAAAAGTAAAAAAGGACGACTAAGTGACACATAAAACATATATATATATATAAAATTCTCGTGTCACAGTTTTCGTTGCCATACTCCTCCGAAACGGCTTGACCGATTTTGATGAAATTTTTTGTGCTTATCCGGTATCTATGAGAATCGGCCAACATCTATTTTTTTTTTATAATTTTTTTTAATTTATATGGCAAAACAACGTTTGCCGGGTCAGCTAGTATATATATAAATAAATAATATATAAATATATATATTAATATATAGATATAGACACATATATACTACATACAATAAAGGAAATTACTAATAATTTAATGTTATTATTTAAAGCCTAAGTATCCCACTGCAGGGCAAAGGCCTCCCTTTCATTTTTCCACGTTTCACGGCTCTCCGCCATTGTCGTATAGTCTTTCATGTAGGAGTCCAGGTCATCATTCTTCCTCATGTACTGTTTGTAAATTTTTTGTAGCGCTATACTGTTAAATCAGTTCATATACACATGCATTCATATATAAATAGTATGCTATTTACCGGCCAATCACAATCGCGCTTTTTACCTCTGTCTCTAGCCCGCAGTGACGATTTGAGTATCGAGGAAAAATTTACGAGCTCTTCATTAGTTGAATGATCTGGAAGAAAAGAAAGAAAGAAGAAAGAATTATCATTTATCCTTGACAGCACACATCATCACACTGAATTAAACAAGAACATACTAAAAACAGACAAAAAAACACAAGTAACAAAAATATATATGATAGTGCGTGATGTCAGGAAAAGATTATGGTCTATCTATTCTTTCTGCCATATAGGAACATCTTACCATTACAAGTTCAGCATGAGGTACCGTACTGATAGACAAAGGTCTACCCTCGACTCTTTCGCTTATATAAAAAACAATAATACGGGTAAGCCTCAGGTAGGTAGGTAGTTTGTCGTTCTCTCACTGTTTTCGATCGGGACCCTTATACGAGTTTCTTTCGTTCGCCTGTTGCAAAGCGCTATTCCTTTCATCCGATGGAATGAAGATCGTATTACGAGTCAGTAGGTGCTGTACATTACCAGTCTGTCAATTACTAGGCATATGAAACTTAAGAGGATATGGCACAGCCGCGGCCAGCGAGCACTAGGTATTTGAATAATGGTTTACGGTCTCGCAGAAAATGCGTAAATTAAATTAAATAAATTAACTAAATAATGATAATAATAATAATATTACTAAATTCGTATCAATTTCAGAATTTTGATAAAATTAGCGTTTCGGGAGAAAACGTTTCTACCAAAAATTCGAGTAAATATCGAGTTTTTTGAGTCCATTTAATCAAATTCTATAGGAATTATCAAAAAACCTACAAACCTCAATAATGGTAACATCTCTTACATGTCCAAATTTCATCAAATTTGGTTAATGTTTAGGGGTAGAAAAACGTTTTCTCTTTTTGTATGAAAATTTCAGCGTGCCGTTCCCTCTTAATATCTGATGACTCGGGGTGACGACCGCAATCCAATGCTACGAAGTGTTTTTTATGGTATTAAAAGTTCTGGGTGGCACTGCAATTATTATGGGCAGGCGTGGCGGTTACCATCAAGCGAAGGACTTGCTCGTCTCATCACTTAGTACCACAAAAAAATAAAAAAAACGTCTTCAAGATGTCAAACTCGTGACGTCCGCCATCTCATTTGGGGTCTGTCACGACGCCGTTCTTTTCTGTTTCGCCCTACGATCACATACATTGATCCTGGCCCCTAACTGGGATTCCCTGTATCTAGGGAACCAAGAACTATTATGAGGAACATGGTCCTGCAACACCCCGACACAAAACAAATGCTTGCGCTTTTTTTCTGTCACAATCATTTGTCCGTCGCGGGAATTGAACGCGCAACCTGAGTAGTCTATGAGATTTAAGCTAACCTGCCCAACCACTACACCACAGAGGCAGTCAATTTGATTCTACATGGGACGTCACATAAGGACTCCACATGCCAATACTTACTAATAATTAATTATCATTTTTGCAGTGTCCCCCAATATGTCCCCAGGACAACTTCGAGCTGGATATCGCAGATGACCACTGGACATACAGACAAGCACAAACGGAGGCTGATGACATTCGGTGTTCCTATGTGCGGCCGTCGCCGAAAGACGTAATCAGGAGGTTCTACGCCATAATGCCTTAGTAAGATAATAAAAGAGTATTTTCTAGATGAACAGCGTCTGTAGAGGGCGATATCAGATTAGTCTCTAGAGGCTGAATAGCAACGGCTAAAGGGATAGACTATTTATTTAGAGATAAGATTTCGATGAAAGCGACTGGTCCAGTGTTGACTATTTACCTACAATCGCAACCGTCATCTCAAGCGAAGATGTGGCAAACGATGGAACACGTAAATCTAGTAGGTACATATCGCAGAGATGTGACTTATTTAAGATACAAGTATCTGAAATACAGATACAAGATACAAAATAGGTGGTTACGCCAAAATTATTAGAACTTAAATTGATTGCTTATAGTTTACGACGGTACATCCCTTTCCTATTTTTCTCCCACCCTTACATGCAGTACTACCGCTGCCGCCCTCTGGCGGCAAAGATGAACATTAAGTTTCGAAGAAAGAATATGGCGAGTGTGTCGTGTTCGATTCTCATCTCCCGCTCTCAAGCAATTGCGCTTTTATAAACTATATTTCTATGTGTCGCGTCGCACCGCGAGTGCAGCTGGTGGAAGTGTTGAATTAGGGTGACTTTGTAGCCCACGCCTGGACCTCGTTCTCGCTTGGTGTTCCGCCTCTCCTGGAGTCGGAGTTCGCCCTGGACGTGCTCTGTCGAGGTAAGTGCTGCATGTCCTGTCTCTCCTATTTCCTCCTTTCGTCTGTTGTTACGTACCGTACATTACAGTCCACTTTTATATCGAAGATTTCTGTAAGTTACTTTTGGCGCGACCATAGGTGGTCCTTCGAACCGGATTACTCAGTACTAAACTCAGTAATTCGGGTCTCCGCCCTTATTGGGATACTTTCATAAGCCCTAATAAGTGATTTCACAGGTATTCATTGCGAATATCCTTGTAAAACCCCGCGTAGGAAGACATTGCGTCACCTACTTTTCTTTGCTGAAATATCAGCAATTTTCGCCCGTAACATTAAGTTGCGTGTTTCCCCGCCTAGATATACTAATTATCTAAGTATTTCTTCCTATTTATGTGTTCTATTAATCATATAAATCAGTAAAATCATATAATATTTATATCATATAAATCTACCCTCTAACATATTTAATCGCGTTCTTACGTTTGGGTTGGGTCGATCTTGCTCGACGTTCGATATAATCCGACCGCGTAGCGAGTGACGCGCATCGCTTACCGTGCGCATATTCAAGTAACCTACTTAATTTTGCCGCGTCATAACTTGACCTAATTAATTATTTGCTTGTATATTTTTGCATTTTCGTAATAATGCCACCTAAAAAGCAAGCAGGTAGCAAAAGCGATAGTTCCGACTATGAGGACACGCATGAATCAGCATTAGATATGCTCCTAGCTAAACGCGATGCTATATTTGAAATAGTACAGGGGATTTATGATCTATCTTCAGATGCTCATACGAACGCCGTGAAGAGGGAAAGTTTCCTTGACGAATCTTCTCAGATTGATTCATTACGCAATGAATTTAAACAAATTCTAGACGATTATAATTCTCGTTTGTTAGCGTCAAACCCTACCGCGAAGCCTGATTATAAGAGCCTCGTTGCTTTCGAGTCTTTATATAGCAGGATTAAACGTCGTATGTCTCAACATTCGCCTCCCGACTCACGGGAAGTTATCGCACCACATAAGGCGAGGCCTACACTGCCGTGCCTGGAGTTAATTACGTTTACCGGTGATGTCCGATCCTGGCCACTCTTTTATGCCAGTTTTAAGTCTATTGTTCATGATAATCCATCGCTCACGGACGCCGAAAAATTATATTACCTATTAGGCAAGCTGTCAGGCAAGGCTCAGTCAGTGTGTGCAGGAATTTCTCCCTGTCCTGGAAATTACCAACAGTTCATACAAGCGCTAATCGACAGGTACGAAGATAAAATAACGATCGCGCGCGCATATATAAATCAGATGTTTGAGTTCAAACCTTTACAATGCGCTTCCGTGACGGAGTTTGACTCATTCACAGATAACTTTACAAGTGCAGTGCGCGCTTTAAAGAATCTTAAATTAGATAATCTGACTGACTTTATTATACTTCATATCGCGCTAAAAAGATAGACTCTGATACTGTTCGCGCTTTCGAGCTAAGTTTTAGTTCTCAAATGCCTACTTTCGACGACTTAGTCGACTTTATTAAAACCCGCACTAAGGTTTTAGAACGTACCCAGCCAAGCTCAAGCGCATCTAAGATACCTCGTCAAAATAATAATTCGCGACGTAATAACGTTCCGCCGCCGAAGTACCAAACCTACTTGAGTACGACGGTTGATACTGCAAGTAAATGTCTATGCACTAATATTACTCATCAGCATTTATTTAAATGCGCAGATTTTAATAATATGACCCCTCAAGAGCGTTTTAAATGCGTGAAGGATAACAATGCGTGTGTGAATTGCTTAGGTTTAAAACACCGAGTGTCTAATTGCTCATCTAATTCTTGTTGCCGTGTATGTAAACAAAAACACCACACATTGTTACACTTCAAGCGCGTGGAGACATCGCCTCCGCGCCGCGCGGCTCCCGCAGCCGCGCCGCAGCCGCCGCCGCCTGCTTCCTTGCCGCAGCCGCTTGAAAGGCGTCCTGTCGAAGTAGTGCGTGCGCCCCCCGCGCCGCCACAGCCTTACCACACCCCGAGCGCCCGCTCGGACATTGCGTTGTGTGCTACATCTACATATATTGATGACGCGTCGCGCTTATCTCCGTTGCATAATGCGCCGGCGCATAGTAAACAAACTACTATTTTATTATCGACCGCTCAAGTCGTCGCTTATGATAATAATGGCGATCGACATATAATTCGTGTATTGTTGGATAGCGCTTCGCAATCACACTTCATGACTCGAGATTGTTGTGATCGGTTAGGAATTCAGCTTCAAGATACTGAACGTACTATTGTCAAGGGGTTCGGTGGAGCTGAGAAAATTATAAAAACTAACTCAATTAATTTTAAATTTTATTCGCGCTTTGACAATAATATTAATTTTAATATTTCACCGCTGGTCGTTGACCATGTTACCGACTTGTTACCTACCGCTGTGGTAGACACATCTGTCTTATCACACTTATCAGGAATACCGCTTGCGGACGAGAGCTTCGGCGTGCCTAATAAGATTGACGCTTTGATAGGCGCTTCTCTCTTCCCACATTTACTTCTCCCCGACGTAGTTCATGCTCCGCGTGACTCATCGGCGCCCCCTGCATTGCGCACAGTGTTAGGATACGTGATAATGGGCTCCGTGTCTACGATACCTACATTTCATACTCACCAGGCCTTGACATGTTGCCTCGCTCAAGAGCCTGCCGCTATTGACTCATTAGTTAGGCGTTTCTGGGAGCTCGAAGAGCTTCCCTTTTCTTCGCCCATTCAGCACCCAGCCGATGTTGAATGCGAAGAGTTTTATAACTCGACTACATACCGCGATCCAGTTAGTAGCAGATACGTTGTCGGCCTGCCATTTAACGAGGATGTATATTCACTCGGACATTCATTTGAAATCGCTCGCAAGCGATTCATGTGTCTCGAACGAAAGTTAGAAGCCTCACCTAACTTGAGGTCGGCATATGATGACGTCATAAATGATTATCTCGCTAAAGATTATATTTCACCCGCGCCTCAGTACGACCCTCATGACCCCGCTCCGATATACGTCATACCGCACCATGGAGTCGTGCGCGAGGACAAGCAGTCGACTCGCCTCCGCATAGTGCTGGATGCCAGCTGTAAGACTAGCAAAGGCACTTGCGCTGGACCATCACTGAACGATATCCTTCACTCAGGACCGAATCTGCAAGGCGACTTGTTCACTATTATTTTGAACTTTCGTTTGCATGCTATCGCGATGACCGCGGACTGCCGTCAGCAGTTTCTGCAGATTATCGTGCGTGAAGCTGATCGTCGTTATCAGTGCTTCCTATATCGCTTTCGGCCACAAGACCCTCTCGTGCTGTACCAGTTCAATCGTGTCTGCTTCGGTTTATGTTCGAGCCCCTGGCAAACTCTCAGAACAGTTAAACGACTCATCCACGATGACGGCGCGACTTATCCCCTCGCGAGTAGCATTGCGTCTACCTCGCTATATATGGATGATCTTGCCTTCTCGCTTCCCAGCGAACGTGAAGCAACCTCCGCGTCTCAGCAGCTGATTGACCTATTTAAAGGTGCACAGTGGGACCTTGTTAAGTGGAATAGTAATAGTCGACCTGTCTTGAATAATATCCCCGCTTCGCACAAACTTCCCACTGAGGTTGAGTTTGATAAATCCATGCATCACAAAATATTGGGATTGCACTGGACCACAGATGAAGATGCATTTTATTTTAAAATTTCCGCTCCCGCCGATGTGACGTGCACTAAGCGCTCCATCTTGTCAACCGTCGCCCGCCTGTGGGACATAATGGGCTTCGTTGCTCCCGCGGTCGTGTACGCCAAGTTGTTAATAAAACAACTCTGGCAACTTAACCTGGATTGGGATGATACCCCGCCGCTGCACATCATTAAGATGTGGAAGCAGTTCTGCGACGAATTACCGGCTCTCAACAATATACGCATACCGCGACATGTGGGCGTATCTGAACACTGTGACGTCACCCTTCTGGGATTTTCTGACGCCAGTATTCACGCGTACGGAGCGGTGATATACCTTCACGTGAGCACCGCCGCTGGTAATATTGTCCAGCTGGTGTGCGCGAAATCGAAGGTCGCTCCTACCAAGCCGCTTTCGATCGCTCGCTTGGAGCTTTGTGGAGCAGTGTTGTTATCGAAGCTGCTTCGCACGGTGTTCGATAACTACGCTCGTCTTATCCCAATCAAGACTTACGCCTTCGTCGACTCTAAAGTCGCATTGTATTGGATTAAAAGTTCGCCACATAGGTGGCAAACATTTGTGGCAAACCGCGTTGTTCAGATCACGGACAATGTTTCAGCTGACAACTTTTACCACGTGTCCGGGATTGAAAACCCCGCGGATGCAATTTCACGTGGTATTACACCACTCAAATTAATTTCACATCCCCTGTGGCTCCACGGGCCGCAGTGGGCTTCACTAGATCCGTCTCAGTGGCCTCTCAGGGAGCTGGACGGTCAGTCTATTATAGACATACCTGAACAAAAGGTATTGACGCACACTGTGTGCACGCCTGTAAAACAGTGCGCTTTATATGACCTCGCCCTCCGCGTCTCGTCATGGAGTAGACTTCTTCGTATAATTGCATACGTTTGTAAGTTCGCAAAGTTACTGCCCCGCCGCAGCACTACCGCAGTGTCTGCTGAAGACATTAATTTCTCGGAAATTGTAATTTTACGCGCCCTGCAAAGTCAGCACTTTGCAGAGGAATACTCGAGTATTCTCAATAATAAACCTTGTTCACCGGCTTTCAACCGTTTGAGGCCGTTTATTGAAAACGGATTGATCCTCGTAGGAGGTCGCCTAGTCAATTCCGCGCTGGAATATGCTCACAAGCATCCAGTTATCTTGCCGCGCAGTGGTCATGTAGTGAACATGATCATTGATTACTACCATGTAAAACACTTACACGCCGGACCAGAATTGTTAATGTCGCTGCTTCGCCAAAAATTCTGGATCCTGTCTGCTCGTCGCATTGTGAGACAACGTGTCCACATGTGTAATACATGTTTTCGTCAAAATCCGCGTCCAACTTACCCGCTTATGGCCGACTTGCCTGATAGTCGCACACGCCAAGTAGTCAAGGCATTCACACACACGGGCTGCGATTATGCCGGTCCCATCGCCTACACTCCTGTGCGCCGCCGTGGTGTCCACAGTGAGAAGGCCTATTTATGTATTTTTACGTGCCTTACGACGCGTGCTGTGCACATCGAAGTCGCCACTGACCTCAGCACTCCTAGCTTTCTCGCCGCGCTGAAACGTTTCCTCTCTAGACGAGGTCCCGTTCAATTTATGTACTCTGATAACGCCACTAACTATAAGGGCGCGGCGTCGTACATTCGCGATCTTTATAAATTTCTGAATGCCGAGTATCGTCTGAAGGTAGAGCAAGAGTACGCTGAGAGTCGCATAACTTGGAAATTTATCTGTCCCAACTCTCCACATCAAGGCGGAGCTTGGGAGAGTATGGTCAAGGTTATAAAAACTATATTTTTTCGCGTTGTAGGAGAACAACTCTTGTCCTACGAGGAACTCTGTACTGTCCTCACTCAAGTTGAGTGTTTACTTAATTCTCGCCCGCTGACAGTACTGAGCTCTGATCCCGCTGAGCCCTCCGCTCTAACGCCGAGTCATTTCTTGCACACGGCTCCTTTATTTTCTTTACCCGCGCCTGAAGCTCACAAGTCTGACTCTGTCAGCTTGCTCAATAGGTATTCGCTACTGGACAAATTAGTTCAGTCGTTTTGGGACCGCTGGAGGATGGAATATCTACACGGTTTGCAGGTTAGGCAGAAATGGAATACTCCTTCCGCACCTATCACTCCAGGTACTGTCGTGGTTGTGATGAATGATAACTCCCCGCCCCTAGCTTGGCCACTAGCGATTGTAGAGAAGGTTCATCGCTCTAAAGACGGTGTTGCGCGCGTGACCACCGTCCGTACGGCCAAGGGGACTTATCTTCGACCGGTCGTTCGTTTATGTCCTCTCCCAAAACAATAATTATCGCTCTGCTAGTTGCTTAGTTTATTAAGTTATTTCCATACTTATTTATTTACCGCACTGCTTTATTTATAAGTTATATATTTATTAATTTTCCCGCTTCACCGTGACTCTACGGAATTTAATTTTGCTTATTATCATATACTTACCCGCGCATTGAGCGCATCTTCCCAGAGTCATAGAGTTTTATTATTTCTCACCTTATGAGTGTTTCTTAAAGGTGACCCATTAAGGGCGGGTGGAAATGGTTACGCCAAAATTATTAGAACTTAAATTGATTGCTTATAGTTTACGACGGTACATCCCTTTCCTATTTTTCTCCCACCCTTACATGCAGTACTACCGCTGCCGCCCTCTGGCGGCAAAGATGAACATTAAGTTTCGAAGAAAGAATATGGCGAGTGTGTCGTGTTCGATTCTCATCTCCCGCTCTCAAGCAATTGCGCTTTTATAAACTATATTTCTATGTGTCGCGTCGCACCGCGAGTGCAGCTGGTGGAAGTGTTGAATTAGGGTGACTTTGTAGCCCACGCCTGGACCTCGTTCTCGCTTGGTGTTCCGCCTCTCCTGGAGTCGGAGTTCGCCCTGGACGTGCTCTGTCGAGGTAAGTGCTGCATGTCCTGTCTCTCCTATTTCCTCCTTTCGTCTGTTGTTACGTACCGTACATTACAGTCCACTTTTATATCGAAGATTTCTGTAAGTTACTTTTGGCGCGACCAATAGGTATTTTCATCTTGTATCTAAAATACTTTTTTTAAATTAATCTTGTATCTTCTATTTAATTACCTATTTTTGGTATCTTAGTATTTTGTAGATACTATGTTTTCTAAAATACTTTTAGTAATAGCACAGAAAACTTAATAGTTACAAACAGTTATATATGTGCATTTATTCACAAAATGTGACAAGGTTCTATGCTGACATTAATTTTATATGTCAATGTCTTGATGAGTGCAATGCAGTGCTACGCAGTGCTTTTATGGTAAAGAGTTCTTGGCACTGCATCTGTTATGGGCAGGCGTGGTGCTTACCATCAGGAAAACGACTTGCTCGTCTTATCACTCAGTTCCATAATAAAAATAAAAAACAATAAAACTGAACGCTCCGTTGAAACTTAAATCTCAATTAAAACCTTAAAAACATTATATTTTATCTACCACATTTGCGCGATCATCGCGGTTTATTCGTAAATAATTCACGTAAACAAATAAACTTACATTCAATAAAACGTTTCTTACAAAAGTATTTTATCTTAAAAAAGTATTTGAAAGATACGTATTTTGTATCTAGTATTTCAGATACCATTCCAGAGAGGTATTTGTATCTGGTATCTGAAATACTTAATTTGAAAGTATCTTGTATTTTGTATTCCAGATACATTGTATAGGGTATCTTGTGCAACACTATACATAATATATATGTTATTCACGCTGACCTTGTGGAGGCAAAGTTTTTGATATCAGGAAAAAGATGGCAGTTCTACAGTGCGTAAAGGTGATATTTGTTCGATCTTCTACTCGTCGTGTTAAAAAAAAACGGAATGATTAGGTCGTTTAGTTCCATAGAAATATATACCGTGTAATGAAGCGATACATTATTCAATTAAAAAAATGTTTTTAACTTGGAC
The DNA here is from genome assembly GCA_951640565.1 of Petrophora chlorosata. Lineage (NCBI taxonomy): Eukaryota > Metazoa > Arthropoda > Insecta > Lepidoptera > Geometridae > Petrophora > Petrophora chlorosata. The sequence goes on along the minus strand of OX621203.1, from coordinate 11,473,191 downwards.
TTAGATACGTTAGACTTGCCCTTCTTCCTCCTCTCTTGGGGTTCTTCCCTATAGGTTTGGGAACGCATCGACAATGCCTCTGGTATTGCAGTCGTATTTAGGCGACAGCAACTGCGCACCATCAACGGCGCCCGCTCACTTGCCCGCGCAGAAAAGCGTGCGCTATTTGGTCCCGGCGCGGCGGCGCCGGTGCTCTGGCATGCTGTCACAAAGATTTGATTTACAAAAGACTCCAGTGACGCACAAAAGAAAATACTACTTTGTATAGGTAAAAAAATAAAGAACAAAGATTGGTTAGACTTCTCATAAGGGCCTTTAACGCGAAGCAATAGCAGTGGAAATCGTTTAAACGACCCATGGTCTCGATAGCAAATTGGTGGCACGGGGTCTAAGTTACATTTTCTAAGTTACAACGAACGGGCTTATTTGCGACACTTTTATATAAGCATCTTGCCGTAGTTATACTCGCATCAAACTTTTATATCTTCGTTTCCTATTTCAGCTTCGACAAAGATCACTCGAACACGGCGTTTCTCCACAAGTTCCGGGCCACAGTGTACGGTATGTCAGAAGGTGATGACATGCTCGACAAAGAGGTAGCATATTACGCTGCCATCATCACCCCCCTGGTGTTTTTGCAGCAGTATAGAGACATGTGGTGTCTTTTAGAACGGGTTAGTGCTAGTTTTGAAAGAAAGAATTAAGCATTATGTCAATTTAACAATAGTTCAGTAGCTAGCCGTTCGTAACAGATCTTCTAGGTTAAGCAACGTTCGCAGCGGCCACAACTTGGATGGGAGACGTCCCTTTGGTATTTACATTTATGCGCTACCGTGCTTCGGAGGGCACGTTAAGCCGTCGGTCGCGGTTTTTGTCTTAGGACAACTATCGTTAGGCCATGTCAGCGACCCTCGGGCGGTCTAAATACTCGCGACACCAGGGTTGGCCACACACTCACCCAGCTAAGGGGGCTGATAAACAACTAGGTCTGGAATGTAAATACTCAACGGTCACTCATCCAAGTTGTGACCGCAGCGAACGTTGTATAACCAGAGCGCTACGTAACTTCTACTGATGGTCATGAAAACAATAATCTTTCAGTTTCACAGAGCAATACGGCTCTACCAGATATCACATCCGACTGAAAAGAGATCGGCGCTGAAACTTCTTCAGAACTTTCGGGCCGTCAATCAAAAGGTATCATATGACATTTTCTATATAATTTTATTTATATGGACGAATGAAAGTCTAATAAGTAGTAATTAAGGTAGAATAAAAAATATACAGGTGAGTATTATCAGGCCTAGCGCACTCCGCACTGTAGGTACGAAGCTACAAGTACATAGCCGGACACCGACGGCGGGTCGCATGTCGTTACACGTGCCGCGTTAGAAGAGATAAGAGCTATGCGACAGAAAGAGAGGCGCTCTGTAGGTTAATATGAATGGTAGGTATGCAGCGCTACGCGAGCTGAATTGAATTTTATTGCGTCATAGCAAGAGTCGCTATTTATTTATATTTATTTGCGGAGTGATGCTTCTGCCCCTTAGTATTCTGTGGTATTATATAATATTTTTATATCGCAGTCCAAATTAATAATTAAATTTAGCGTTTTTTTTTTTAATTTCTATCGAATATCCGAATACTATTTTGTTTACTTTTTAGAGTTTGAAATATCAACAAAAAATACCATCGGGATAGCTTAAATTTTGCTAAGCGCTTTCAAAGCTTACAAAGAAAGAAAGTGATTACATGAACTTATTTCGCCATCTCCATTCTATCACCTGACCACCAGGCGTACGGCAAGCCGTCATCAATTTATGGTTGACATCCCTCCTGCTCGCACCAAGCGCTTTGCTTCGACCTTCATAATGCGAACGGCCAAGAAGTGGAACTCTCTGCCGGCATCTGTGTTTCCGGATAGCTATAATCTGGGAGTCTTTAAGACAAGAGTGAACAGGTTTCTTCTAGGCGAGCGTGCTACATCTTCGACCGCATCGTCACTTAAGTACAGGTGAGATAGCGGTCAAACGCAAGCCTATAAATAATAATAAAAAAGTGCAAAACTATTTGAAACTAGCTGTGGTTTTACCTGCAATTTCAAAATCAAAGCCCCTCAGTAGTTTTTGCGATTGAATAACAAACATCCATCCGCTCATACATCCATCCTGATAAACTTTTGCATTTATAATATTAGTAGCATCCAGCGCCTTTCTGAATATTTGTCTTTGACTTGCCTAAGGTCCATAATAGTACAAGTAGATTTCCTTAGTCGTTCGAATCCGATCGGAAAAGCTGTTCTCGTGCTTCAGATAAGGTCGTTCATCACAGACCTGCCTGGCCCGGCCACTCCTGCCCGCACCACTTTATTCCAGGATATAGACGAAGAAGACCTCCACGACAAGAAGGATATTAGGTATTTGAAGGAGCTGATTAAAAATCTCGGTTGAAAATTGTAGACGTTTTATTTTATCAAGTACCTACCCTAATTCTTAAGTTAATTACCTATCTATAATAATTATAGATTACAAGAACAAATTTCACATGCAATTTGAAGACTGATTGGTAAACGCATTAGTAGAGTCCACACCGGCCGATCCAAGTTCCGATCCACGATCGAACATTTGGTTCGTTTGGTTCGTCGTCACAGTCTACTTACTAGTTACTACGTAAATTCTCGTTCTTTTGTCGTTTGGTTCGAACGGACACGTCCACACCGATTGTGCGTTTGGATCGCGCGAGATGGAGCGGCCGTGGATCGCCCGGTGTGGAACCGGCTAAAGCCTAATATTTGCAGTGCCACCCAGATCTTAGAATTGCAGTCTCACATGGCAATGTAGGTTTATGTCGCAGCCAACTAGCTTCATTCGCCGTTCAATTAACAGCCTAGCCTCTTCACTAAACAGCGCCATTCAACTAGTGGCCTGAATGATATTCAGCCATAGCGTTTATTTCAACTTTTAATAAACTGGCTGGCTAATGCTTAGGCATGTGGTTAAACTTAGATGTATCCTACGCGAGATAGTAAACTGTCGAAAGATTGTGAACCGTCGCATTATTTTTCGGTATCTTCTATCACTTCGATAGATTATAATCTATTTACATTATATTTGTATCTAACATATATTATGTTGGCGGTGTTGGGGTGGCCCAAGGGCCAACCCCGCCGCATACTGACCTACCGAGGGCTGCAGCTATATTAATTATTATTGTCACTACACTCTTCCATTGTACTATTTTTTTATTAAATTTTGGAAAACAGCTTTATAAATGAACAGCCTAGACTAGACAAGTAATTAAACGTCATCGATCCAAGTCATTTGCCTAGCTGTTTGATCAAATGGCTGAATATCATTCAGGCCGCTAGTTGAACGGCGCTGTTTAGTTAAGGGGCTAGGCTGTTGATTGAATGGCGAATTAAGCTAGTTGGCTGCGACATATATAAGGGTATAGATAGGGTCAATTTTTATTTATTTGTTTTTTGTATATACATAGTGTCATCTGCATTTTCACTTTCAGCAGTTTAAATTTGTTTTATAACAAAGTTTATCTAGAATCCAACACTGATTAGCACAACTGATTAGCCCTTTCGCACGGATGCGACAGGGGTGTTGTTACATCCTGTATCTAGAAGTCTATGTTTATCCTGTCGGACATATCTTGTTACCTACCTCGTACTCTTTCCATAAGCGAACGACGCGAGCGGTTCTTGCTACTGCACAACTCGTCCACGCTAAGGTGGTTTTAGTTAGACCAAACAAATGAATCCTTATTGAATTTATTTCTATTGTTCTCGTTCTTTTTGGTGTTTACACTTAAATATCAATAATATCAAGATAATAATGCTCTTATTGGTTTGATTGTATGTTCGTTTGGCCCACCTTATTAGATATGTTTGTCTACTCACCAACGTGTGCACGACTGGCTCATAAACCGCTCGTGTACACGTCCCCACTTTGTTTCTATGATGCACGTAGGCCGTACGGTTCTAGCGCGTGTAAAGTTTGTATCTAAAAGTCTACATGTACTGTATGAATATTGTAGTTATATTAAGTTATGTTAAGTTATTGGCAATAAAAAGCATTTTCTTTCTTTCTTTCTTTCTTTTACATGCAAAGATCTGAAAAACTAATGTCGAGAAAGAAAAACTAAAAACGGTGTCGTATCGTACAAATCAACTATGGCGATCTCATCAGCAAGCCATCCTAGAGTACGAACCTTCATTTTTTTGAAAGAAATACACAATCCCTAAAAAGGTAAGCGCAAATACAGAGATCACCAACATTATTAACATAAATTCGATGTCATTGCACGGCTTGAAGAAGGAGTTGCTTTTGAAAGTGCAATCGGTCAGTTCTTGACGGATATTCGGTATGTTATAAGCCTTAGCGTCTACTACTGAATTGTCCACGTTGATTATCATTTCGGCAGTTAGTTCCAATTCTATGTTTTTCGCGACGTATGTCACGTATGCTCTTAGTTCAGAGAAGCGCAACTGCAATGTTAACCAATCCGCGAAGTTTCTGCAAAAAGTATAAACATTTTGAAAACTCGAAATTTTATTTTTCGTGGAAGAGAAAGAAAGAAAATATGTTTATTTCAGACAAATACATGCGACAATACACGGACTGATGACTTTGTCATATCAAAAACAAACTTTATTTTACCTCTAACTTGACGTCAAGTTAGCGGACTCACTAAGAACGGCTGTACGTATCGTTTTGAATTATATATTATCAAATGGTGTCTAAATAGTGTCTCCTACATGCAAAGTTCCAATTCCGGTGTTGCAATACGAGCCGAAAAATTATAACCCATTGGTGAGTCAGTACGTTTCTTTTACTGTGATTCCTGCAAAAACAGTTAATATTGAAACAAAAACTGTGTCACCAAATACTGCTCCAAATTGCAAAATAATGTAGATACATGTTTGCTTCTAGCCAGAAATTAAATCCAAGCTTCTACGTACTTATCGTAAATTTTATCAGCGGATCAATTTTTAATTCTATGCAAATGTAATAAGCATGGAAATCGATATTTTTGGACAACGGGTACTATAAGCTATAAGGCATAAAAGTGTTTTAGACGATACCATACTATTATTGGCACGAAAGAATTTATTGACATAGTTTTTGTTACGAAATTTGCCGTAGTTTGGCAGGAATCATGATAACAGAAACGTCACGTTAGTGGACTCACCAATGGGCTATAATTCGGCTCGTATTGAAGCACCGGATTAGGAAATTTGCAAGTAGGAGACATTATTTAGACACCATTTGTTGATATATAATTCATAATGATACTCACAGCCCTTCTTAGCGAGTCCGCTATCTTGACGTCGGCGTCGGTTAGCGTGTCCAGTGAATGACCAAAATATCTTTTTGTTTATGTATTTGTTTATTTATATATTCACAACACATGTAACTTACAGACTAAGTCCAAAACATTACATGGCGAAACTAAGGTAAGCCAAAAGTTCACTTCTGAACCTGCCTGCCTTATCATGGAAGATATCTATATCTGGTTGTCGAGCGAGCATGTCGTTGAATAATCTTATGACCCGGGCAGTGGGGGCGATGTGTGCGCGAACCGAGTGGATGCACGCGGGCGGCGCGAACAGGCGAGGGCGGCATTTTAAACATAGTGACGCTGGTACTGTGCTTTGGGCACTATTTGGAACCAAATGTTGGGATAGTTAAAACCACCAAGATCGTTGGTGAGTCCGCTTACTAAACGCACACGTTTAACCTGCTGTTTCCCGGGATAAAAGTACCTATGTATGTGTAAATCCAGGGTATAAGTTATCTTCATTATGAATTTCACTTACATCCTACTATGAAAATTAACGTGGTTTGGACACATTATTAATAATAATTTACGGGTGACACTCACGTTTAAATTGTAATTGTTGTGTGCGAGGCGTGACGCGTTCGCGAGCGTATCGCACTCACCTTGAAAAAGACCACCGGATGTGGTTGAAACTATAGTTGGATTACTCCAATTTAAACGTGAGAGTCACCCGTAAATTATTATTAATAATTCACTCACATCCGTTGAGCCATTACAGCGTGAAGAAGTAACAAACACACTATACCAACTTATAAGTACATACGTACTTCCGTACTTACATACAAAATATTAGTGAGCTATTAAGTAATCAGGGATCTAGGACTTTAGTTTCTAAATGAAAGTTTAGTTTGGTATAAGAGGGAACGGCACGCTGAAATTTTCATACAAAAAGAGAAAACGTTTTTCTACCCCTAAACATTAACTAAATTCAATGAAATTTGGACATGTAAGAGACGTTATCATTATTGAGGTTTGTAGGTTTTTATTTTTTCCATAATTTCTATTGAATTTGAATAAATGGACCCAAAAAACTCGATATTTAGTCGAAATTTTTTTTTGAAGTTTTGAAGCTTTTAACTTTAAAAATAGACATATAAACTTACAAACTTAAAACAAACCTACAAACTTAGTTTATTCTCCATTTAAGAAATTAAGACCAAACTTACCAAATTTGGTTGAGATTTAGTGTGGTAGAAACGTTTTCTCCCGAAACGCTAATTTTAACAAAAATCTGAAGTTGATAAGAATTTAGTTAAATTATTATTATTATCATTATTTAGTTAATTTATTTAATTTAATTTACGCATTTTCTGCGAGACTGTAAACCATTATTCAAATACCTAGTGCTCGCTGGCCGCGGCTGTGCCATATCTGTTGCTGTACCTCTTACCTCTGGTATAATTTATCTCCTAATAGATCCAATCGTATCAGACCGGATAATGTTGTGATAGTGTATATTGCTTCGTACAAGTTGCAGAATAGATTTCTTTTGCAATATTCTAGAAGTGAATTGCTTTGTCTTTCAAAATGTGGTGCCAACATTACAGAATACACATCGCCCAATTTCTGAAATCAAAATAAATAAAAGAGGTAAATGATTTTATCGAACTGGGAACCCGCGTCTTCGGAACACCGATCCTATAACTCAAAATAATTAACAGTACAACCCTTAACCAATGTGGCCATCGACCCCACATTTGCCGTATGTAAAGAAAAAAAGGTACCACTTTGTAGCAGTTTATACCTACTCTTTACCGGCCAATCACAACCGCGCAATTGCGCCACACGTCGCCGACAAAAATTGTCACATAAATAAATATTTTAATATAAATTATATGTATGTTAGTTCTAAGGTATATATTTATATGGGCCGTAGAATAAGTAAATAATATCTGTAACTTATTTTAATGTTGCCTGAAATAAAGATTAAATAAATAAATAAATAAATTCCTCTCCCTGGCCCGCATGTTTCAAGATGGATGTTACAGGTCTATCGTATGCTTCAGTAATTGCCAATTTTTCTAGTTCTGCTTCCTAGACTGCTAGAAAGTAGTAGTCCGCTAGAAATACTATACTTTTTTTCTCGTAAGGGGGCCAACCCTAGTGACGGAGTTTTTTTAGACCGCCTAACTTTCAGCCTAATGATTATTGTTCTAAGGCAACAACCGGGACCGACGGCTTACCGTGCCCTCCGTAATATGGTAGCGCTCAGATGTAAATACCGCACAAACGGTCACCCATCCAAGTTGTGACCGCTGCGAACGTTGCTTAACCTAGCAGATCTGTTATGAACGGCTAGGCAAGCTACGCTACGAACGCTACTGAGAGAAGATAACTGTTCTCCTACAGTTCCCATCGGTTTTATAGGTAATGTGTAGAAACGTCGTCTGTATTTCCTGATAAATAACCTCGGAGTGTTCAAATGAAGAGTGAATAGACAGGCAAGCGTGCTACATCTTCGGCCGCGTCGTCACTTCCAGACGGAGTCAAACTATGGTCTAATCTTTACTATTATAACATTGTAACTTTAAATGTTTGTTACCTATAGTCTCGGAAACTGCTAAACGGATTTTAATTTGAATTTTAGGGTTTGTCACCATTAGTTCCAACTTACATTATAGTACCTTGGTACTATTAAGTATTCTGTGATTGTAGGTAGCGTATGTTACATAAAAATCGGCTACGTGACGAGCTCTTCGTAGTAAGAAAGAAGAAAGAAGAAGAAAGAAAATACATTTATTCAAGACAGATACACGCAACATTACATTAAGCTATAATACTATACTACATATAACAAATAATATTATACTATACATACAACAGGAAAAAATAACACATAATAAATACATAACCTATATAATAAATACATAATATAATTATAGTATAATGGAATGTTGCGCGATGTCAGGAAAAGGTTAGTACGCGCTCTCATGTACTGGGGAGGTCTTGCTAAAGTAGTCTTGGAAAAAAGACGACTATGGACTTCCTCTATTGTCTATGCAAACGAAATTGCGAGAATAAGCTAGTCACTACATAGTATAAAACAAAGTCGCTTTCTCTGTCCCTATGTATGCTTAAATCTTTAAAACTACGCAACGGATTTTGATGCGGTTTTTTTTTAATAGAGTGGTTGAAGAGGAAGGTTTATATGTATAATAACCGTGCGAAGCCGGGGCGGGTCGCTAGTTGGGTATAAAAAAATACAATTGTACGTATGTGGTCTGTTCGTACTTCGGTTGTCGATTACTGTGTTTTAATTATTATTTATTCCTTAGGGATACAATTTAATAGACATGACAAACTTACCTTCGCAGCCTTTGAAGCCTCTTTAGGAGACCATGCCCTGACGAGCCACATCATCCCCTGCGTGTTCTTGCCGGCTGCAGCTTTCGCAAACCTTTGGGCATTTTCTTCCCCTACATTTACTATCACTACTTTTGCTCCGGCACTTCTGAGCGGTTTAAATACCTGCAATGTCAATGTACATGCAATTAATATTAGCAAATGATGTGCAAGAAAATTTCTGCAAGGAATATCCGAAGATATAACTTTCAAGAATTTGCGTCACCAGTGTAAGTTAGTTTACTAGTTGGCCGCCTGTGTTGATATTAGAGAATTGCAGAATAGAGTCGGGCATTATGTGACATAAGAGCTATTCTCAGTGTGATGAGCGCAGTCAATTCAATTCATTTATTCAGATAAAATACAACCCTCAGTTTTATAATATAATAATTTATTCGGTGGACTTACACTAAATATTTTTGTAATATTTCAAATTTGAGATAAATTTATGCAACGTCAAGGTTACATTAGATTATATACAGATCTCCTTAATTTCTAAATTAAATTAAAATTATTTTGTGTTCAAAATAGATTAATCAAAACACACTTTCGAATTTGGCAAAGATATCGATATCGATATAGTATATCTTTCACAATACATTCTAATAATACAGGTTAGTTTTTAAAATGGGATCCCTACCCTAACCGATAAAGATAGAAGAGTTTGTTGTTAGAAAACCATCTAGTGTGTCAAGACTAAAAAGATTAAATTGAGAATTGACTAAAAAGATAAATTTAAATATAATATTATTGACTTTAAGCAGAAAAATAGTTTTTTTCAAAAATGTCGTTTTATTCGGTTTGGAAAGTTACCTAGATTTCGAATAACAAAATAAATTATTCTATCTCTGACGATTAGGCATCCCTGTTCATAAACTCACCCTGTCTATATCCAACTCCATCTTTTAGCATACTATCGTTCACTAGTTTCCGAAATTAAGCCCAGATTTGAGATTATCTATTTTAAGATTTTTAAATTCGTTTCTAGTTTAAATGTTTTAGTTACTTACCCCCGAAAAGTCACAGTTCACACCCACACATGATTTCGAAGTATGAACTATTTTTTCCTTGTTAAGGAGTGAAGACAACCCCTGTTCAAATTCCTGACTGAACGCAGAATCGTCCGATATTATCGCCACCCTGCCTTTCCATTTCATCATTTGTATAAACTTTATAAAGGCAAACTTCAACTTCTCCGGTGCCGTCACCAACGCAATCGAATTCCTGAACACGTCCGTTGTCTCTTCTTCAGGTACCGTATATAAGTGATTGTAGAATATTGTTGGTATGTACAAAATTTCCGATTCAAATGGTTTGGGCGCCAATATGGCTATAGTGTTATCTATATCGAAATCATCACATCTAAATTCTATTTTAATATCAAATTTTGCTTGTGGATTTATGATCGCAATGGATTTACCTTTCAAATTTTTATTTTCCGTTCCATCAATGTCGCAAACAGCAAGGACTGATTGAACAATGGCTGATTGGTCGCAAAATTTTGCTGGTGAATCATCATTCATTGAACTGAAATTTGATATCGCATCGTACAATTCCATAAAGTTGTCAATTATTACTTCAGATACAAGTTTCCCACTGCAGTAATTTTTCGTATTATCATTGGCTGCACGTTGTTCAACGTTTTCGATTATTTGAGTTTTTGCTTCGGCGTTACTTAAGCGGCGGCACACATCTTTATCGTTTCCTATGCTTATATTTCCAGCGAAATGGAAACCATGTTTTAAAATGTCATTGTAGTTATGATGATAAAAATCTACTACGTTTAGGTATACTACACCTATGTTTCTGTAATATAAAAATATTTTATTAGTGATGTATCCAATAGTAAAAACTATTTCTTATCTACTTCATATAAATGTTAAATTCTTAATATTTTTAAATGTAATTGAATGCTGGGACATGCAGTCGTTCGCCTGATGGTAATCAAAGCACCTGCCCATAACAGTTGCAGCACCACCCAGAATTTTGTTTTGCATATTCCTGTGCGGCACTGCACTGCGCCTGTGTCCTTTTCCAGGACCTAAAGAACCTACAAACCAAATTTCATCAAAATCCCTTCAGTAGTTTTGTTGTGATTGAATAACAAACATCCATCTATCCGTCCATCTTCACAAATTTTCGCATTTATAATATTAGTAGGATAGGATTATTAGGAAATTTCACCCAAATCTATTTAGCCATTGTGACGCGACGTGATGATGTAACAAACACACTTACATATAAACTTTCTCATTTATAATATACTAGCTTTTCCCACGACTTCGTCCGCGTGAACGATAGAGAAAGCCCATATTTGTATATTTTCCAAACTGATCTTAGCGAGACCTCCCCAGTAGATAAGGACGCGTACTATAAAGAGGTCAAGCTGGATCTTCACCCAACTGATTTTAATGTAACATACCCTTTAATCTAAGCTGGGACTAATGCTACCAAACCCTGAAAACCGCATTAAAATCAGTTCAGCCGTTTCTGAGTCTATACATAACAAACACACAAACAGACAAAAATTCTTAAAACCGTGGACTCGTGTATCCTATAAATAGTCTATCCCAGTTGGTTTTTCAAAAATATCTTCATGTTCAGAATTCGCTCAGTTAATTTTTTATAATAAGTGTGAGTGTGATGTGTAATTCGTAGTAAGTATGTAGTAAGTAACGTCTCTCTCTAGATCTATGTGCTCCATCTTAGGCCACATCATCGCTAGATAGTGGCCAAACATAGATCTAACAAGAGTAAAAAAAAAAAAATTACTTACTGTTTCTCTCTCCTTTTCGGTCTAAACGGCAAAAGTTGAAAATTTTCTATTAAATATTTGCCTACCTATTATGTTCTACTCCGTGTAACGGTTTGTGAGCATTCTCAAACTTTTTCAAGACATCGAGTAATGGCATACCATCAATATTTTGGTATTGAATACTTGTTCCTGGTTTACTGATGTGTTTTTCGAACGCTTCATGCAGGTCGTCTTTGGTGCCCAGGAGAATAATCGTCCCTGAAAAAAGAAAACTTTATGCAGATGATCTCATTTCATTTTATTTCAAACTAGCTAGCCAGCGACTTCGTCCGCGTGGACGATAGAGGAAGCCAGCATTTCTTTCAAGACCATCTTAGCAATACCTCTCCAGTATATAAGAGCGCGTACTACGAAGAGGTTGAGCGGTATCTTCGTACTCCCACCTTTTGATGTAATATACCCTATAATCTAGGTTGTGACTAATGCTACCAAACCCTGAAAACCGTAATAAAATGCGTTCAGAAGTCTCCGAGTCTTTAGAGAACAATCATAAGTCCGAGTCTATAGATAACAAACATACAAACAAACAGACAAAAATTCTAATAACCGTAGAATCGTGTTCAGTGTTCTAAATAGTCTATTCAAGTTTGTTTTTAAAAAATATCTTCAATGTACAGAATGAGCCAAGTTCCATTTTTAGGGTTCCGTACCCAAAGGGTAAAACGGAAAAGATTAGAATGGTTTTTTTTGGTACGGAACTCTTCGTGCGCGAGTGCAACTCGCACTTGGCCGGTTATTATAATAGTATTGGTGTCATTTTACAGTTTACCCGAGCTTAGTGATTGCTTAGTATTTGTCATTTCCACTAATATTTTTAACCGAATTCAAAAGGAGGAGGTTCTCTGTTCGATTGTTTAATTTTTTTTAATATTTGTTACCTCAGAACTTCGTCATTTATTAACCGATTTGGAAATTTATTTTTGCGTTGGGTTCACTACAGCTACATAATGGGAAGAAACTAACTATTAAGGCACAGGCCATACAGCCTAGTTAATTGGTAAGGGTCTCACAAACAAAGTTGTTACAAACTGAAATAAATGAATTTTGAATTTTGAGCTACGAAGTGGTCCCATATAAATTTAATCGATACCTTGAACTTCGAAGATACATTGAAGTCGGTTGTTGTTTTTTTCTAAAAATTAATTATGTGAGTAAATATGCTGTGGAACTGAGTATGTAACTGACGAGCAAATCGTCCACCTAATGGAAAGAGCGACGCCTGCCTATATCAATTGCAGTGCTACCAAAACTTTTAATAACTTGCAATATACTGCTTAGCACTGCATTGCACTCGTCACCTCGAGACATGAGATATTAAGACTCATATGATACCCAGTAATTTTACTGACTACAATGTCCTTTAAGCTAAAACACAGTAACTATATTTAAACACCAATAAAATATTGATTTATTAATAAAGTCATCCAGTGATGGACCTATATATATATTTTTTACGTTTAATAGATCTATGTTTGGCCACTATCTCGCCTGATGTGAAGCGATGATGTGGCCTAAGATGGAGCACATAGATCTAGAGAGAAACGGTAGACGAGCGGCTGCTCAGACCCGTCTCCCCTTATTTCTCTTTCTTTGACAGTATCTGTGGTGTAGAGTTGGGCAGGTTGACTCAAATCTCATACACCACCGAAGGGTTCAAATTCCTGACTGAGGTAGAGAGTTCAATTTCCGTGACGGGACAAATGTTTGTGAACAGCGCAAGTATTTTTTTTATATAACTGAATGACGAGACGAGCTGGTCGTTTGCCTGATGGTAAGTAATACGCCAGCCCATAACAATAAGAGCACCACCCCGAACTTTCTTTTGCAAAATCCTGCGCGGCGCTGCACTGCGCTCGTCACCCTGAGACAATTAGCTGTTGAGTCTCATAATGCCCAGTAATTTCGCTGGCTACAATGCCCTTACAGCCGGAACACAGTAATGCTCGCGCACTACTGCTTGGCGGCTGAATAACTGGCAAAGCGGCGGTACCCACCCAGACGGCCTGTCGCATACGAAAAACCTACCACCAGTAAAATCAGTATTTGTTTCGTATTTGAGTGTTGTGGGACCATGGCCCTTGTATTTCCTGGTTTCTAGATACAGGATATCCTAGTAAGGGGCCAGGATCTGTTTTGCTTCGTTGGGAGGTATATTTTATAGATCGCATCAAAATGCAGATACCTACTAACGTCAACAAGCGAATTACAGTAAACTAAAATTTAAAAAGCGGCTGAACCGATTATGATAAAACATCTAAGAACCATCATCGCCCTAAAACCTGCTTTCAAATAAAAAGAACCGCATCCAAATCGGTTCACCCTTTTAAGAGTTATGGTGCCACAAACAGACACACAGACACACATAGTGGTCAAACTTATAACACTCCTCCTTTTTGCGTCTGGGGTTAAAACTAAGAATAAAACTTACATGGCTCGTCGCATGAATCTTCACACCAACTTAAGTGAAAAACACACAACACTAAAAACAAAATCACCACCCTCCGCATATTGTTGGAACGCGAGACCTATTCAACTGAATATATTATTAGGAATACGCAATTAGTCAAAACCATTGCCAGGCATATGTAATGTTAAAATTAATAAATAGTAACGTTTTCCTCATACTGCGGTGATACTTTAAAGGAAAATTTTAAGAATAAAACATATACGTACCTATTGCGGTTACAGTAAAACCGTACGGCTATATATTATTCTATATTGTTCTGTGTCAACAATTATCGCATTATTTATGACTAGCTATTGCCCGCGACTTCGTTCGCGTGAATGTAGTTTAACGCTGATGTAGAGACTTTTTTGTAGATTATGTACAACACGTGTTTTTACAAAATTTCCTTGTACACTATGTTAGCGGTCTAATTGTGGTGAATGTAGTGGTTTTTTTTTAAACTTAATAGATCTATGTTTGGCCACTATCTCGCCTGATGTGAAGCGATGATGTGGCCTAAGATGGAGCACATAGATCTGGAGAGAGACGGCAGTTGAGCCGCTGCTCAGACCCGTCTCCCCGATGGTTAATCAAACATCATCCCGAAACACGACTAGGTCGCTTGACGGCATGGCTTTGTTCGGTGGGTGGTATTACAACCACGGCCAGAGCCTACCACTCCAAAGCGCGTAAGCGGGTTTCATCACGATGTTTTCCTTCACCGGTTTAGAGCGAGCGTGCAAAATCTGCACAGGTGATTGTAGTAAATGGCTTCACTCACACACAGCCACGATAGTTTCCAAACCTTAAGCATAATTTGAACTCTAATGTTTAACCTAATAGAGTGCGTTAGAAGCCCGGATGCACACAAAGAGTTTAAAAGTTCTACGGGGTTTACGCGGTCTAGAGAATCGCCACCAATTACAATGATACCATTTTAAAGCATAGTAAGACAACGATTTACGATTTACCCTCTCGTCTGATACGTCCACGCCCTGTTCAATGTTCCTCAAAGCAGACAGGCGGGTGAGGTGGGATATCTTCGGCGAGATGGGGTACATCCTTCTCCCACAGTCACACCGGACTTGAGAGCCCAAAAAAAACAACTACATCACAGGAAACAAATGTTAATAAAATGCTAAAATGCTATTTATGAGTTGGGTCCTCGCGAATCATTAAGAGAAGTCTTAAAGACTTCTCTTAATGATTCGCACAAATTAATGTATTAACTTTACCTTCTCTGTATATTTATGAAAATATAATGTACGTTCGTAAAAATCTGCACAAATTCAAGGTGAATAGTGACCACCACAACATAAACACTAGAAATAAGGATAGAAATGCAGTACCTAGGTTTAGACTGAGTAAAACGAATAAGTCCTTCATGGGCAATTGTGTACGTTTTTACAATAAAATTCCAAAATGTACAACGGAGCTCACAGAAAGTAGATTCAAATTTAGTGTGAAAAATATTCTAATGAAAAAAGCATACTATGCAGTTATATAGTAATTACATAGAAGACAAAGATGCATGGAACATTCCGCTTCTGCCAAGTAGCCAACTGGCACATAAGAAAAATAATACTGTCAAAAACAAACATAAAATATTGTAACAAAAGTTTTAAAAAATATGCCCCTTAGTTTCTTGCCGTATCTTCTGAGTAGTGGTTCTTTTTCCGATACGGTGGTAGAGTCATTGTAATAATTGACGTTCATAAGTGCGTCTGTGACGACAAAATTGAATAAAGATTTTTTGATTGATTGATTAATAAGTCGTGAGCTATCTAACTGTTTTTGCTAGAGTTTCGTCCTAATTTTGGTCGTCATCCAAAAGGCGCCGTGTGCTACAGGCTGCGTGGATCGTAGGGTGTTCGACACCATTGACTGTTATGAGGAACGCAAATGAGGAAGAGCCGCGGACAGATAGTGCGTATTAGCAACGGTAAATAGTAGCATTCCTTGTTATTGGTATTGACAGTTAACATCCTGCCTAAAGCATGCTTCTTATAGACACCCGCTGCCTATAGGTTTGACCACGTTAACTGGTTGACCACGTAATCGTCTGTTAAATACGCCAGAAGTGTGGTTTGGCGAGGGTTTCCTTGTCGGTTTCCATGTCGAAATAAATTTCGATAATTTTCGAGGTGAAATAACGTCTGAGGTACTGATATATCGACTACATCAGGTAACTCCGGTCTAATCTAATTGAAAAAGAAAAACATTTAAACATTATTCACCGGTGTGGTGCATTACATATAAATATCGTTGGCGAGTTCTAATTTTGACCCTAACGCCATCTAGTTTCTATCGCATACACGAATTTTCAACAGTTGAAATATATATGCCTTTCTACGGAAAATAGACTGTCTGACTGTCACTTAATCTGAAATCCGGACCACTATGTGGACCCGGCCCTGCCGCCGGGCCTGACCGATGAACTTGTAGCTTCGTATCTAGAGTGCGGAAGGCCTGATAATACCTTAAACTTCCTCAAGCAATTCAATTATGGTGAAAATTGTACCAAAACCCAAGTATTTTAGAGGTACTAAGAAAATAATAACTCTGAAGGATCGCATCCGGAACGAAGTAATTCGACAGAGAACCAGTCATCGGCATAGCTTACAGGATTAGCCAGCTGAAGATTTAATAATTTATTTTTTATTTATAAAGACTCATTTATAACATCTTGATAGGACACCCCAGTAGGATGTTATAAGAAAACTATTTTAGTGTAATAAAATTATTTTCAATAGACTTTAGTGCTATTTCTATGAATTTTGGCAAGCTACAATGATAAATATCAATAAGTATGCTCAGATATTGTATTAATTAATCGTAAGCCACATGACAAGGGGGCAGTGGCAGTGGACCCGCCATATTAGCCGTAGAACCGATAATCGTTAAGGTAGATGATTTACTCCGCGACTAACTACGAGAGGCTAGGTGGTGCAATGATCTTCGCAGGGTGGCTGGTAGGAGCTGGATGAGAGTAGCCGGGATTGTGCCCAATGGCGTGCAGTTGCAGAGGCCTATGTCCAGCAGTCCACTGCTGGCCGGCTGGATGATGATGAAGCGAATAAACTGATTTAGTTTTATACCATTTGCAGATAGAGAAAGAGATACAATAGAATACAAAAACTCTTTATTGTATACCAATATAAAAAAACATTACAGACTTGCGGATACCCGGCGTGTGATACTACGCTAGAAAAAGAAATTCATTTTGTTTATTTAGTGGACTAAAACCATCTTCGCACTATTGCCTTTCTAATGAAACCGGTTTGGGGCACATCGATCGGATGGTTTCAAAGTCTATACGGACATGCATAGGTAGAAACAATTTTTGTGTTTTATATACTTAGTCTGGCCATAAATACTGTTACAATTAAAAATAAACAAAGTATTACATTTGAATTTGGAATCTGCCATTTTTATATGATTGTTCATTGAGTTTTCTCATTTTGGCGCCAATACATCGTACAATATTTTGCGATATTAAAATGGAGTGGGTGATAAAAAGAACCGAATCGCTGTGATTGCATTTCACAAAGTAGGTATGGAGCGAAATGCAATTTTTAAAACTCTCAGTACTATGAGATCTCCTCTGTTTGTGACAGAAAAAAATCTGGTCGTCCACGTAGTGTTCGTACGAAAAAGGTGGTCAAAGCAGTTAGGGTAAGAATTTGAAGAAATCCTGTCCGAAAGCAAAAGATTTTATCTCGGGAGATGAAGATAGCACCTAGAACCATGTCGCGTATTTTAATTGATGACTTAGGACTTGCAGCCTTTAAGAGGAAATTTTTACAATTGAGCAACATTTTAACAAATAAAATGACTGTATTTATGCTCAAAGCTCTAAGGAAGCTTCCCAATTAGTCGACAGAGAACAACGTGGGCACTATCCGACTTCAGTGATGGTTTGGTGGGGTATTAGCTATGAAGGAGTGACTGAGCCATACTTTTGTGAAAAAAGTATCAAAACATCGGCACAAGTGTATCAAGATACCATTCTTGAGAAGGTAGTGAAGCCCCTTAACAACACCATGTTCTATAACCAAGAATGGTCCTTCCAGCAAGACTCAGCGCCGGGTCATAAAGCTCGGTCTACGCAGTCTTGGTTGGAAACGAACGTTTCGGACTTCATCAGAGCTGAAGACTGGCCGTCGTCTAGTCCCGATCTTAATCCGCTGGATTATGATTTATGGTCAGTTTTAGAGAGTACGGCCTGCTCTAAACGCCATGATAATTTGGAGTCCCTAAAACAATCCGTACGATTGGCAGTGAAGAATTTTCCCATGGAAAGAGTGCGTACTTCTGTTGATAACTGGCCTCAACGTTTAAAGGACTGTATTGTAGCCAATGGAGACCACTTCGAATAAGCTTTTTTTTAATTTTAAATTGTTTTATATTTATGTATTAAACTAGCACACTGTAAAAGTAATAAATGTTATTTGCAATGGAAAATTTTATATTTCTTTGTTTCAGTATTTATGGCAAGACTAGGTATATAGATAGATAAATCTTATAACTAGGGTAGTACAATGGGCGGTCTTATTGCTTAGAGTGATCTCTTCCAAACAACCTTTGGATGGACAGTATCGGAAGAAAAAGACTAAACGGTGGTGTACAAAAATAAAAACCTACTTAATACTGTTAAATCATTAGATTATTTGATTATTTTTTATATTTACTTTTAGATTGAAATGAAATATTTATTGTTACCAGATTGTAGGTTTCATGGGTGTTACATAAATATATATTAGTTCCTATACAATCTACCCTATTTGGGTGTGCAACATTATTAATTTTATTATTTATTCTAGATTATAATATAACATGCCATCAACAATTTAATTACCTATTTATAAGCCAATGAGTCAAAATAATCATCATAATCGAAATGTCAATTTTATAAAAATATGAAATAAGAAATCTTACATTTTAATATAACAGAACAGCAATAAGTACGGTTGATATAGTAGTTACACTCTATTTAAAAACTCACCTATAGAGTAATAGTTTTTATTGTGTAACCAACTGAATAATTCCCTTTTAAACGATTTGATACTTTTCGATACTTATATAAAATATAAATCCTAATAAATACATATAGAGATATAAGTAGACACATAGGTACGCGTATGCTCATTAAATAGGCAATTTAAAGGTAAAAATAAAACATGTCATTAATATGGATATAGGATACATCTTTATTGTCAGAAAAAGAAAAATCATTACCGAAATAAAAAGCCTCGTCGTTTGTTTTTCGTATAAAACGTATATTTACATAATAACGATAAAAACCTACTATTTCTCCGTCTTGTAACAACACACTCAAGCAAAAATACAACTTAATGATATATACTTTGAGTTGTTTTTTATGTAAAGTATATACATGACTATATATTGTAAAATTATTCACGTGGAAAGATTTTACTCTCGTCTATTTTGTTGATATATAAAGTGTTTTATAGGTTTATGTATATAATATGTTTCAGATAGATCTCATTTACATTCTGACCCTATCGAGTCCGTTTATCAGAGCTTGCTTAGCTGCTTTTCCGGCTTGACTTGGGTTTCGACCTGAAGCGAGCACATTCAGGAGCTGAAAATAATATAAGAATATTTGTAAAAGCGGGTTTAGTGGCGTGCTATGGCCTATGGCCAGCACTAGACTGATATAGGCTGACGATGATGATGATGATGATTTGTAAAAGTATTTTTGCAAAGTTAATAAAGTTTAGGAGTGAGTGTGGCTCAGCGGTAATTCGTACGATTTCTGATTCGCCGCATCAAAGTTCAAATCCTATGACCCAGCACTAATAACTTTTTGAGTTACGCTCGGATTCAGCAATTGCTCACAACAGTCAAGGAATATAAACATCGTGAGGAAACCGGCATTTTCAGGAATCACAAAATCTGAAAATTTGCGGCATCCACCAACACGCACTAGGCCCGCGTGGTGGATTATGGCCAATACTCTCTCTCTGAGTTCTCTCAGACCCAGTGGGTACAAAATGGGCGGACAATGATGATCGAGGTACACCATATAGGTTAACCAACGACTAACCAACATTACATGGCACCGTCAGCTGCCCCCTTAGCACGGGACAGAGACAAAACAATGTATCACTTGATTTATCCACTTTCATAAAACAAAAAGTGGATATAAACATGGGGTAATGTTTTTGTCTCCGGTCCATGCTCCGGGTGCTGACGGTGCATTAAGAAGACCGGTCTACTCACGTTGGAGAGTGCTTCAGAGGCTGCTTCGAAGATCTGGACTACAGGAGGCAGTGCGGAGGCAGTGAAGTGAGCTCCGGCGTTGTTGCTACGAGCGTTGAACGCGTAGTACAGACGCTTGGCTGTGCAGTACTCCTCATTGATTAAACTGAAACACGAATTGAACCGTTCAAAACGGATTGCTATTGCTGCTTGTATCGCTATTCCAGATCGACATATCGACATTTCCCCCGGATTTCTCAACACGACTTCTCATTTCTCGAAATTCCTTGATTCATCTATATTCTTGGCATAAGTTTGCTCACCTGACTTGGCTTGGACTGGCGCTGGCGAGCACTCTGTTCCATGCTGCCTCGAATTGGTAGGTCCTGCCTTCACCAGCACACCCTCCTTGTGCTCCAGTCTAGAAATAAATGTAATCCTATAATATTATATATGCGAAAGTTTGTTTGTAAGCCTGTAAAGCCGGGTATCGACACAGTGAGGCAGTTTCAATGTGAGGCGCGAGGCTGCTCATCAAATGCTTGCCTTCAGCGGTAAGTTACGAACAGAGCCAGCCTCGCGATACGCTCAAGTTCCGTCTACAGTACAGTTAACACGAGTCACGCCGAGACTACGAGGAGTCACTATAAATTTGACCATGGATCCAGCGCGCGAGCGCGCGACACATGCGTCCCTTACAACTGAGCGGCTCGGCTCACACTGAGAGGCGAGCGCCTTTGAGCACGGCACTTTACCGTCACCACGCTTCTAGTTTGACATTACGTTATGTTAATCGTAATTTATTTATATTTTTTTAAGGAACTGAGTGATAATACGAGCAAGTCGTTCGCCTGATGGTAAGCGCCACGCTTGCTCATAAGAATTGCAGTGCCACCCAGCACTTTTAATACCAAAAAAGCAATGCGTAGCACTCCATTGCGCTCATCGCCCCGAGACATGAGATATTAAGTGTCATATATTGCCAGTAATTTCGCTGGTTACAATAATATTATGATAATAATGATATTGTTTAGTTTTACATTTTTAGACATTTTAAAAAATCACCGCATAGTTTCTTGGTGCTATCTTCTTTAGCGGGCGTATTTCCGAAGCACTGGTAGAGTCAGTTTTCGCATTTCTTTTCTGGGCCCGGACTGCATTTGAGTATGGGAAAGGTATGGGTAGACATGCTTACCTTTTTTTCAAAGTCATGATATTTTGTCATGATGATAACCTCTGTGGTGTAGTGGTAGGGCTAGTTGGCTCAAATCTCATACACCACTGAGGTTGTGAGTTCGATTCCCGCGACGGGACAAATGTTTGTGCAAGAAAAAAAAAGAAACCGCAAGCATTTGTGTCGTGTCCTGGTGTTGTGGGACCATGGTCCTCGTAGTTCCTGGTTCCCTAGATGCAGAGAATCCTAGTTAGGAGCCAGGATCTACGTATGTGATCGTTGCGTTGGGCGTATCAAAAAAATATATATTAAGTTTTTTATTGTTATTATGTATTATGTATTTTTGTTATTATGTATTTTTAACGTATTTTAATTGATTTGTATTTTTTGGTCTCGGTTATAGTTTTAGGGCAACAGTCATTAGGCCATGTCGGAGGCCTTCGGGAGGTCTAAATCATCATCATCGATTTACATGTCAAACATGTGAATCGATGAATAGACGGAGTAAATTAAATAAATTTAAAATATTATTGTATTGTATTGTTTTGTGTTAAATTTTCAATTAGAATTTCAATTTAATCTATTTAACTTAATTTACATTAATTAATACAATACAATTTAATTTAATTTCATTTGAATTTTAATTGTGAACTAACATAGTGAGTAAGCTGCATGTTCATACTAATAAAAATACTATGGACCAAGTTGTCCGAAATAAATGTATTTCTTTTTTTAAACTCCGACACCACTCACTACTGTGGTGTTGGCCACACACTCACTCGAGACACGAGAGAAGAAGATGATATTCACAACCTTTTAGATATTTTTTGAGGAATCTTACGATGAATCAGTGATGTTATTTATATGGTTAAAAAGGGAACGAAAAGTACGCGGCTAGTGATGGCTGGTCTTCGGTGGCTAAGCCATTCACTTAGTCATGAGTTAAGTCCTCGTCCATAGTAGTAGGATTCAGTGACAATTTACAAAACCAAGCTGTGCCCTTCGGTTTCACCCGCGCGGTTTACGGGATAAAAAGTAGCCTCGCCTTTTCCAGGATCTAAAGAACCCACACACCAATATTTTTAAAAAACCGTTGTTACTTTTGCGTGATTGAGTAACAAACATCCATCCAATCTAACAAACTTTTGCATTTATAATATTAGTGGGAATTAGTGACAATTTACAAACACAGCACACAATGATCATTTCCTTAACTTCCAGACTAGAAAAAAATACGAGTAGTAATCTATAAGACTTTTTAATATTTATAAGCAGAAAAAATGAAAATTGTTCGGGCGTGGACCAAACATGCGTCTAAAAATTTGGTTGGCACGGTGGTCCGGTGGTATTCAAAAGACGCGGGTTCGATCCCTGCCCGATCAATAGGGAATATATGCATGTATTTTTAATACATAAATCGATTCATTATTGATTACTATTAATGAACAAAAATGTTTAAAAATCTTACGGCATCATTCTTCAATAAAAGTATTAAATGAAAATTTGCTTTCAGCGTACCCCTTTGGTCGACCTCAGATGTTTGCCGAGAAGTAAACAAATTGTTTCAGCGGAGACAAAAAATAATTAATTAAAAAAATGGAATAAGATAACAGCGTGAAATTAAAAATAACAATATACATTATACAATATTAGAAGAGAAGGTCCAATACAGTATAAATTTGTTTAAATGTGCGGAGATGTGTGAGTGGGGTGGGATGAGAGTGTGTGTTGTGAAAGTCTGGTGCAAGGTCGTAGTGGGCGTAGTGCACAATAAGTTCAGCGAACCCGACCATGATTTTCAAATTAAATTTGCACAATTTGCAAGCGTTGTTCTGGCGTCAGCCAATTCATGGTAAAATGGCAAAATGTACTGACAGTAAATCAACTGTCAACTGTTAAATTGACAGTCAGTAAAAACAATGCGAGTTTAAAACCAAACCTCTAAAAAAAGCATCCCTTTATATGTCTCGTTGTGTCGTAAAAGTTTTGAATCCTACGGGTAATTCAGTTCTATTGAAACACAAACTAGAGCTCAAAACCGATTAATCTTAGTCGACACAAAAACCATCAATATTAATAACAATCGCAGCCACACAATAGTTCCGACGGTAGCAAAACCTCCGATACTGATATCGGCGACCAGTGCCTTAATTCTGGCGCAGCAGATATTATATCTATTAATAATATAGCGCTATTTTGACTCTATTTCGAAGGAAAACGCGGCTCCTTTCTAAAAAACATGTTTTATACAGAAATACAATTAAAACGTTGATTTTGATAATAAATTGATTAAAGTGCTTCTGCGAAAAGTGCAGCCCAAACTGAATAAAGAGCTTTTGATTTTTTTAATTTTGAATAGCTTTTTTCAATTTTATGTCCAAGGAAATCACGACCTTTTTATGATTTTTAACTGACCTCAAAAAGGAGAAGTTTATTTTTATGTTTGATACCTCAGAACTCCGTGATTTTGCGTTGGGTTGGTGGTTCAGTATAGCTACGAAGTGGTCCCAAATAAATTTCATCGATATTAGACTTTGGACTTCGAAGATACATAGAAGTCGGTTTTTTTTTGCTATTATCGACAAAAAGTCGATAATAGCAACATTACTCGCACAATATATCATATGTACATATAGACATAATCTCTACTGCAGTATAATCGGCGCCCACAGGTATTGCGAATTAGGTGCATTGTGATAGATCACTGTTCTGGAATTGATAAATGACCGGTGCAGAGGAATGTAGCTCCACGTTTAGGACTATCGATGCCCGCGGCTTTGTGTAGAATTTAATAATTATCCTTAACAATAAGAATTAGAAGAGAATATGTTGTTAGGTTTTTTTCAATCAATCAATCAAAAATCATTCTTTATTCAATATTGGCATCACAGACGCACTTATGAACGTCAATTATTACTATGACTCTACCACCGTATCGGAAAAAGAACCACTTAGAAGATACGGCAAGAAACTGAGGGGCATTTTTTTAGAGCTTTTGTTTCAATATTTTATGTTATTATAGGATGAAACGTAGTTTAGGATTAGAATGCATTTCTGAAATGTATATACGTTCATTTGTCACTGTTTATTTTTGTAAGATTTGGTCCTTATTAGCTTACACAAGGTGTCATTTATGGTTAATATCAATCTGTACATGACTACAGGGTGTCATGTACATGACACATATACCCTCTCACTCATACACAAACTTATGTTTTGCCTCTTAAGATAATTTATATTTTATCATATATATAAAACTCTTGTGTCACAAAAATCAGTAAAGTAACGGCTTTACTGATTTTTACCAAATTTCATATGCATATTCAGTAGGTCTGAGAATCGGCTACTATCTATTTTTCATATCCCTAAGTGTTTTTTTTTTAATTTATATGGCAAAACGACGTTTGCCGGGTCAGCTAGTATATATATAATATATATTTTTTATGATTAAATGTGAGCCACATTTGACAACAACTCACCTGATGGTAAGCATAGTTGCGGTCTAAGGTGGAGCACGTTTGCCCATGAGGTGCCTATTCACTCTTGTCTTAAAGAGACCCAGGTTGTAATTGGAAGGAAATAAGGATTCCGGTAAAGAATTCCACTCCTTAGCAGTACGTATAATGAAAGAGTCAGCGAAGCGTTTTTTTATTTATATTTTATATTAGAAATGACGTTTTTCTTTTTGTCATAAAACAATATACTAGGAAGAATGTCACCAAGATAGAGGTTAACCTAGTTTGGGGACCAATTTACATACTATGTTATTGTATGACAGTACAGTACTATTTACAAATGACGAGCTTAGTAATTCAAAAATTGACATTAACATTACATTGACATCTTTGATTGATTGGTTGAAAATTAATAATCTTATTTAGTTCAGATTTAGATATTTCTTTGTTATAGATTAATACATAATTATAGATGCATTATTATTAATAACATATGAATAATCTAATAATAAATATTGACAAAACTTTCCTAATGCAATTTAAACAGCGACCTAGCAAAGCATCCAAACTTGACGTATATTATTTAGGTAATAAGGTGACTGAAACTGATTCAACTCGTTTTTTAGGACTAACGATAGATGATAAGTTGACCTGGAAATCCCACATAGAAATCGTCTGCAAAAAACTAAATCAATATTCGTACGCACTTTATAAGTAAAGAAAAGTAGTTAATGAATCTACACTAATAACAGCCTATCATGGGCATGTTGCATCGATATTGCGATATGGAGTTATGTTCTGGGGCAACTCAACAGACCGCTTAAAAGTATTCAAAGCCCAGAAACGGTGCATTAGATCCATGTGTGGGTTACAAATAACCGACTAATAAATCATTGTATCATTGTATCATTGTATCATTGTATCATTGTATCATTGTATCATTATTCTAACCAATTAATTGTTCAATAAACGTTATTATTATTTTTATTTATTATTTAAACAAGTTATGTTACGGGATTCGATTTCTTAAGCGATGTGAACTGTTTCCATATTTTTTCATAATCCGAAATTTTATTATAATAATTCGTTTTCTTTAAAAAAACTGACTTCATTTCTGATGTATCTTCGAAGTCGAAGGTCGAATATCGATGACATTTATATGGGACCGCCTTGTAGCTATATAGATCCCAACGCAAAAAAAAAAACCAAATCTGTTTATAAATGATGAAGTAATCGCGTAACAAAAATACAAAAAAAATATATAGTCGAATTGAAAACCTCCTCCTCTTTTAGTCGGTTAAAAAAATCAATGCATAAGAAGCATTTCCATTTCTTCATGCAATTTTTCCACCACTTGAATGCGTTCTCACTTCGTGACATGCAAGACCAAGCTATCAGGAACCTGTTGTACACGTGTGATCGTTGAGTGGTACTTACCGCGTAACGGACTGATTCTGGGTTGATGGCTAACCGGACAATGTTGTCGATGTTACTGGACAACTGCTTTACGTAGCCGCCGAGCGCGCGGCGGATCACGCCGGGGTTGCCAGCTGAGTAGGAGTTGATCAGCTAAAAGACACAGTCAGACATTACAGATAACAGTGAGGTTGAGTGTGTAAAAATTGGCAATCTTTTTAAGCTATTGCATAGCTTCTATCGCGGGCCTTGAGCGTGGAGACCGAATCCAGAAATTCCGTAACGAAAATAACCTAACACCCCCCACTTCGAATGCTATGCAATAGCTTTACCGCGGCAGTCTCCGAGTGCCACACGTCTTTTTTTTATGGAAATGAGTAATGAGACGAGGAAGTCATTCGTTCGATGTTAAGCGCCATGCCTGCCCATAACAATTGTAGTGCCGCCACAGAATACTTAATAGTACCAGACAAAAGCATAACTCCGCAAAGAAATTTAAACAAATAGCGACTCTTGCTACGACGTAATAGAGTTCAATTCAGCTCGCGTAGCGCTGCATACCTACCAGTCATTAAAAAAATATTTTGCTTTGTTCTTAAGTATTTTAGAAGAATGCAATAAACTTACGTTAGCAGCAGCGCAAGCGTCTCCTGGTCTTCCAGTGGAGAGTTCCCCAAGGAGCGCGAGGGCCTGACCGTAGGCCTGAGCCTGGCTTCCCTTGGACTTGGACATATCGTTGAGGATCTCTTCGGCGGTCAGGATGTAAACATTGGTGTCTCCGCCATCGAGGATTTTTCGGGCGCGGGAGGTCAGGGTGCTGAAATATGTCAAGAGTCTTAGGGGTTGTTTCATCAATATCACTTGGTTGTCTGGAAGAGATCGCTTTGAGCGATAAGACCGCCCATTGTGAAACTAATATTGAGTTGTTTCGTTTTTAATTGTTTCTGTATTGGGATGTTATAACAAAGAGTAATTCCATTCTATCACTATCGGTCACTTATGCCAAACATGACCTTAAGATAAAATTTAATTTGCACCAGTTTTTCCAATATAACAACCGCCTTCAATGTATCTTCAAAGTCCAAGGTCCAGTATCGATGAAATTTATATGGGACCACTTCGTAGCTAAACTGAACCCAACGCAAAATGAATTTTCCAAATCGGTTCATAAATGACAGAGTTCTGAGGTAACAACTATATAAAAAAATAAATAAAAAAAACAATCGAATAGAGAACCTCCTCATTTTTATGAAGTCGGTTAATAATCCGTAATAAGTAGTATTATGGGTCATTTAATTCGATCTTTCTATTATGCTAGCTGATACCCGCAACTTCGTCCGCGTAATTCAGTTAATGGTAGTTCCTTAAGAAACTTCGTTTAACCGGGATAAAAAGTATCCCTTGTCTCCAGGATATAAATGGTACCTACCTATATTTGACGACATACGTTGATAGCAAGCAAATGTCGACCTTCGAAGTTCAGAGGGGGTCCCTCTGAACTTCGACAGTTCTTTGTATCGACATGCCCAGCGACTATGGGCAAAAAACCATTACTTTGTTTGCTCTTTGACGATGGGCAAAACCTGTGACAGTCATATTCTGTTGTATTATACTTACTTTCGTGGAATTTCATTTTCATATTTTAGGTCGAGTGAAACGGAAGGAGCCGCGAAAGCGCTCTGTAAAAAAAACAATAATTATAATAACAAAATAAGGATCCAATTACTGCGTGGAATTGAATTCGATATTTTTCCATAATCTGTGTAGGTACTCAGTCCATGCTTTAGAATAAATCTAAGACGTGATATTAAAAAATAGATAGATAGATAGATAGATAGATAGATAGACACTTTATTGTTAAAAACCTTAAAAATAGGTACATGAAAAACAAGTACATTTCACAGATATCAGCATAACACTGGGTGGTCTTATTGCTCAAAGCGATGTCTTCCAAACAACCTTTGAACAGAAAGGACTAACATAATTTGAAAGGACGGTGGTTTTTCGAAACAAATGCAGATTAAATTATAAATATATGTATAAATATAATAAACATATTTATGGATAATATATGAGATATACAAATAAAAGCATAATATGATAATAATAACACATATAAATACACTCGAGAGCAATGAATCCGGGTCACTTAAAGAATCCTAAAAATCTCGGAAACTAAAAATGCTAGGTTAATGCAATAAATTGTATTTAATAGACAATGTAATACTCCTTAAATGAAGGTATTAAAACTTCTTAGTTATTGTAAAGTTATATCATAAAAAAATCAAATTTGAAAAATGGCCACTTTCGAAGATGGAACTACGAAATTACAGCATTTGGTTTTGCTTTTGTTTGTAATCTGTCATTTATGTGGGTTCATAAACCATGTTGATAGTGCTCTATATTCATTATTCAAGCTGAAATTATGTCGCTTACGCCTGAAGAATGCACCAGAATACTTACAATGCTGGAAACCGGCCGGAGTCAGCGCGATACAGCCAGGACTGTCGGTGTGTCGCTGTCAACAGTACAAAGAGTTCTCCGACGTTACGAAGAAACTGGTTCTAACCTACGCAGACCAGGAACGGGCAGAACCAGGTGTACCACAGCACGAGAAGACCGATACTTGGTGAACACCATGCTTCGAAATCGCTTTCTCACAGGAACTGAACTCACCAATCAGTTTCGACGCCTCGGAGGAAGTAACCCAAGTGCATGGACAGTAAGACGTCGGCTTGCTGAATCTAACTTAAAACCCCTTAGACCTGCAAACGGCCCTAAACTGGAGCGTGGGCATCGTATTTCGAGACTAAGATATGCCCAGAGCCACGTAAATTGGAGTATTGAAGATTGGTCAAAAGTTATGTTCTCCGACGAATCAAAATTTATGCTCTACAAGCACGATGGAAGACACAGAGTGTATCGAAGACCAGGGGAAAGATTCAAGCAAGCATGCATCGAAGAAAAAGTAGCCTACGGTGGTGGGTCTGTACTTGTGTGGGCCGGAATTTCTTCTGAAAGTCGCACAGAGCTGGTGATCATAGAAAACGGCTCTTTAACTAGCGTAAGATATGTGGAAGAAATCCTCAATGATCACGTTGGTCCATTTATGGTCAATTTAGGTGAGGATGCTATATTTACGCATGACAATGCCCGACCTCATACAGGTAGGATTGTGAATGACTACCTTCAAGAGATGAACATTACTCGTATGGAGTGGCCAGCGCGCAGCCCGGATATCAACCCGATCGAGCATGCTTGGGACGAGCTAGGCAGATGCGTAAAACAACGAAACCCTCCCCCAATCACGCTTCGTGAGCTCAAAATTGCTCTCACAGAGGAATGGGAGAATATTCCCCAAAATCGTATAAGGAACTTGGTGTACAGCATGCCAAACCGCGTAAACGCAGTAATGGAAGCACGAGGAGGCAATACGAAGTATTAAAATTCAAGAAAATCGTAATAAAGTTCAAAAATTTCATGTTTCCTATTTTTGTTTTAAGGAGAGATCAGCAGTTTTTTTCTTTATGTAATTTTGTGTTAATAAAATGTATGGTGACTCATATTTTTTTTACTTTCATTTAAGGAGTATTACATTGTCTATTAAATACAATTTATTGCATTAACCTATCATTTTTAGTTTCCGAGATTTTTAACATTCTTTAAGTGACCCGGATTCATTGCTCTCGAGTGTATATATATTTATTTATAAAGCATTAATAAAATAAATAAAAATAAAATGTAATTAAAATAAATGATCAAAAAATAATTGACAATTAGTTGAAATGTCTATTTCACTGAACACGTTACGCGGCGGTGTCCGATTATTTTTTGGTAATTTATTATTATTATTTAATTAATTATTAATCATGGACTGAGTATGTACACATTTCGGAAAAATATCGAATTCAATGCCATGGAGTATTTAATAAAAGCAACAATTTTAAAATAGAATTTCTAATATCTTAGAGTATATAAATATTTCTTGTAACAAGTATACTTACCCCTAAAATAATTTGAGAAGAAAAACATATTAAAGAGTATTCTCTAAAGGTAAAAAGAAATCGTAAAAGTGGAACGGCATATATAAAAAAATACCTAGTATCTGTATAGTGGTAGATATTAACTTGGAAAAAGTACAATTCAGCACTTCAACCCGGTTCATAATCGTCGAAATTATCCAGCAGGGTTTGTCTGTAATTAGTGCTTAGGGTCATAAAAGGCTTGCAAGCCTCTCAATTACTCGGGTCAAAGGGACCCCGGCGAGTATTTAGGTAAATTGCGTAAAACTTGTCATTTCAAGTGTACAGACGACTTCTGACTCGTAATAGAGGTCTAAAATAAATTTAATAAAACGTACTGGTTTTGTTTTCATAAAATGTTTTATTTCTTAAAACTTTGTAAATGACTCTAGATTGTGTAGGTGGAGTTATATTTACAGAGTATGAACAAATACTAGGTGTGACTTAATATGTATGTACCATCCGAAGGGGGGCTATTCTGACCAAGCATGCGAATAACTGGTCGTGTATAAAGGTTAGATATATCGTATTTGAAGTTCCCATATAAAAGTATTTTATATAACCCTAACTTGAATCAGTGTTAGCTATCATCACAGTATTACAGTCCATACAGTAGTGCAACGAATGTATTTGTGTAGAGCAACGGCGGGGATCTCGCGGGCGACAAGGGCCGCATCCTACAAACTCGCTTAGGTTGTAGGACACGGCATTGAGGGCAGACGCGAACGTGTTTTTTAACGAGCGAATTTTACGAGAATCGTTGAATACGTTAATTATAATTGCGTACACCTGTTCTGTGTACGGATGTACCTTGACATTGAAATACAACAAGGATTTAGGATTTCATAGATTTCTCCGTAACGCGAGATAAGATTTTCTTATAATTTCATAATAGGCGTACCTACCTGCAATCTGAAGTCTATTTTGGAACTAATATCGTCTTGTATCTACTATTATTTATTTTGTACACTCATTTTCATCGTAATAAATAATAAATAGTATAGAAGAATTGAGTTGGGGCTAGACAATATCTCAAGTTTTGTGAAAAAATGTACAATCGGAATCATTTATATTAGGTTTGTACATCACACACCAGCATCGCGTCATTATGAACTTGAGCGAGCCATAGTTGTACCTCGGGTAAGGCGGTCCGAAGTACCTTCACTACTAATAAGTTCCTTTGTAGGTACTTAAGTGGGTACATAACTACATACGCTTCGCGTGGGAATGCAACACATGTAAATGTATATTAGGTAGGTACTTGTAAATGAAAAACAATACTAATTACATTTATTTAATTTTCTATTTTGTGACAACCCTTGCACATCTGCGTGAGACAGCGTAAGCACCTACACGTGCGGTGGCATCACCCGACATCAAAGGCGTTGCGCTACTGTATGGATTGTAATACCACAAAACAGATCAGATCAGAGAAGTAGTACTTATCTGTTTTGTGGTTATACTGTGCTATTATCGCATCTCCAGCTACCTAAGCTATCATTTATAGGGTTGTCATGTTGTGTTTTTTACATTTCGTGGAGAAAACTTAACGAGTTCTCGTTAAGTTTTCTCCATGAAATGATGTTCATGAATCCTCCGGTTTATATGATACACATAGTATATTCAAATATTTACAATGATACTAAATAACCTAACATAATAACTAAATTTTAAATAAAAAATTACAAGGGTCCAAAAACGAATTAAAAAGTCCATACATTGATAGAAACTTGAATAATAGAAATATAGACTAGAAACTAGAACAATATATAAATTTAATCTTAGGGTACGGATTGACCTGAGCACGCCACGGAGCGAGCATTGTAGTACTACTAGAGCCAATTTAGCTATTCTTAACCTAACAGTTAAGGAATGGAACACCTTACCAGCGTCTCTGTTTCCCGATTCTTATAATTTAGGTGTCTTCAAGTCCCGAGTGAATCGGTATCTTCTGGGCAAGCATGATCCATCGTCGACCGCGTCGTCACTTTCCATCAGGTGAGACTGTGGTCAAATGCTAGCCTATCAGGTGATAAAAAAAAAAAAAAAAAAACCCGCTACCGGGTAGGCTTTCGGGTTAAGTTCGGAATGAACGAGTATAATATGGGTTATATTATAACCCACCAAGTAGCCTCACACCATAATTCAGCCTCTATGGTGTAGTGGTTGGGCAGGTTGGCTCAAATCCCATACACCACTAAGGTGGTTTATGATTGAGCACAGAAAAAAAAGGCGCAAGCATTTTTTTGTGCCTGGGTGTTGTGGGACCATGGTACTCATAATTCCTGGTTCCCTAGGTACAGGGAATCCTAGTTAGGGGCCAGGATCTATGTATGTGATCGTTGGGCGTATTTATTTATATTTAACTATTCACATGAGACGCATACGTGTAAATATGGAGTTCTGATTGGTTGCTGTTCCTTACTTCCAAGTGTTAAGACAAGTGTTGTTTATAAATACGGGTGTCCAACTTATGCATTTTTAAAATCTCACAAACCACACATCTTTTTAAATTCTTATCACACAAAACCACGTCAAGAAATGATTGTTAAGTGACAGTTATCCCGCAGACGGGAGTGTCTCCCACGGGATAGAATTAATCCCACCGGTTGTCGTAGCTCGCGATTGAAGATAACAATACTGAGTCTGCGGTGAGCTTTATTTTTCAAATTGTGATTGTAATGACACTTTTATTCATCACTAATAGGTTTTTTTATGTGGTTAAAAATATTTGTGGCTTTTATAAATTTTACACAGCAACGATTAGCCACTTTAATATATTTTTGCATTTTATTTTAACTATCTATAAAAAAATTAGATGTCATTTGTTAGAATGTGCATTCCGCATCACTTGAGAACGGCTAGACCAATTCGTTTTTTTTTTAATTTGGGAATGGAAAGAAAAATTGAATTCAAAATGAAGAAAGGATGTGAATGAAAGAAAAATTTAAGTCAATCGAGTCAGCAAGTGTACAAAATAAGGTTATAAAATAAAATTAAGTGATTGGAGATTTTAATAATACTTCATTATTATTTTAAGAAGATATGGTTAGTTTTTACACCAAAAATTATTTAGGATATTTATATTACTATTAAATTTTAATGGATAATTTTTAACCATTGTGCACCAAATTTGGTCTGTTTTAGCACTCAAACGTATAAGGGGCAGCCCTCGGTAGGTTAGGGTGCAGCGGGGATGGCCCTTGGGCCACCCCAACGCTGCGAACATGTAATATACATAAAATAGGTGCTCATTATGAAATATCAGTATATTTGGCGGAAAAACGGGAATAAATTGAGGTACAGTTAAATACGATCCAATTTTAATCTTTATAATGTCATTGTATCAAAGAAATAATATCTACTCATTGTTTACAGTCAATAAAAAAAACTTACCGTAGCGACGAATATTACCAGTACGATGGGCAGCATTTTGCTGGTCTTCATTCGACCAAGCGGTATATACTATACACGAAAACGTCAATTTCGTACCAATATATATACATATTTACTACAATGAAATAAATATACAACATCTGTGTTAACAACTTTAGTTTGCAAATTATCTATCGAGAACTTTTAAAGCTGCCACAAAAAATAACTTTTCTACTTATTCCTGTATTCATAGAGACCATTTTCGTATGTTTGAATTGTGTGCTTAAGTTTGTATATTGAATGGTATCGAACAAAGCCTTAATTAAAACGTTTGTTAGTTTGTTTGTACTAGACTGAGCATCGCCGTTAAATTGTGATTGTTTTACACAATGTGAAATTAATTTGTGTTTTTTGTCGTGAGCGTCATCAATTATGTCAAATTACGTAGTAAGTATCACCACAGAATAATAAGGGACAGAAGCATCACTCCGCAAAGAAATTTAAACAAATAGCGACTCTTGCTATTATGCAACAAAATTCAATTCAGCTCGCGTAGCGCTGCATACCTACCAGTCATATTAACCTACTGAGCGCCTCTCTTTCTATCGCATAGCTCTCATCTCTTCTGACGCGGCACGTGTAACGACGCGCGACCCGCTGTCGGTGTCCGGCTATGTAATTGTAGCTTCGTACCTACAGTGCGGAGTGCGCTAGGCCTGGTATCACAGAAAAGTAAATGGGCGCATCAGAAGCTGAGTGGGTAAATAATGATACCATAATCAAACCAATAAATAGTGCGTTCGTAAAAAGATTTTTCAATCACCATAAATTCGTTTCTTCGAACCAATTTTAGATATGAACCTACATTTTTTTATAATTGTACTGACAGAAAACAACATAAAATAACACAAGGATTTTAAATTACATTAAACTCTATAATTTAGACATTACTTTAAGTTAGTTTCCATGTATATCATACTTTCTCTTTAAGGTACCAGCCTATCTCAATAACGAATCAATATTTATTCATATGTACATCTGAAATCTAAAAAAATCTAAAAACTTTTATTTGCCAAAATTTTTTTTTTACACTTTATAGGTCTATGTTTGGCTACTATCTCGCCTGATGTGAAGCGATGATGTGGCCTAAGATGGAGCATACAGATCTAGAGAGAGGTGGCAGTTGAGCGGCTGCTCAGACCCGTCTCCCCGATGGTTCACCGAACATCATCCCGAAACACGACTTTCGCTTGACGGTAAAATTTTTACTTTTACTTTACTTGAAAAATGAACTTGCGAGTAAATACAATCATTTAATTACATACTCTGTGGTGTAGTGTCAGCCTCTGTTGTAGTGGTTGGGCAGGTTGACTCAATCTCATACACTGAGGTTGCGGGTTCGATTCCCGCGACCGCGAAAAAAAAAGCGCGAGCATAAGTTTCATGTCTGGTTGTTGTGGGACCATGATCCTCGTAGTTCCTGGATCCCTAGATACAGGGGACCATTAGTAACCATATGTGATCGTTGGGCGTTATTTATTTATTTATATTAATATTTATATTTATATTTATTAATATTTATATTTATATTAATATAAATAAATAAATAACGCCCAACGATCACATATGGTTACTAATGGTCCCCACACTAGGGCAGGGATGTATCGCGGGAGGCCTGGACAGATTAATAGATCCGAGTTTTTTTTGAGAACTACAGTACTAATTATAATCAAATTAAGGTTACCTATTATATATAGAGTATGAGTGTAGGGTGTGCAAGGGTGCGTGTAAGGGTGTGTGTAAATTTTTGTAAAAACCATTTCTGAATGATCATTACTCGTTAGATTACGAGTTAGTATTAAAAGCCATTTCCTCACTTTCACTTTAACACTATGCAGTGACATGCTGTCCGTAAGATTTCATTATTTCATTGTTCTTCTGTATAGAAAAGGAATGACACGACTACTAAAACGACTTGCATCAGCTGATTTAATCTTAT
This sequence comes from Petrophora chlorosata, assembly GCA_951640565.1. Lineage (NCBI taxonomy): Eukaryota > Metazoa > Arthropoda > Insecta > Lepidoptera > Geometridae > Petrophora > Petrophora chlorosata. The sequence goes on along the minus strand of OX621203.1, from coordinate 11,437,573 downwards.
CTCCTGATCTAATGATAGTTCTACGTGGTTTTGCCACTGAATTGGGATTATCCGAAATACGTTTATTATTTTTTCTGTAGGTAAATCATACGTAGAGTTGGCGGCCTGTCAAAGTTTGTATATTCCTATACAAGGTCTTAGTCGGAAAGCAGATGTCATTATTATTATCGGTTAACGACAGTGTCTATAGCATTGAGGTCTTACACTATAGAGGGATAATTATGAAGTTTTCCGACCTAAAAAAGGATAGCGCTATACAACAGGCTCTTATAAAGAACGAGGTACAACTATTATCATATTGTCTCTATCGCGTAACCCATTTTCTTAACATTGGTCATGACATGTTAAGTCAAAATAGTGGTCCGGCAGGGTCGGCTTGTGGTTTTTTAATTTGTGTTGTGGTATTTTTTATTATTTTTAAGTGAATCTTTGTGAATGTGTACTAGAAACAATTTAGAATTGAATGTAAAAAAATATTCGGGTGTTCCATTCATGGTGAAGTGAAAATTGTACTGAAAGATTAAGTTTTCAAACGTATGTGTTTTTCTTGTGTTTATTGATGTTTTTCGGTAACTATAATTTATGTGGATGTAACTATACATCGGGTTCGACAATTAGAACCTGCATTTGGCTTGATATATTCAGTTTTCGGTGTTATGTTGTTAAAACAACATTGACCAGTTTCGTGTGTCAGTGTGGCCATCGTATAAACATTTCAGTTCCCATTACGTCGGGTAACAAATTGCATATTTGTGTAAAATGTTAAATGTATTAAAATTGTGCATTCTTAAACCATTTAATTAAGATATAGGTAATAAAAGTAGTTAATGATTATAGTTTTTATTTAATTTGAAATTAAAAAGTTAAAGTTTAGTAAGAAGAGAGTAAAATTGTTTTAATAGTAAAGGCATTCGCCTCTTATGTAAGAACATATGTTGTAAATAAGTTCTTATTTTGTGTAATAAATTTATCTTACAGGTCCATGCTGTCGATTACTATGGCCAATCATCTAATTCCATTGATGGATCACAATCCTACAATAAAAATGTAAGCAACGAATCTCGGATTTCTAATCCTAATTAACGCCACATAGTGAGAACGAGTTCATGAACGTAGACTTCATCATCATGTGAACGTCAAGGCTGTTCAGGACACAAAAGGACAAACCGTTTCGGGTTAGTGTAGTGAATTGACAGTTATGTATACTTAGTGCTGTCCAATACGGTGGTATGGTCAATGTAATAATTGACTTTCATAAGTACGTCTGTGATCTACTCCGACAGTATGACATTTAACTGAGACACTATGCTATTTAGAATACTTCGTGTTTTTTTTAACATTGTGTTTATCTATCTACCTATATCCTAAGTATCAGTTGTGCTGCAGTCTTGTAAATTATGTCAAAATACTAGTTCTTCTATTGTAAATTTTACCTGTATGGAAATAATGAATGTATGTATATTGTATAAATGTGTCATATATTTTATTTGATTATTTTATTTACCTGACTGGTTTAATCCTAGATAAAACCTGGTTAACAACAAAATATTAATGATTGCATAAGAAGCATACCGTAAGGAAATGTAGTTACCGCAATGTCATTCGAGCTCTGCGTTGTATCGCCGCCACTATAGCTTCAGAATGTCGTAGGTAGTTGGTTTGTAAAAGGTACGAAATCTGTACTATTATTCTGTGGCCATGCTAGAACGTATTCATTACTCGGCCACCTAAAAGAGACCTTCACCTTTTGATCTGTTTGGAGTCTATCATAAAAAGTAATTTCTAGATTTTTCGACAACATATGCATATTCCCTATTTCCCTATTCTTTCACTCTGGGGTACAGAATAGTACAGATGTCCTACCTTTTACAGACCAACACGAACTTCTGAAGTTATAGTGGCTGCAATGCAACGCAGAACACGTTACATTTTCATTCAAGCGAATGGGAGAATTTTTCATAGGTATGGTAAACACTCCAAAATTACTGTCAAAAAACTATTGCTTTCCAAAAGTGTTACGCTGTCAAGGACTCTATAGTGTCATTCCTCAATGGTCTATAGGTAAAGAGCTGACTTTTTGAGAAAAACATGTAAGCTCGTTAACAGTCCATTTGTTTATTGTAAAAAGTTTATTAAAAACTATAACGCAATGAAAATATATAGTGTAATCCCGCTAAATATTATGTAGGTTGTTGTTAGAATAAAATAATATGTATGAGGGTTGATAATAAATGTAAAATGTTTAATGTGAGTTTAATATTGTATATAAGAAAATGTAAATAATGTATTAATTTAGTAGTAAAAAGAAAGCCCTAACAACAACCCTCTTTGTACGACACGTGTTTCGCCGTCTGCACGAGGCATCATCAGGTGTCGACTTGCCGAACGCTGGAACGAAAGTGTTAAAAAAAAGTGTGTCTGGAAAAGTTTATTACTCATGTTTGTACATCCAAGGTGCGAGTACCAACAAGCAATATCCATCAATAGATCTACTCTGATTGAACTGATTAGTTCACTAATAATTCAAAAGATCCGTTCATTTATATCCATTCATTTTTTCACATCACTATTTTTATTTTCTTAAAATGTGGCTACCCGTGAACTGTCAGTTTACTGAATCGAAGATAAGAACATAAGAGTACAGATAAATCTACCATAACTTTCCAAATTCATTTATTTAATTCGGCCTTTTAAGCATTAGGAATATAGGTACCTATGTATCTATATTACATAAATACTCGTAAGCACGTACTCCGATCCAATATGAAAAGGCATGACCACGTCCCCATAAAAATGTTTACGATCTAGCCAGGGCCGGAGCAAGGATTAAAAAAAAGGACTAGAGTTGAATAATCTTATACGCACTCACAGAAAGTAAATTCAAATTACGCGTTAAGAATGTTCTAATGAGAAAAGCATACTATACTGTTCGTAATTACATAGAAGACAAATATGTTTGGAACATTCCACTTCTGCAAAGTAGCCAACTGGTACATAAGAAACATAACATTGTAAAAACCCAAAAAATTGTAACAAAATCTCTAAAAAAAATGCCCCTCAGTTTCTTGTTGTATTTTCTGAGTAGTGGTTCTTTTTCCGATACGGTGGTAGAGTCATTGTAATAATTGACGTTTATAAGTGCATCTGTGATGCCAAAATGATTAAAGAGATTTTAATTCTAGGCTGTTTATGTGATTTCTCAAAAAAATGCATCATGGGTCGAATTGACTCTATTTCCCATTAGACATGTTTCCCCCAAAGTAACCCATTAAACCAAAATAAATTATTTTATTATCAAAGAAAAACGAACGGCTTAGCCTATAAATTTGTAAACCATTCACACCAACGCGTCAACTCGTGAATGGGTGCCGCAAGTGGGAACTGGTCCACACCGAATTTTTAAGCAAGCGTGAGATAGCACTGCTCTCGAAGACTGCTTTTGTTTTGCTATATAAAAGAAAGAAGATATCCCTCGCCTCCATCATGTCGCCCTCCTTTGTTACATCCCTGGCCTAGCTATAAATGTAGGAGATAAACGGAGAGCACTATCGCATGTTCGTTCCATTTAATACTGAATATCTACTTTTCTATACGAAAGTTTCCAGGTCAGATGTTCAGTGCAGTCATAGAGCAGCCATGAAATTATTGGATTTTGAAGACATACATTTTTGTACAAAACCGCATTCATTTAGTTATTCCTCTACGGTTGTCTGGACGAAACCACTTTGAGCGACAGCACCGTCAAGTGTGACACTTTTTGTAAAGTTTACATTTAAAACTTTTTTTTTTAAGTTTTGGGTGGTATTGTAGTTTGGTTGGTCGAGCAGGCTACTCGATACGGATAGCCCAGTGAGTATACACGGTATTCGAATCCCGCATTTTATTTTCAATGTTTTGAGGTAAGTACCTAATGAAGATCAAGGTAAGCTTGATAACCCATTCTCAATCAATAGCTACTTTAGTGATATTGTATTTTAACCAAATCAGGTCAATATTTATAAGATTGTACACAATGATATTTCATTGCAGCATAATGGACACTGCGTTGATATGTAATTTCAATTACATTGTCGGCGAAATAGTAACATGTTACTGAAACTTATCATTTGCAGTAAACCAACTGCAACGGATAAACTCCGAATGGGGCGTAAAACACATTGTATGCCTTTACGGCGCCAGACGTGTGCTCCAAATTAAGGGATTTTTAGTTTCGTCATCATTTTCCAACATATTGAAGCATCTTTTATTGCAACTGACACCTTTATTTTAATACATGTAAATACTGTATAGGTATTATTATTGCTTTTGTAAAAATATAGGTATTATACAGGGTGGGGCAAATTTTTGGCCCCTTAAGGGTAGCTACCTTTTTTTTAGGAACTTTCTGTTTTATTTTGAAGAAAAAAATATTGTCGTTTTTAGGTCTGTTTTATTTTGAAGAAAAATATATTGCCAAATTGCTGCGCCCAACAGGGTCCATGATGAACTGTATTTTTATTTTACCTACCATCTAATTACATTATGGATTGCAATAAATAATTGAATTGAATTGAATTGAATTGAATAGGTTTTTGAAAAAAAGTACGGTTCACCCAAAATATGTCATTTGTCAAAAATAACAAGTTCGTCTTAATCGACTCTATTTCCAACCAGGAACACTTTTCCCAAAGTAACTTACCTAATGAAATAGTAAGTTTTGGCATTATTTAAAAAAACATTCCCATACATTTTCTATGAAAAAACGAGTAAGTGAGAACAACAAAGTCATTCATTCAATGGTTCTTAATTTTAATTCGTATGTAACTACTTTTTTAAGTTGGTAGGCTAATTTTGAAGGCTTATGTCCCTACCCATGTTCGCATGTTCCTAAATTTTTTAGCATGGTTTTTATAACTTTCTTGTCTGGTAGTGGTATTTCTTCATTTTCTCTACAAAATGCTTCTAACGCTGAGTGGAGGCGGGGCTCCACTCAGCAAAATGCTAGTTGTAGCAACCAGCGCTGATCTTCCGTAGAAGCCACAAGGTGACATAACATTTTTTATAGTTTAATATGGTCTTCCTGACGCGGACGAAGTCGCGGGAAAAAGCTAGTGAATAATATTCTGTGATAAGGCGAACAAAAAGGCAGCTAACAAAACAATTTAACACAGATTTGAGATTTACTGCGGACTTATGGAAGCTTGTATTCGCGACAAAGTATTATTGAAGTTTTATAAAGTCAAATTCAGAGTGTTAGGGTGGGGAGCGATTGTTGGCGGGTTACCGAACTTATCGAGATTTATTGGTTAATCAGCAACATCATCATCAATAATGTGTCAAATACTTTTTTAAATATAATGTGACATTTTTAAAAATATAGGTATTTAAAGTCTAGTATGGAATGCATTAGCGGGTTCTTGTAAAAAATTGTATGGTTTAAAATATTCACAAAGAAGTAAAATGAAATTGCTCGGGCAGGTGTTCCGAAAACATAGGTTCGACCGGTGTCCCTCTGAACTTCGACACGATACTTCGAAAACATATAGTTCGACAAGTAATTGTTTCAAATGAATATAATTGGACAAGTATTAGTCCGACAGAAAATACTTTGACAACACAAACTGCCTCAAAGACTAGGTTAGGTTATGTTAGAGCAGTGACCACACATCGCCAGAAAGTAAATTGAATGTTTGTGTTATCGAACTGTCGAACTAATAATTGTCGAATTATGTTCAGTCGAAACAATGATTTGTCGAACTATGTATATTTTTTTAGAAGCGTCGTGTCGAAATAAACTACTGTCGAAGTTCAGAGGGACACCCAGGTTAAATCCCTGCCCGAGCAGTTATAATTAATATTTAAATATTAATTATAACTGCTCATATTAATATTTAAATCAATATATATTAATATTTAAATATTTTTTTTCATAAAAGATGGTTTTTATAAAGTTTTTGTAATATTGTCCGTTGTTACTGCCGCCACACCCGTCTCAGAACGGATGAAGCCGAAGATAATCCCGTCTCCGGGGACTTCTTTGTGATTGCAAACCGGGGACAAAGGAACTAAAGGTAAGAGTAACGGATCAACTTTGTTAACATTTTTTATTGGCCTGATTTTGGTTGTTCTATATTTGTATTTTATTACATCTAGATTTATCAATGTAACGTTATTTAATTGGTGAAGATTGACAAAATCTTTGGTTGGTGATAAACTATTTTTGATATTGTATGCATTGATACTTGTTGATAGCGTATGCTAGGCGAAATTCTTAAGATTTTAAATAATTATGAAGAAGAAAAATTATATTGCTCGGGCAGGGATCGAACGTGCGTCTTCGGAATACTGTCCCCCTGGGCCACTGAGCCAACTGCTGGAGCCACCAAATTTCTTCTATTCTTCTCATATCGTCTTACGAGGACGATTCTACGTCATGTTCACTTTTATCAATTGAACCGAACCGATGACCCAGGTTCGAGCCCTGCCCGAGCAATATCATTTTTCTTCTTCCTAATTATTTTTTCACTGCAATTTGGTTGTAAAATATTTATAATATCAATTCCCACACATGGACATGGGTCATGTCTCATAAAGAGAATATGGCCACGTTCCACCACTTTGGACATATAGGTTTCCTCACTATCATGATTTTTTCCAACGGTTTTTAGAGCGAGTGTTAAATCCTCACAAAGAAAGTTGATGCGAGGTCCTCGGGATTCGAACTCGCACCGGCGTCAGATCTAAAAGTCGCATGAATTCCCGCTGAGCCACATTCTATTTTCAAATACAATTCAATAAATAACATCAGAATACATCGATGGCTTGTTAAGAAGCTAATCATCGTGTTACAACATGCGTACAGAGATGTATTAGAAACTCACTTCTAATATCAAAATTTGAGATGAATGTCAAAAATTGAGCTCATGTCTCTTATATTCCTGATATTTCTTAGAAAAGGTTTATTTAAGGTAAATATGTATACTATTATTATAGGCGGAGTAATATAATTCTGTAAAAATGTAACCAAAAAAATTATCCGTATCTGAAATATTGTTGTATTCCTATATGAGCCAACTAATTGGAATTGTTTTTTATCTCTTACTTACTTTATACTCTATACATTTTATGTAATAATCTAATAATAAGTAATTAGTGTGTTGCCTTGTTCTTATTATAATAAAATAAATATTATATTTTATTCTTTATTGTACACTATTTTAATATTAACATCGATGATTTATAAAATATATGTACAAAGGCGAGCTTAACCCTAAAAAGAGTATATTCTATAGCACTTATTTTAATCTCTCATGTATCTCCTTTCCTCATAAATAATAAGTTAGTATATTTAATGGTTAATATTGTCTGGTACTTTTGTATTTCTTTGAAAAGGTTTTCACGAAAAACATTGGTACTATAAATTTATTATTATTGGAGGAGTTATATAATTTCTATACAAAGTGCAAACACAAACACATTCGTCAACTAATCGTATCTATTTTTATATTTATATCCGTATCCGAATCCGTAATATCGTATTCTCAATTCTACCTAGACATCTCCTTTATAGATAGGTATACATTCTTAATGGACGTAGTTAAGCAGAAAGGACTCAATCCACACTTTGGCCAAAATTGAGTTAAGTATGCCATCATACTCCTGAGAGTCGAATCTATCATGCCGTGAAAACCCTATATTGAAAATGTACATGGAAACTAGTTTTTCTCACTACCCCGACTCAACCCTCAGTATGAACGGCACACAAAATCTATTTGCTGAACGAACTCATTCCGCTTGGATTGTTTCTGAGTAATGTGTTTCTATTAGTATGTTCTTAAAGTCGATAAATCAGAATAAACTCAAACAGATTGGACCCTTTCTAAGAATTAGTTTTGATTACAAATATCATTTTATAAAATAACTAAAACGACTTAAACAGTTTGGGTCGTTTCTGTGTTATAGGTTGACTGACTCGAATATTTATTTTTGTCTATCAGAAATGACTCAAAACACTTGAGATATTTCAGAAAACTGGCTTTAAATGAACAACACATTTAATATCAAATAAACTAAGTCGACTCAAACAGGCTGAGTCATTTGTAAGGAATATATGTAATGACTGATAGAAATACTTTTAATTGAACTGAAGCGACTTAAAACATTTGATTTAAAATTATGTCAAGACCAACTATTTTATGGAGTTTGAAAAATAATTTATCTATATCTATACTTATAATAAAACTGTAACTAAGCGGTTACTGTACATTGAAGATATTTTTGAAAATCAATTTTTTTAGGAGTATATGGTAGCAACAGAACCCAAAAATACAATTTTTAAAATTTTTGTCTGTCTGTCTGTCTGTCTGTCTGTCTGTCTGTCCGGGATAAACTCAGAAACTAGGCCACGAATTTGAATGCAGTTTTTTGAAATATGTTTTGTGGAGTCCGGCGCTACACATAGGCTTTGTTTCATCAAAATCGGTCCAGTAATATTGAAGTTATGACGGAATTTAGGAAAAAATATAGTTGTCCACTATAAGTTGAACCACGGAACATACCGGACCCTTTGTGCACATGGCTCAGCTTATACTGTTTTATTACTTACCCTCAGAGTTTGTAGAACTAAGGTATTGGTTGACATGATGGTATTCTAAAAAATGTTTAGTGGAGTCCTAGGCTACATAACAAACTTTGTTTTATAAATATCGGTTTACGAAAACTGGAGTTATTACGCAATTTAACAACGTTGAGTACCTACCGATTAGCAATTTTAGTATGAAAGTTTTCGTGAGTTTGATTCATTATAATTATAAATATTTAATAAAACAGCTAGGACTCACGTAGTTTGTCAAATTAGTCGACCTAGGTTTCGAGCATGTCCGATGCTCTTCATCAGGGGCGAGTTTACACTGCGAGATCGCGGCGACTATTGGCGGTGTCGGTGACGGTGGCTGGTGGAGTGGTATAACGTTGAGTACCGTTGCAAGGCAAATTAGCTGTTTAAATCGAGCCACCCATAGATAGCACGTCTTATCAAGGGGCGTTTTTCTGACTCGCGGTGACGGGTTTTATGGACATGGCGCTGGACCTGCACCGGAGCTTTTTTTTTGATCAGTTTGCAAAACGCTTTTTTGCTGATGCGATTATGTCGCCTTGGAAAGTAGTAGAGGAATTTTACCTAGCGGTTCCCAATTTTTTTTAGCTATGGAACACTAAATTATGTACCTAATTTTGGCGGAACTCCAACTCATATTTGTAACCGACTTTAAAAAAGGAGGTTCTCAATTCGACTGTATGTTTTTTTTTCTATGTTTGTTACGCGATTACTCCGCCAATTATAATTTGATTTTGATGATTCTTTTTTTGTTTGGTAGGTCATACTTCAGAGGTGGTCCCATATAAATTTTATCGAAATTGATTCAGCACTTTTGCGCGGGTCAGTATATCGATAAAAATGCTGGCCAGCGTCGGCAATTCTCGGAACCCTTGGGTTCCGTGGAACAACTATTAGTAACTGCTGGTATAGACGAACAAAAAGCATAGCAACACCGTACCGGGCCCGGAACGGCCGCGGCGGCTAGCGTGGCACCGCGGCGCACCGTCACCGTCAGTTTTGCGTACGAATCGTAAAGGGTTCATGGCAGTTCCCCCCGATGGCAATCCCACCCGTGTTATTTCCACCCGGCCTCCGTGGTCCCGTAATATGTTTTTTAAACTGAACGATGACATTTGATACGTATACTCGGTCAAAGAAACTATAACACATTTTTCACCAATTTTTAAACATCCCTAAAAGAACTTGCTAAAATGTATATATCTAAATATAAAAATAATCCACTCCCTCACACACAGACACACACACACACATCACATCTCGAAAACCAAAAACATATGAAGCTGTTTGGTATGTAAGTTCTATAAAGGGATCATTACGAGAGCGGACAAAAGGAATGAGAGTTTATGTTTTTAAAGATAGGGCTATCAACTTTGGTAATTAGGATTGGGAGCGGAACGGGATGATAACGGGATAAGATGGGCATGGAAATGGGATAAGCGCGAGAGTTACAGGATAGGAGCGTAATGGTAACGATATAGGAGCGAGACTGGAGCAGGAGCGGAGCGGTACGGTAACGGGATAGTAGGGAGCGGTAACGGCATAGAAGAAGGACAGGATCAGTCCAGAACGCGGCGGTTACGGAATACAACCAGGACGATAACAGGATACGAGTGGGAAGGTAACAGAATAGAAGTGGTACGGTAATGAGAAAGGAGCAGGATGGGAGCTGTAACGGGAGTATTTTGGGACAGAAAATGGTCGGAAGCATGATGAATTACTACTACACTACGCGTACGAAGTCGCGGGCAACAGCTAGTCTGAAATAAAGTAATAACATTCCAGATATTTTTCTTATAGTGACAACATTTTGTTAGTAAATTACTCTCAGAAACTGGAAACGTGGCGACTAGGGCATGCAGTATCGGTACCATTCTCAGTAACGAGGATTTGTTAGCCGATACTGACACAGAACCGGGTATTCCCGGTACTTTCGATACTGAAAAATTAAAAGGACCTTGCAATGAAGCAGAAACTGTGAAACAAAGAACTTTGTATTTTTCGGATTCAATTTTACTAAATAAGTATAAAAATATCACTCACAACAATATGTTTCATTTATCAGAGATCAAATTAAGTCAAGTTTACTCGAATAATCATTATAAAATCAACAAGATGGTTCAACATTAACTAATTACGTACCTAATCGAAATAGAATGACGTGAATAAAGCAAGTGATCCTGATGGTATTCTAGCCATAGTTCTGAGAACTTGCGCGCCTCGCCTGCGCTCTTTCGTCTCTCTTTTGAGACTGGTCAAGTGCCAAAGTTCTGGAAGCTAGCAAAAGTGCAACCTGTGCCCAAAAAATGCAGTCGTGTCGACCCTTCAAATTACAGACCAATCTCAGTAACGTCCATATTCTGCAAGGACTGGACGTGTACTGAACAACGGGCTCCTGGCATACCTCGAAGCGAATGAGCTTCTCAGTGACCGACAATATGGCTTTCGCCGAAACCGGTCAATTGGGGACCTTCTTGCGTATGCCACTCTCACATTTGGAGCGAGGCCATTGAGAAGCAAGGAGAAGCACTTGCGGTTTCTCTAGATGTCTAAAAGGCCTTTGATAGGGTATGGCATGACAGCCTTATTAGCAAGCTTCGAGCATATGGCCTACCTACTGATTTAAGTTTTTTTTGAAAAATAATTTATTTTAACCTTTTTAGTGAAAAACAAGTTTTAATTAAATTAATTCAAAAAATTTTTAAAGACAAGCTTTTATGATCTAGAAGCCACATCATGACGAAGTTTAAAACGGGCTATCACAATTAAATGCATGTACAAAAAAATTTCATGTCTGTCCTATTCAGTTGTCAGTGTGTTGTCAGTGTGTTGAGGAGTTCCCTCGCCGGAAGTCAATCCTGGGTGTATCTGCCATGTCATGATGGAATTTAGAACAGGCTATTATGGTTAAATCCATTTACGAAATGTTGTGTCTGTACTATTCACCGTTGAGGAGTTCCCTCACCGGAAGTCAACCCTGGGTAAAGCAGGGGAAGCAGTCGAATACAAACCTCCACCTTTAGAAAGTTGGTTACGAAAAAAACAAGAACCGACTTGAAGATTAAACTTATATTTTTTTTGTTTTTGCTATTTTTTTCAAAAACTACTGAATGAATTTCGATAAAATTTATATGGGACCACCTTTGAAGTATTACCTACCAATCAAAAAAAGAATCATCGAAATCAATGCATAATTGGCGGAGTAATCGCGTAACAAACACACAAAAAAAAAATAAATAAAAAAAAAAAAAAAAAAACATACCGTCGAATTGTAAACCTCCTCCTTTTTGAAGTCGGTTAAAAAATGAGTCCCCAGTCCGTGAAATCATTATTTCTTGTAGTGATATACATACCTATATAAGTACTTCATGGTAGTAGATGCGCTCTGCGGTTTCACCCGCGGTTTCCCGGGATAAAAAGTAACTTAAGAGTTATTCTGATGTGTAAGCTTTATTATTGTAAAGTTTCATCAAAATCCATTCAGTAGTATTTGCGTGAAAGAGTAACAAATGTACATCCATTCTTACAAACTTTCGCGTTTATAATATTAAGTAGGATATTACAGTTTTATATTTTTCAATAATTAAAACTGTAGTAGTGTCTGAAAGAAATCACTGCTTAGCGATAAGACCGCCTAATGCTATTGCTCTTTTCCTTATGTATCATTTTAAAAATGAATTTATTTATGCTGTGCGATGGTGGTGAGGTATTGTAGGTACTTACTACTTACTAATTTAGGTAAAAGCAGTCTCAAACAAAATTAGACGCGACAAGTTTTCTATTAAAAACTTGTCTTTGTGAAACTTATCAAAGACAAACATCTTGTTTCCTGTTCCACGCGTCTTTTCATAAAACTTTCCCGTCTTCGCATTTCCCGGAAACTTTCTTGCAGCTTTTCCAAATTACATTTTTATTTGCATTGACCAAGTTATGTCATTATAGTTTACAAGTTGATTATTGGAGCTCCAGCCATGACATGCAAGTTTAATAAGCAAAGTCTCGCATTTGTTTATATATAAGGAAGGAGACAGCCCAGCTGGACAATAATCAACTTGTAAGAAAGAACAATAACACATAGGGATCTTACTTACTAATACATTTTGCGGGTCAATGCCTTTATTATTAATAACATTTCCACACTCTACTTACTCGCGTGCTCTCCGTCTTTAACATATTGATAATTCCTCTCCACTCAAAGGTTGCCTGGAAGAGATCGCTTTTAGCGATAAGGCCGCCCATTGTAACACTTTCTTTAATTGTTTTTATGTAATGTCTGTAATTTAATGTTTGCAATTAAGCGTTCATCTATCTATCTATCTATCTATCTATCTATCTATCTATCTATCTATCTATCTATCTATCTATCTATCTATCTATCTGTCTATCTATCTATCTATCTATCTATCTATCTATCTATCTATCTATCTTACTCAACCAAAACTAACTAATATCGCCGCGAATCCAATTGGTAAACTCCCGGAAGAAGGACATCCTAATTGTCCGAAACTTGGTCAGATTTATTCCGACACACAGTACGTTACGGAGTACTTTCTATGGTATTAAAAGTTCTGGGTGGCACTGCAATTGTTAAGGGCAGGCGCTTACCATCAGGCGACTTGCTCGTCTCTCATCAATCAGTTAGTTATAAGTTTAAAAAAGTGGAAATTCTCCGATGAGAGGATCATCATGTTACCTCTACTAAGTTTTTGCACTGTTAATCGTCAATTGTTACAATAACTACCACAGTATCAGAAAAAGAACCACTCAGACGATACGCAAGTAACTGAGGGGTATTTACAATGTTGGTTTTTGACAATAATAATATTATGTTTCTTATATATGCCAGTTAGCAGTAGAGAAATGTTCCTTAATCTTCTTATGTAACTACTAACGGTATGCTCGTAGTTTGTTTTTTCATTAAAATATTTTTCACACGCAAGTTCATTCGTTTAGCCGTTGCAGCGTGAAAGAGAAACAAACATATATACATACATCTACACATTCGTACAAACTTTCGCGTTTATAATATTATAGTAGGATATAGTAAGATATTATAGTATGAAAGTTTTCGTGAGTTTGATTCATTATAAATATTTAATAAAACGGCTAGGACTCACGTAGTTTGTCGAATTAGTCGACCTAGGTTTCGAGCATGTCCGATGCTCTTCATCAGGGGCGAGTTTACGCTGCGAGATCGCCGTGACCACTGACTAATTCGACAAACTACGTGAGTCCTAGCCGTTTAATTAAATATTTTTAGTAAGATATGTTCCATTTTTAATAATTTTCTTACGAATATACAAAGTTTGACTCCAAACGAGATTCAAACTCGTAACCGCCGGCAAGTGCGACGACCATTACGTAAACGTTCAAATTCTAAATGCAACAAGTAATCTTTTTACAATTTCTATGACAATAACTATCATTAAGTAAGACCAAAGGGACTTTCACCTTAAGCTAGCACTTAGCAAATAGTTAAGCTCAGAGTTGTGAAGAAAGTTAGGTTAAGTTGGCAGCGGTAGACTCTAGAGGCTCTAGACGATCTACGGCTCAAGTACTGCTAATTAAAGCACTTAGCTGGCTTGGACGTCTTAGCAGATAAAAATCTCATCAGAATTTGACTTGAACATGACTTCAGTATTGAAGTGGATTGGCAGGTCGACTGCTAACATGCAGGTTGCAGGTTCGATGCTTGATGCGGCACAATTATTAGTAAACAGGAGTGCTAATTAATCCAACATTAGTAAATAGAGAAAATCAAAGTCGCTTATTCACGTCTCTGTTTATTAGCTTAGTTCTGCAATAAATGCTAAATTTTGATTCGGTTTTCACAACCGTAAGAAATTCTTGAGAAAGGTACCTATAACATAAATGTATACTATATATATATCTAGGTGTACATCCTTAGTAAATGGTACCAGTGTAAAGCCGAGCGGGTTTCTACTGCCTTGCGGTGACTTCAAACATTAAATCTTAGCAATTTCTTCCTTGTTTTGCGTAAGGCACAACGCAATGCGGCGCGGTAGGTGGCGCGGTGCGGCAGCCACGTACGGTGCCATAAATATCACGTACTGCAGCTAAATTGGATAATGGCCTTTGAAAACATGCCATGATCGCGTTTTTATGGATGTTGGTGTGTTTTATTTACCGTTTAAGTTTTAAAGCGGCGAACCTATTTGTATTATCGAGATTGTACCCAAATACGGAGTAGTATAACGAAAGAAAACTAAATATTACTACGTAAAGAAGCGACACTCCCCCCCCCACCAATTTGTCGTCACCCGCAATGCATCGATGAAAAAATGGGTAATGCCTTGCTTGCGTCACTCGGTTGTCACCGCTCGCTGCGAATGACTAATGAGTAAGATTCAAATGTTAATTTTATATGTACGATCAATTGATGTTATTTGAGGTTGTTATGTCCTTTTTGGATGACGACGACGACCTGCTTTACAGAGGTAGAGCAGGCCGGCTGACTATTTGACTTTGACATATGGACGAAACATATTGAGAAAAAGACGGAGAACGGCTTAAGACGGTGGAGCTGACCAGGACCTGACCTGACTGACGGAGGTCTGCCTATCTCTTTTTTCAATAAAATTCAATATATTGACTATGATACAATATTAATTAATATACCTAAAACAAAATGGTTCGTTATTGTTCTGTGCATGGATGCAAAGAAAGCACTTACACAAATAAAAATCGGAGATTGTTTGGTTTTCCTTCCGTTTTTTTTCGCGTCTCCCAGCCAAGCGATAGTAGGTGTGCAGAGAAACACTTAGGTTGCTTACGTTTAGCGTTGTCCTTGTCGCGCTCGATTTGCATTAGCTCATCCCTGCAATAATTACGCACACACACAAAACGTGTGCGGACAG
The DNA here is from genome assembly GCA_951640565.1 of Petrophora chlorosata. NCBI lineage: Eukaryota > Metazoa > Arthropoda > Insecta > Lepidoptera > Geometridae > Petrophora > Petrophora chlorosata. The sequence goes on along the minus strand of OX621203.1, from coordinate 11,422,102 downwards.
GCCGGTGCGCCAGTAGTAGTACTAGACAGCTAGCTCGGCGAATTTGTGTGGAGTGTCGGGGTCTGGTATAACTGGGAAGTTGATTTTCAAACATATGTATCAAGTCTACTTTTGATTATTGCAATAAAATAACTTTAACATTTTTTTAAGAACAATATATATTTGGTCTAATTTACAGTTAAACAACTTATACATATAGGTATATAAAATCGATTCGTTTAAGACATTCATGTAACAAACCAAAATAAATTGCCATCAGCCTCCTAAGAAAAGGGAGAAAATAATTATCAATTATATTTTGCCATCACCACATAATAATACTAAGGGAAAGAAGCATCACTCCGCAAAGAAATGTAAACAAATAGCGACTCTTGCTATGACGCAATAAAATTCAATTCAGCTCGCGTAGCGCTGCGTACCTACCAGTCACATTAACCTACAGAGCTCTCTTTCTATCGCATAGCTCTTATCTCTTCTGACGCGGCACGTGTAACGACGCGCGACCCGCCGTCGGTGTCCGGCTATGTACTTATAGCTTCGTAACTACAGTGCGGAGTGCGCTAGGCCTGTCATCACATTAAACAGTATCTACATCATAGAATAAATCTACATCGCATTTGAAATATGTTATTACTAGAGGTGCGCTGAGTACTACTTTTACCGACTAAACGAGTACCGAGTATTACCAGTATTACTCGGTTTTAAGTTTATCGAACCGAGTACTCGCCCGAATACTCGGTTCAGCTAGTATACATATAACAATACAAGTGTTTTTTTTTTTAAGTGCACCCCCAACCGTAAGCTTTCTGTATAACGAGACATTATTTTCCGAAGCGGGTAATGTTTATGAGGAGAAAAGGAATAGACTGTTACCGCAACGGGCAGATAGCCTAGTATTTCTGCACCATAACTTGCCTATGTTAAATTTCAAATATTGTTTTTTTTTCATTATTGAATAAATGCCCACAACTTTAAATGTTGTTTTTACTTCTATAACTCTTTCCTAACTCTAAGACTTTTTTTTACCGAGTAGTTATTACTTGAACCGAGTTATTCGGTCGAGTAAGAGTACTGAAAAAAAACACCGAGTAAGCGGAGTACCGAGTAGTATACGAATACACGGCGCATCTCTAGTTATTACTAACTACATACTATAATTGGCGGTCTTATCGCAAAAATCTTGGTAGCGGTAATGTCTTTAAACTTAAGTACCTAGGTATAACCACAGATTACTAAATACCTAAACAGTTACTACTACCTCAGAATACCTACTACGTAAGTATAACTTTACTATGCAACACATTTGCATCCCTTCTCCAGTGTTTTGAGACATATTCCGAACTCCCTCCCAGCTTTTTTTTTGCAATTGTTCAAGCAATGTGCGCTGTCGCATTCTGCCCTTTCCTTATGCTCTGTAAAAACATACTAAAGTTGATTCGACCGCGACGGTCAGAATTGGAAAGAAGATAAATAGATAGAACGTTTATTTGTTACTTCAACACACAAATACATTCAATTGTAAGACACGTACCCGAAGCTGCAGGTGACAAGAGGGCTGGCTCATTCCTGGCGCAAAGATTAGCGTTGCCTTGCACCACTGACTTTCTTAAGTTATGTGCGGATTTAACACTTGCTCCAAAAACGGTGAAGCAAAACATCGTGAGGAAACCGGTATGTACAAGAATTAATTACAAAAAATTCAAGGACATGTGACATCCATCAACCCGCACTGGGCCAGCGTGGTGGATTATGGCTCATACTCTCTCTATGAGAGAAGGCCCGTGGGAACATGATGGGCTGATGATAGTTTAGTTTAGTTTCTTTTTTGTGATAATTGTAAATACATGACTTAATTCAAGTCATTAATATTCAGAAAAATAAACTTAATAATGTATTGCACTTACTAAATATAGTGGTAGCACAGTTTTCGTCAGTAGTACACATGTTGGTGCCGCCCACGCCGCAGTAGCATACGCTGCACACTGACAGATTGTTCTTCACAATGTTACCTGCTGTACACGGCTCTGCATCTGGAATTAGTCCATGGTCGGCGTATTGCCATGTATTTGTCGCAGCCAACTAGCTTAATTCGCCGTTCAATCAATAGCCTAGCCCCTTTTTGCTTAACTGTTTGATCAAATGGCTGAATATCATTCAGGTCACTAGTTGAATGGCGCTGTTTAGTTAAGAGGCTAGGCTGTTAATTGAACGGCGAATTAAGCTAGCTGGCTGCGACATATTCATTTTTAAAGTACCTATCCAATTTTTTTATTAAAGTTATGAAGCACGGGAGGTCGGTGATTATATAGTTAGATACTCTGCTAATATATAATATTTATCGATTTATTTTCTGCTCATATTAGGAGCAATATTTTTACAAGCTTTTATCTAACTTGCAATGTTTGTTTGTTTGGGTCAAATCTTGCGAGTTAAATCAGAACCACTTACTCTTATCCTAAGGAGTTGAAATTTTGCATACTTGTCGAAGTCTGATGACAATGCAATATTATGGTGACAGCCAAATGATCTGATGATGGAGCCGGAAGGTGGGCAATGGGACTCCTTGATGGATAATCTTAAACTACCAGCACTACTAGTGGGCTCATTTTATATATCTGCCCGCGGTTCTGATTACGAATTTGTTAAAAGCTTGTCTTGAAAAATATATTTTTCCAAAAAAACTTGTTGAGTCATCAGCACAGAAATTATAATTGTACTGGGTATCAATCACTTAGATTCATCTGAATGTGCGGTGGCTGGGTGTTTACTAAATACAATCAAAGATATTAGAAAACCTTTTGAAAATTGCTAGAGATTTTTTGATTACAAATATAAAAGTGTTGTACTTACTGAAAGCTGGAAAAAGACAAATTATTAGATTTGTTGTAAATGTGAAATTGTATTATAATTTTCTGCAGATTTATAGTAATATCGTAAGGAAACCGTCATAGCCCAGAATTTCATAATAAAAGTCAATAATAATAATAATATGCCATTTGCTACACCGCACTTGTTTGGAAGGCTGGTGACGAGTGGCAAGTATCGAAATAGCTCCAACGAATCCCACTGTCACATCTAAACCTAGATTTTATTATTATTATTAGCTCCCAACGAATCCTACTCAAATTTTATTTAAAACGAGAATCAAATTGACTTCTTCTTTGTTTTTTGTTGTTGAAAGTACGGGAAATTATAGTAAAATATTTGCTGCAATTGTAGAGCCGAGTTGCCGGCTAAGCCCTGCAACACTTGCTACAACATCATCATCTAAGATGCTCCAGCCCTTCGTGGGCATTGGCCTGATCGAGAATTTGTCTCCAGACAGGTCTGTTTCTGGCTTGCTGCCTCCAGCCTCTAACACCACCAGTCTTGCTCTACGCCATCGAGCCACCTTAGCTTAGGTCGACCAAGGCTTTGGCGACCTTCCGATTTTCCTCTCTAGGAGACGTTTAGGTGTCCGGGTCTCCTCTATACGCTCTACATGGCCTAACCAACGAAAGCGTCCAAGTTTCACCGTCTCGCCTACGTGCGGTTCGTCAAACAAGTTATAGAGCTCATGGTTAAACCAATACAATTCAAAAAAAAAATTGTATACCAAAACAAAATTTAACAATATAATCTTGTACGTATTCTTCTAGTCTGATGGACTTATCGCTTAAAGCGATTCAATTCAATTCAAAAGCTCTCTCAGTTTGGGCATGGCGTGCGCACTTATGAACCTCAATTTATTACAATGACTGACACGTAGTAGTCGTTCGTAACAGATCTGATAAGTTAAGCAACGTTCGCAGCAGACACCACATGGATGCCACGTTAAACCGTCGGTCCCGGTTGTTGTCTTAGGACAAAAGTCGTTGAGACTTCTCGGAGGCCTTCGGGCGGTCTGTCACTCCGACACCAGGGTTGGCCACACACCCACACGAAAGAAGCAGCTAGAAGCAATTGTGAAAGCCCATGTACGATGCCGAATGATATGACTTACTTGAGCAAGCTCCTTTCACGCTCCAGCATTTCCAGTGCCTGTCCTCCGAGCAGTAACAGCCTTGGCACGTGTCAGCCGTGCCCAGCGTGAAATACTGGTCCGGCTCGCAGACAGCTCGCGAAATACCTGCAGTTTTTTTATGGAACAGTAATAAGACGAGCCAGTCGTACGCGAGATGGTAAACGCCACGCCTGCCCATAACAATTGCAGTGCCACTTTTAATTTTGTAAAACCTAAAAGTACTGCGTAGCAATGCATTACGTTCATATCCCCGAGACATCAGATATTATGCCCAGTAATTTCGATGGCTACAATGCCCTTCAAACCGAAACACAGTAGTTGCGCACTACTGCTTGGCGGTCGAATAACTGGCAAAGCCTACCCAGACGGCCTCCTACATACGAGAGACCTACCATGAGATAAGATGTAGTACCAGACCCCCGACACTCCATACAAATTCGCCGAGCTAACTATCTACTACTACTACTGGCGCACCGGCCTGTCCGCACACGTTTTCTGTGTGTGAGTAATTATTGTAGGGATGAGCGCGACAAGGACAACGCTATACGTAAGCAACCTAAGTGTTTCTCTTTCACACCTACTATCGCTTGGCTGGGAGACGCGAAATAACAAAAAATCTCCGATTCTTATTTGTGTAAGTGGTTTCTTTGCATCCATACACAGAACAATAACAAACCATTTTGTTTTAGGTAGGTATATTAATATTGTATTAAAGTCAATATATTGAATTTTAATGAAAAAAGAGAGAGGTAGACCACCGTCAGTCAGGTCAGGTCCTGGTCAGCTCCACCGTCTTCAGTCGTTCTCCGCAGTCTTTTTTTCTCAATATGTTTCGTCCATATGTCAAAGTCAAATAGTCAGCCAGCCTGCTTTACGTCTGTAAAGCAGGTCGTCGTCATCATCCAAAAAAGTCATAACAACCTCAAACAACTTCAATTGATCGCACATATAAAATTAATATTTAAATCTCACTCATTAGTCATTCGCAGCGAGCGGTGACAACCGAGTGACGCAAGCACGGCATTACTCAGAATTTTACTCTTACGTTGGGGGGGTTGTCGCTACTTTACGTAAGTAATAGTTAATATTCTTTGGTAGTACTAACTAGCGTTGAATAAAAAAAAACTTATAAAACAAGATACGCTGCGGCCACGTCACGCTCGCTGTGTGCAGAGGCCTTTACCTGGACAACGAAGACTGGGCTCACTTCTGCACCGCCATTTATTGTGAGCGGTACACTCGCATCTCGTACACTCGTCACGTTTCGTTTTACCAGGTTTGCAGTTGGCTGATGATACTGTAACGAGATTAACGAATATAATAAGATTTTTGTTGAAAAATATATTTTTCAAGACAAGCTTTTAACAAATTTGCCGTAAGATTTTAAAATGAGCCCAAACACTAGTAGTTTACGATTATCCGTCAATGCATTCCATTGCCCACCTTCCGTTTCCATTATCTGATCAGCTGTCACTATAATATTGCATTGTTATCAGACTTTGACAAGTATGCAAAATTTCAACTCCTTAGAATAAGAGTAAGTGGTTCTGATTCAACTGATTCAACGACTTGACCAAAACAAATAAACATTACAAGTTAAATAAAAGCTTGTAATAAATTAATAATTTTGCTTATACTCAGACGCTAATGAACGTTATATATACAAAACGGCTACAATCATGTTATGATTGTGTCGGATAACTCCGACGAGGATGCGGATAATTAGGATGTCCTTCCGGGAGCTTACGCTGGATTCTCCGCCGCGCATCCTAACTGTCCAAAACTTGGTCGGAGCTATCCGACACAATCATAACATGTGTTTATATTAAAAAAAAATGATATTTCGACTCATGATATTTTATTTAAACCGTATATGATGAATTCATAACGCTTTATTGTACACCAAAAACATAAAAAGAACAAATAAAAATAGAACTTAAAAATGTGATTAGTACAATGGACGGTCTTATCGCTAATAAGCGATCTCTTCCAGACAACCTTTGGATGGAGAGGATTTGTGATACGACAATAGACGGTGATGTACTTATATATAATACACACGTATCAAAGATTTTTAAAATAAAAAATAGAACTTTAAGATACCTATTAACCTTAAGCTAAAGAAAGTTAGATATTAAAAAGTTTTTGATAATTTCAGCAAAATAACACATATTTATCAAAAATCTAATAATGAAGTTTTAAAATCTACGGCTTCACTGTTTTAATACGTTTGGAAAACTAGATCTATTTCCAACAAAATATTCTATCTTTGACCATAGGATTCTCTATTCAAAACTCAGTCTATACCATGGACCAAAGGTCCATGGTCTATACACATTTTGGACTTACCTGGAAGACTTAGTTGATGTATTTTCGCTTTCTCTGAAAATTTTACAGATTGTTTAAAACGAACTTTTAGCTAAACTAGTTTTTACATATCATCACATTTTTTTAATGGAACTGAGTAATTAGATGAATATCGAGGCCAGCGGGATTCAACTTAGGTGCGTCGGATCGAAACTCGCACGTGTTCCCACTGAGCTACACTCACTCTTTTATTATCATCACTACATAGTATAAAACAAAGTCGCTTTCTCTGTCCATAAATCCCTATGTATGCTTAAATCTTTAAAACTACGCAACGGATTTTGATGCGGTTTTTTTAATAGATACAATGATTGAAAAGGAAGGTTTATATGTATAATAACCGTGCGAAGCCGGGGCGGGTCGCTAGTTTTTTATATACCTTTCAGTAATAGTTCAACTCTGGTGCTACAGTAATCCAAATAGCAGAAAGAAGTCGCCCCGTCGATGCAGTAGCATTCCTTGCAGGTGCTGTTTTCATGTAGATTGTGCCATTTTTTTGGTAGGCAGTGTCTGTACTCCGTTGTGACAACTGAAAGTCAAAGGGAGCTTACTAGACAAATCGGAAATTCGGAAGGAGGATTGAGTTGAGTTTTGAGTATGAATTGGACAAGATACAAATTTAGATACAATACATTTTAATGTGACTCTGCGAAAGCTCATATGTAATACAACAAGTTGTTTCCCACGGTTTCATCCACGGGTTTCCGGGGTAAAAAGTATACCATGTCCTATTCTAGGACCAATAGGGAATATGTATGTATTTTTTTAATGCTTGAATCGATTCATTATTGAATATTATTAATGAAAAAAATTTACGGCATCATTCGTCAATAAAATAATGAAATGAAAATTTGAATAAATTTATATTAATATAAGCGCGCCATTTGCGTGTGACGTCAAAATGTGGGGATCTAGGATCTTCTCATTGGTCCAGCATAGATGTGTGTGTGTCAATAATTTACCAAGAGGGCGGGCTCTATGTCAAAAATTGTCCAATAAGCAGCGAGGCGCGTGACGTCATAACGTGGTTGCACGTACTCAAGCGTTTTGAGATTACGTTCCATTTCTCCAAAAATAAGAAAAAGAAACATTGAAATATAAAAAACTACGCAATTGATAATAATAATTATATCACTACTAAATGTTTACAGGAGTAATCTATCATAAAAAGTAATTTTATCCCTCCTGCTCGCACCAAGCGCTTTGCTTCGACCTTCATAATGCGAACGGCCAAGGAGTGGAACTCTCTGCCGGCATCTGTGTTTCCGGATAGCTACAATCTGGGTGTCTTTAAGACAAGAGTGAACAGGTTTCTTCTAGGCGAGCGTGCTACATCTTCGACCGCATCGTCACTTAACAACAGGTGAGGTTGCGGTCAAACGCAAGCCTATAAATAGTAAAAAAAAAAATAAAAAAAATCCAAATTTTTCGACATCACATGGATATTCCCTATTGTGGCAAGCATACACGTATCACACATACACGCACACCCCCACATACACCCTCACACACCATCACACTCAACACTCACAACCACTCACCCTCACACCCTCATACCTTCACACGTCTCTGCTCCGCGCACCCCTTTCACCCACCCGCTAACATCTCCCCTCGCTCCCTTCTTACCGCGCAGGCGATACGCGAGTTAAACGGTCGGCCTATAATAAAGCTTGAAAATCAAAAGTATAAGACACAATAAAATGACAATAACACTTCATTGAAACACTAACACACACATAGCAGGTTTTTATTTTCTTAATTTTCTCTTTGTTTATTTTAACTATGTATTCAGATTTGGCATTTTTATGTATCCATATTGGGAGAAGGAGCTAGGCCTCGAAACACAGCGTCAAGCTACGTCGAGGGCTAGAGACTTCAATAATGAAATTTACCATATTAGGTATATTACGATATTGACATATTTTTTTTGACTTTTGATTGACTTATATTATTAAGTATATATGATATATAAATATAAGACATATACTATTTCTATGATACTTTTTAATTTTTATATCTTTTAATTAATTTGTAATTTTAACACACAAATAGTCTTGTTCTCTCCTATTTTTTTTTTATTTTTTTTATCATTGAACAATAACATAACAATAGCAAGTTGCAAGGAATTTGTAAACCACTGAGGGTTGTGTTCAATACCATATTTAGTCTACATCGATATTAAGTAACACAATCATCTAATAACTTTATCTATGAAGGTAGAAAATTGGTAAGTGCATTTATTAGCAATCTTAACATTCAATGTGTTGCAAGAAGTGAGCCTTAAGCTTTACTTTAATGTTTAGTGGCGGGATATCATTAACCAAATCCGAATTGCTGCGCCCAACATGGTCAATGATGAACTGTATTTTATTTACCTACCATCTAATTACATTATGCATTGCAATAAAGAATTGAATTGAAATTGTAACAATTACTTTGCCACTAATAAATTTATATGGTTCATTTTTTTTTTACAATGAGAAATTGGCGAGTAGAGAAGCGCAGAGACACTGTGCGCCTATAGGCTATGTAGGTACTCATGTTTCAGAGCTTGCTTACTTGGTCCACATACGTTCATTGTGCAGACTGCTTTTCCATTAAGGCATTCGCATGTGTTGCAGTTGTCTGGAGAGGGTAACTGCTGGCCAGCTGTACATTTCCGGCGCCTGCGACGCCTTAATTTATGGTTTCTTAGCGCTGGCTCTTCTGAAAACGAATGTAAAATGTTTGTGACTAGAATTAGTACTGCAATCCAACGGGGCAATACTGCCAACATCTTCATTGTTTTTATGGAACTGAGTAATGAGACGACCAAGTCGCCTGATGGTAAGTGCCACGCCTGCCCATAACAATTGCAGTGCCACCCAGAACTTTTAATACCAAAATAAGCACTGCGTAGCACTGCATTGCGCTCATCACCCCGAGACATCAGATATTAAGTCTCATATGCCCAGTAATTTCTGTATCTGATAGTGGCATTATGATTATGATTGATTATGATTAGCGTTTGGGCTATCTATAGGCCTTTAATGGTCTATGGGTTGTCCAATTGCTTCTCCTTGTGAGTAGTTAGTTTAGTTGTAGTAAGTAGAGTGTAGAATAGTTTTAATGGCATTTGCCGTTGAAAAAAAAAGTCCTAAATAAATGAAATAAAATCGAGTATGGAGATTATGGAGTATTTTTTTTTATGGAATTGAGTGATGACGAGCAAGTCATTCGCCTGTTGTAAACGCCATGCCTGTCCATAACAATAAATATAATAAAAACATTATTTGTTTTTGTTTGTGTTTTTCAATTATCTGTGTGTTTCAATAAAATTGAACTTCATTGTAATTTTCATATGAGTCTTTTGCCTGAAATAAAAACATATTTCAGATAGCAGTTACACTCACCCGTAAATTATTGTTAAATAATCAATAATTGTTGAATATGAGATTGAATAGGTATATAAAACGTGAGCTGCGAATTGATTATAAATATTTATGGCATCATTTTCAATTTCATGAAAGCAAAGTAATAAAATACCAATAAAAAATGCCATTACTTACCAGTGTTAGATGCCGAGGTCATATCTGAAAATGTAAACAGCGATATTTTGAACAGAATATCAACTATTTTACGGTATCCGTACCTTATAGATTTATTTATGGCTATACCATCTCGCCTTACCACCAAGTGCGTCACCAAGGGCCTGTGCTGAAAACCAGCGTTGTGGATTCTTCACAACATTATGCTGAGCACAGACCTTTTTTGGCTGCACTGTGCACGGCAGCGGTCTCCATACACATGCTGTAATTGTTTGTCTTGGTCTTATAAATTTGTCTTATTTTGTTATCCTACACTTGTGTATGTACTATTGTTTGTTGTGTGCAGTCTTGTCAAAAATAAATTATTTCTTTCTTTCTTTCTTTCTTTCCTTATGTTAAGCGACCGTGATGTGCCGTCGATCGAGCACATAATTTTTAGAGTTCCGTACCCAAAGGGTAAACCGTCTGTCTGCCTGTCTGTCTGTCCGACTGTCACCAGGCTGTATCTAATGAACCGTGATAGTTAGACATTAAGTAACAAACATCCATCCATTCATCCTTACAAACTTTCGCATTTATAATATTAAGTAGGTACATACATGGACATTGCTGTGATGAGCAGATGTACAGTTGCCCACCCACGCAGAAACATACGTGGCACCCGACACGTTTGGTGACACCATCTACGCATAGTTGCACTGAAAAGTCAAAGTCAAATATCATTTATTAAATAGGCACAAAAGTGCACGTTTAAAGGTCATAAACACATGACACACATGTTGGTTCACTCCTATCTCAATAGATGGCGTACACGTCACCGGTTAAATAACGGAAGAAGAAATTCGACAGTTAGTGTCCACCGTAGCTCAATTGGTAGAGCGTCCCGCGCTGAGGGAAGATTGGGTTGCGGGTTCGAGTCCCAGCCGGTGGTCGAATTTTTTCTTCCCGAAAAACCTTGTTTGGTAAATACATGATACAAATATAATTGAAAATATGTTAAAAATTGTAACTTATGTTAACATGACAATGACAATGTTATAAGTATGTTTACCCATTTCTTTCCTATACTCAAATTGAAGTCCGGTTGAAATCACTTTTCAAGTTTACTTTCGTAAAGCTTGTCCTTTCGTTGGCCTTCATATGACGTCATACGTGCTAAGGTGACCTTCTGCGCGGCAATATTTGAAACATAACATTTAAACATAGTTTTAGGTACTTAGGACTTTATTTATTTAAAATATAATGTTTCATGGCTATATAGGTATATCATCATCATCATCATATATAAAAATTCTCGTGTCACAATGTTAGTTACCTTACTCCTCCGAAACGGCTTTACTGATTTTTACCAAATTGTATATGCATATTCAGTAGGTCTGAGAATCGGCTACTATCTATTTTTCATACCCCTAAGTGATAAGGGTTGTTCACCCTTAACATTTTTTTTAATTTATATGGCAAAACAACGTTTGCCGGGTCAGCTAGTATATTATAGAAACGTTAGTCCATCCCCTATTGTTATGGCTAAGCGTGGCGACTATGGTCAAGTGACCAACTTGCTTGTCTCATTACTGTATTAAAACATAAGAAGTATGGAGAATAAGTTACCTTCTTCGCGGGTCATGAGTGTAGGTATATGATCAAATTCTATATCTGAAAAATAAAAATGAATGTAAAAATCATATCTGACTAAATGATATGCTAAATGCTAACATAAGGTTGGTGTTGGTCTGCAAGTCTGCAGTGCTCTTGTAGATCAGTTTCAGTTTTTACCTATACACTTCTCCGTCACTAATGGAACAATCATTATGAATACTATGACACTCATCAGTCTATGGTATATGCCATATTTTTAAGGTAATGTAGTAATCTTAATTAACCGACTTCAAAAAAGGAGAAGGTTCTCTGTTCGAATGTACTTTCTTTTTTTTCATTATTTTTTTATGTTTTATACTTCAGAACTCCGTCATTTATGAACCGATTTGGAATATTCTTTTTGCGTTGTGTTCAGTATAGCTACGAAGTGGTCCTATATAAATTTAATCTATATTTTAAAATTGGACTGCGAAGATACATTGAAGTCGGTTTTTATTTTTTTTCTAAAAATTAATTATTTTAGTATCGATTCATAACTATGTGTTATTATTTATCCTGTGTCATAACTACAGTTATATTAGGCTGGCAGTTTTAAGGCTTTACCTGTACAGGAATCGAAACTCCATTGATGGGGCAGCCACGGAATCTTGGAAATCTAATAATTTCGAAGGTTACTATTTCAGTGTTTTTCGTACTAAAGGAGATTTTAAAAATAAAGCCTACGAATTTTTGGAGTTCTATTTCTGGCCTATCCCTGAAGATCGATATCACATTTCACAATTTTACTCAGTTTTTGTTGTTTTTGGTGATTGTAGGACTGCCCAGTAATACTCCAATACTTACAGACTGCGCTGAAAATCCGATGTTACGCTAGACTCAAGCTCTGTGGTGCAGTGGTGGGACAGTGCATCTCAAATCACATATTAAATAAATAATAAATAAATAAATACGCCGAACGATCACATACATAGATCCTGACCCCTAACTAGGATTCCCTGTATCTAGGGAACCAGGACTGTGAGAACTGTGAGCTGAACGAGGACTGTGAGCCCCACAACACCCACACAAACAAATATTTGCGCTTTTTTTTCTGTTCACAAAAAATTGACCCACCGCGGGAATCGAATCTGCAACCTCAGTGACGTATGAGATTTGAGACTGCTCAACCACTACACCACAGAGGCTGTCAAGAGCGCGCCAAAAATATGCTGCGGAAGTTGCGGTTTCGATTCCCGCTGCGGGATAATTAAATTTTTGTACACAGAAAAAAATCTGATCATTTGTTTCGGGTCTGGGTGTTGTGGAATGTGATCCTCGTAGTTCTTAGTTCCCTAGATACAAGACATCCTGGTTACGAGCCAAGATCTATATGTGTGATCGTGTAGCGTTATTTATTTATTTATTTAATGTCTAACAGATGGAAGTGGCTTAGTATGAATAAGCAATATTTTGTGTTTACTTTCCATGCTATCTAATCCGCTGCTTTCATATTCCTCGCTGCTTTCTTCATCTTCTAGTGAATATTTCTTTTTATGTAGGTGACCTGTGTAGTAATTAAATTAGTTTAATTAAATTTTGATATAGTTTTAAAACTGTTAACTTTCTTTTAGAATCACTTGAAAACTAAAGGAAGAGGATAATCCAAGAATTAAAAGGGATTTTGGTTTTTGTTGGCCGATAGGTTGTCCAATTGCTTAACCTTGTAAAGCAGTCTGTGGCCCCTTCCTCTCCTCCTGCTTTCTGTTTTTCTTTCTCTTAAAAGTTTCATGTAATTCGTATTATTTATATTATGACAGATCTTCAAATGAGTGCATGGTTTAAAATGGGTTTAGTGCTTCTTAGCCATCCTACTTCCTCATACTATAAAGGGCGGAGCACATCAGATGCGTGGCGTGGCGTGACGTGACGTGCGACGTGCCGTGCGCACGCGCGTGCGAGCCCTGTCACACCGGCCAAGACCGGCCACGTCACGCAGGTAACTGCTGCACGCGCGTGCGAGCCACCTTGTCAGCAGCCATTTGAGTTGAGGGCATTTGGCGAAAAGATGTTAGACAACAGCAGTTCTTCCATTACTATTATTTAATTAATTACTTATAACTATTCCTATTAGTTTTTTCTTTAAGATTGTCTCCATTGCGAAAAAACACTCTTAAGTTTGTGAATAAATACAACGTGCCTTGGGTGCGCACGTGCAGTAACGACCGATGCGTATGGGTGCGTGCCCGGTCTGGCATCTAACAGGGAGCGCCATTTAATACAACGTCATCACTGCAGGCGCGTGTGCGACGTAGCCGTTCCGCTACACGCGCGCGCGAACTCGGTTTGTGAGTAGATGCGGTTCTGCGTGCGTGAGTCACGCACGTGCACACTGCTCACGTCACGCATCTGGTGTGGCATCTTTCTTATAGTTTCATACATTACAACTGGAGCGTGCACGCGTCACGTCACGCCACCCATCTGGTGTGCTCCGCCCTTTAAATGCAAAAGTTTGTGAGGATGGAAGTTTGTTACTTATTCACGCAAAAGCTATGACGTACGGATTTTGATGACATATTGTAAGTACCTAGTTACTTTAAATCATGTTTAATGTATTTTGACTTTATTTTTTGTAAACTCGTCATCATATATCCTTTCGTTACAGCGACAATCTGTGATATTTTTTCAAGCGAGATAGTGGCCAAACATATTTCTATAAGCGATAAGAAAGTCGTCTAAAAAGATTTCTATCACCAGAAGCACTGGCGATTCTATAGCATTTCATCATTTTTCACCTCTCAGCATCTTGCAGCTACCCAAGGAGCTGAGTTTACCGTTACACTTTAATATTACCTACCCCTCCCTTTCTTTCCTCTACTTCGCAAGGCTGTTGGAGTAGTGCTGTTATGCAGTAAAGAGGTTAAAGCCGTTACGTCGACAGTGTCATTCTCTTTACTCTCTTTATACATTGTCATTTCTTCTTGAAAGTCTGATATTCCTGTAAAATAAGAATAATGTATTGAGACAATATACATTATTTTATTACACATCATTATTGAATCCATTGGCTTCTAAACTAGTATAGTTAGTTTGTGTACTAGTACAAGTAGTTAGACTGTGTTCTAAAAGTCATTGGTCTTCCCCTAGAAATGTGCCAATTATAGGTAGGTACACATTGTACCTACCTATAATTGGCACATTTCTTAAAATATCAAATATTTTGTAAAAGCGACATCCCTTTTTGAATTTCTTGGTGTTATCTTCTCTTGCTGGAGTATTTCCGAAGCACTGGTAGCATTTTCGCATTTCTTTTCTGGCCCAGATTTTAATTTGAGTATGGGAAAGAAATGGGTAGACATGCTTACCTTTTTCTTTAAATTCATTCATATCTTAAGTTAAAGTGTTTAACGTATTTTAATTGATTTATAATATGTGTAATATGACGTTTAAAAGTGATTTTTTTGTGCCTATTTAATAAATATCTTTAGACTTTTAAAGAACTTCATGTCGCAATAAAAACGTGAACGAGTGCTATATTATTTATTCTTAAATTTTCTTAAATTATAAGTTTGAAGCTCACCATTATTCTTCGAGATCGAGACCCAATCATATGACAGCTCATCATAAGTTGCATGACACGTGCCTGACTGAAAATGTAAAACAGAAAGTGATTTTTTTTCGCGGCCTTGCAAACCTTGAATACCTTTCACACTTCCTCTTCTGTTGACGACTTGGGACTTCTCATACGTCGCCAATGATCTAGTCTGCACTTTGTAGAAGGCTATAAAGAATTCATAAATACGCTTTTCAAAATACCTACATCAAAAATATTTATTATTTAAAATTGCTCACCAACATGAAAAGAAACACAAACTCTCGCATTTTGCGACTGTAATAATACCATTATTTAACAGCTCCTGTGCCGCTGGAACTAATTTATCTTAATGACTTATAAACAAGACATGTAAAATGTGCTAAAGACTTCTGTGATTACAAAATGTTTGAAGGCTTTTACAGAGATTTAAATTTCCAAAAACAAATTGCATTTCTCTGACTTGAAAAAAAGGGCTTGTAAAAAAATTATTTAGTGCTTTGTTATTAAGCTATTGCATAGCTTCCAAATTCCGTAACGAAAATAACCTAACACCCCCCACTCCGAATGCTATGCAATAGCTTTACCGCGGCAGTCTCCGAGTGCCACACGTCTTTTTTTTAATATTAGTCCAGATTCAAACAAAGTCTAGAAACTCCGACACCAGGGTGGCCACACCTGGGCCCTAATTCACTATGACAACTTGGCGATTCCTTGCTTCGAGGTCACATCGATTCCTTCATTAATAAACGACATCTGCGAAATTTGTATTCTCTATGACGCGTCATTTATATGAATGCGTCATAGAGATGTCGTCAATTAATGAAGGAATCGACGTGATTTCGAAGCAAGGAATCGCCAAGTTGTCATATTGAATTGGGGCCCAGTATGAGAAAAGAAAAAGGTACGTACAGTGAACCAAGCTGATTTCCGCTGGCTCAGTGTTTGACTCTTAGCTGTGGAGTGAGCGTGAACCATTTGCGAGAATGTAATTGTGCGTAAACGATAGCAATTCTCTAACATAATATATTCACACAATTTTAAGATACTGCACTCCTTTTTTAGCGGTTGATTGATTGTGTAAAGTCACTAAACCGTAGTGACAAGGGTATCCCAATCTTAAAACGACATGATTAACGATCTTTGTCATCTCTATACGTTCATGTTCATCTGTCGAAATGTTCGTGTCCTGTGGGTCTACTCAGCGTTGCTTCATTCGTTCGCTCGTGTGCAATAAAAGAGACACTACTATGCCTGTTGCATAGCGCTGTCCCTTTCATCCGACGGAACGAAGATTCGTAATTACATATCAGAGTAAAGTCCCCGTGCCGGCGTGTAATGTACCGTACTCGCCCCGAATGTTACATTACGATCAAATGCTCAGGTCTCCACCTCAAAATCCTAAGTGTTACCAGATCTGCCCATGATAGTAGTGACGAATTTTTTGTGTAAAATAATACTAGCACAATTCGGTTTTAGGTTAATTGTGGGTGCGCAAAATACGGGTTCTCCGGTGGCGAGTAAGCATCCCGACCGAAGTCATATTTTACCTCAAAAGTTTAGGCAATCTAGCTTTTAGTTGACACCGCTAAAATTTTACCATTTCTCGCCGCAGTACATTTAGTCCACCTAATAACCCCAGGTGAAGGTAACCGAGCGCCTCGGTCGTAACTTTACGTTTAATGAAACCGGCACAGGTGTCGGTCGTGAGTGATTTAGTCACTGCCTAGCATTAATTTTAATGGTAACTCACGATGAGAGATTAGTCTAGTTAATCTAACTAGCTGGAGGCATAATAACAATAACAATATGCTTCTTATACTACGTCCAACCATTTATTTAACTTTTGACATATGCACACCTGTGAAGTTCCGTAATTATTGAAGTGATAAACCATAGTGAAAAACTGCAATACTTTAGGGGCACTGTTATTTTTTTCATAAGTGACGGACATGCTAATTATTTTCGATATTTTTTGAGCGCATAGATTGATAACCAAAATTATTAAGGTGGATTTTCCATAAAAAATTATAGGGTTGTTAAATATTTTCATTTCTACATAATTATTATCGATCAGTAAAAGGTTAAATATTAAGATATAAAGTACAAATAAAACCACCAACATAATGAATGTATTTTTTTATGAGTACATGCAATATAGTCATTCAACCACCTGATTATTTCTATAAAAACAATACAAAACGTTGTGCAAAAATGGAATATCAACATGTTAAACCGATAAAAACTTATTCATAAATAAAGTCGATTGTTTTAAAAATCGAATAAGTATCTCAATTAGGACATCACTAATCGAGCTGTCAAAAGTTAAATAAATGGTTGGACGGAGTATAGTCTTGTATTAGGTATACTTACACTCGGTTTTCATTACGCTTGTATACGTTAAGCAACACATTTGTTTACGATATGTGTCACATCTTTATTTCAAGCGGCCATTCAAAAATTTGTTACCAAGTCTCCCCACAGACTGCATATTAGCAGGCCTACTGCACACCGCACTGTAGGTCCGAAGCTACAAGTACATAGACGGACACCGTCAGCGGGTCGCGCGTCGTTACGCGTGCCGCGTCAGAAGAGATAAGAGCTATGCGATAGAAAAAGAGGCGCTTTGTAGGTTAGTAAGACTGGTAGGTATGCAGCGCTACGCGAGCTGAAATGAATTTTATTGCGTCATAGTAAGAGTCGCTATTTGTTTAAATTTCTTTGCGGAACGATGCTTCTGTCCCTTAGTATTCTGTGATATTAGTCGGCCTCTGTGGTGTAGTGGTTGGTCAGGGCTTAAATCTTCCACCACTGAGGTTGCGATAGACTGCAGATGCTCTCATCTATGTAGTACATTACCTATGTCAGTATACATATATATAAGTTACCCAGAGAACTTCAGTGTGAACAAAATAACACAATTTATAACAAGTATGTAAACGTTTTATCAAAAAAAATACAATTAAATTAACCGTTTGCTTAAAAAGAAAACTACAAAAATATGACTAACACGAATATAAAAATATTGCTAATAATGAACCATTGACTTGCCAATATTTACGTCCTCTTTTCTAATTTTGCTGTGCCCGACGGGGTCCATATGACTGTACGTTTACCAAATTTCACCTTGTACTATTTATGGAAGCAATAAAGAATCTGAATCTGCGGGACACATATTCTTGCATAAAAATAATAATTTATTAATTGCATTTAATTACAAAGTGCGGGTGCTACAGCGAGCGAATTAATTATTGACGGGAAAAATGTACGCGCGAAAATCCGATCCAAATGGGGAACAGAAATGTAATTTAATATGCTAAATAATTAATTGGTACGGAATTTCGGATACGTTACGACGTTATTTAGGGGACAAGGCTCTTTGGATTTATTTATCACTAGCACAACACCACGGCTTTTACCATCATGACGACGACGCCGACGCGACGGTGTGATTTATCAAATTACATTAAATATGAATGTAGGTATGGTGAAGACCGCATTAAATTCCACCAAGTATTAAAGATTGGATCGTATTTAACTGTACCTCAATTTATTCCCGTTTTTTCGCCAAAAATACTGATTATGCACTGAAATATGTTCATTAAAATATTTTATGAACACTCACATGATCGGGGCGGGCCGCACCCTAACCTACAGAGGGCTGCCCCTTATATCGCTGGGGTGGCCCAAGAGCCAAGGGCTGCCCCTTATACGTTTGAGTGCTAAAACAGACCAAATTTGGTGCACAGTCAGTATTTTTGGTGAACGGTTAAAATTATCAATTATATTAATTATGCAATGGAATCAGGCGTGACGTTGCGGAAATTCATCTCAAAACTGAAACGCCGACGCCGAACGCGACTCTCGTTCCAGCGTTCGGCGAGTCGACACCTGATGATGCCTCGTGCAGACGGCGAAACACGTGTCGTACAAAGAGTGTTGTTGTTAGGAACTAACAACAACCTACATAATATTCAGCGGGATTACACTATATATTTTCATTGCGTTTCAGTTTTTTTATATTAATTATATTTAAAGATTACTAAGAATTTTGGCGTAAACGTGACTATATGAATTTTATAAATCTTTGAATTTATTTTGCTACGCCTTTCTACTGAGCTACCTATACTTTTCAAAAAGTAAGTTATTGTAAAAAATGTCCCACTAGGAAACCGCGTCAAGAGTAAAATAATAGCATATTAGAACAAAAGAAAATATACAAATCCCTATAGGTTTCTAGATAATGCTGCATTTAGCTAGCAGACGGCGGCATGCGGTTAATTCTAGGAGATGCATGAGCGCACTCGACGGCGCCCGGTGAGAGATTGTGTCGTGCATGTCGACGAGTCGCGCGATATATGTTGCGCGGCCGTGTGTAGCTGGCTTTATCCGCAGTCTTTTGTGATACACGGTTTTTAATTACGTTTAATTTTGTTCTAGAATGTGTGAGATTTGTGTTAGTCCTTTTTGCTGCGACACTTAATAACGTACACTTAAACTTAAATTAAGTAAGTTTTATATTAACTTAATTTTGACTATAGTGTTATTGACCATGCCGGTTTAAAACTTATAGGAAATGTGTATATGTTATACCAAATTACACAAGCCAGCGAAATTACTGGTCAAATGAGAATTATAGGAATTATTTAGATATATGTTTTTTACCAGAACATTAGTGGAAAACAGTATAAAACATAATTAATCGGAAATCTGCCGGACTGTTAAATATGATCCAAACTTTAATACTTGGTGGAATTTGATGCAGTCTTCACCATACCTACATTCATATTTAATTAATATTTCATATTTAATTTAATCTGATGTCTCGGGGTTATGAGCGCAATGCAGTCCTACGCAGTGCTATTTATAGTTGTTGGCGACTGGCTGGTGCAACCTCTTTTTGTTTATATATTACCTTTTAGCTATTTTTTACTGACAATGTTTTTGGGTTTTTGTTTTTTGCTTGCTTTGGTGTCATGGCGATATATGGGATGGGAGTTTACGACTATTATAAAATTAACAACGAGTAACCATCTAAAGTGTTTTCATTTTACATTATTATACAGTCCACCAATCGTCCCTAATAATAGTATTAAAAGTTCTGGGTGGATCTGCAATTGTTATGGGCAGGCAAGGCGCTTACCATCAGGCAAACGACTTGCTCGTCTCATCACTTAGTACCATTAAAAAAATATTTAGTCAGGTTAGCATTAGCAGGTGCAAGTCATATACGTTTATTTTGTTACCCGGGCGGGGAATTTTTTTTTTTACTTATATTTTAATCCTGAGCTACCTGAATCAGACCAGTTCTCACTTGTAGCATCCCCAGCAGTCATATACGTTTGAAACCTAGAGTTGAGCAGAAACGGTTTTGATAACGTAGGAAAATGAAATTACTTATACGGTATTTTGAATTTTGAAGAGGGTTGCTTTAAAATGTTTCCACTAATGTTGTGGTAAAAAACATATATGTATCTAAATAATTCTTATTATATTTATATGAAGCATTAA
Source organism: Petrophora chlorosata (assembly GCA_951640565.1). Lineage (NCBI taxonomy): Eukaryota > Metazoa > Arthropoda > Insecta > Lepidoptera > Geometridae > Petrophora > Petrophora chlorosata. The sequence goes on along the minus strand of OX621203.1, from coordinate 11,401,530 downwards.
CGTATGCCAAGTGAAAAACTCAAACAAGGACTTTCGAAATAATAAAAAAAAAATACTATTGGGCAGAGCACTTCTCGCGCTGAGGGAAGATTGACATGCGGGTTCAAGTCCTAGCCTGTGATCGTATTTATTTCTTTTAAAAACCTTGTTTGACTATATCCAAATAAAGAAAGAGAAATGATGACAAGTACACGACCTACTTGAAAAGTATTTATGCTGTACTTGTAAATTTTCTCTTTATTATTCTTAGTCGCTAGAGCGAGCGGTTACACCATTACGCTCGCCTGTAAATGATCATGTCATGTCGCGCTGATATATGTCGTCGAGTCGCGCGATTTATGTTCCGTGTGTAGCCGGCGCGCGTCGCTGCGCTTCTTTTGCAAGGTATTTAATTAGATACATTTAATTTTGTTCTTGAATGTGGTGCGGGATATATTTGTATTCTCCTAGCATTTTTTCTGTTTAAAGGTACGAGTTGGTAGCCGACTGCAGACAGCAGCAGCAGACGACGTGTCGCTGTGACACTACTGGTTTCTATGTATTTATGTGAAATATCTTCCGCAGCTAGCGACACGTCGCCTACAAGTCGCACCATCACATCGTAGGTGACGTGTCGCCCGACCGCAGATCAGTAGTGCCACCGACGAGGGAAATCTGCCGGACTGTTAACTGGAACACGGTGCTGCCTGCCGTCTGCTGCAGCCATCTGCAGTTTGGGTTCATCATGACTGCCGCGACACGTCGTCTGCTGCTGCTGTCTGCAGTCGGCTACCAATTCGTACCATTACTCTGCATGAGGTATTTGAGCGCCGCCTTTAATAATAAAATTCATATAAAAAGTGTAATAGGCTTCTTCCTACCTGCGAAGTCGGGGCGGGTCGCTAGTACAGTAGGTATACCTATTATTAAAAGACTATCAATAAAAAAAACCAGTAAAAACAGACTAGACTAAAAAGCCAACAGTTCAGGCATGTTTAACAGCTGCAATTTACCCAAAAGCATAAAATGCTTCTTTTTGTTTCAGTCTTTCGGCATAGGCCATTATCCAATTTGAGTGCAACGGTATACACATATTTATGTGTCTTCATACAAACAGTAGCAAGAATCTCGATTTGCACATTTAGTGCCAGCTAATTCACTTTTGCTATGCCTCGCCCGACTCACTACAGTGTTCCGGCACAAAACAGATAGGTACAGAAGTCAATCTATATACAAAGTGCGCTCGAGCAACGCACACAAGGTAAGTATCAACTGATCGCGACCGGCGGCGGCGGCTGCCGCGGCCCGCGCCTGTGCACGCGGCGACCGGTGCATTCATTAGCAATCGTTTATAGCATAGTCATTCACATTATTATTATATTATTTAGCCTAAAATTAGTGGTGAATAAAGCAGATTTATTGTCGAAAATCACTATTTTAATCAGTGACTTTCACAGACTCACTTCGCGTGCTTTCTCGCACAGAATGATTGAATATACTCCTTGGATTTAATGAACTGTTTGTAGGAATACGACAATAGAGAACAGTTAAAAGTTTTATCAAACAAAAAAACCGACTTCAATGTATCTTCGAAGTCCAAGGTCAAATATTAATGAAATTTATATGGGACAACTTCGTAGCTCTGAACCCAACGCAAAAAGAATTTTCCAAATCGGTTCATGAATGACGGAGTTCTGAGGTAACAGACATAAAAATAAATCAATCGAATAGAGAACCTTCTCCTTTTTGAAGTCGGTTAAAAAGCAAATAATTGTTTTTCATTGCAAATAAGGACAAAGTAGTAAACTTAATTATGCATGGATGGATCTAACAATCAGTGACCGGCCAGCTCGTCGCACTCAGTTGTATAAAGTGCCCATACTGTTTTTTTACTGTCGCCACCGCATTGCGTTATGCGCTGTTGAAGACTGAAAATTATTTTTTTATTTATTTGTAACATCTGCTGCCCTGTTGGCTAGATTCTACCTTATGATACCGCTGGGCTTTAAACCATGATTATGGAGAACTGAAAAAAAGAATTTCAAAGTGTTCGGGCGTAACTGGGTTAAACACTAACTTACAGCATAACTTAACTTAGTTTATAGCATAGTGACTGATAGAAGACCAAGAAAATATTGGTCAGGATGAATTTTTATTTGTCCAGGTGGGACAAATCTCATGGACACCCGGGAAGGGAGAGCCCGGGTAGTGTCACACTTGGCCTAAGCCACCGGCTAAAACCCCCTTCTGCTTTGCCTGTCCACAGACCAGACGCCGTTATCGTTATTTTATAAAATATACAGTAAAAGAAATGAAATTTATCTTGTAGGCAGAATAGCAAAGACTCGCACAGTTCCGGACCGCATACCCGAATTAAAAATGAAGTTTTATAGGGAGCCAAGTTGCAGCCGAGCCGTTCGGGTGCAGCGCAAGCTGCGGATGTTTTATTTATTTATGTTGTGGGCATGCACGTGGGTACTTATGCGGAAAAAGAATACTATTGTTCGCTTTCGTGCAGAGAACATAACTTTTGGGAACCGAAAATGCTTAAAAGAATTGTTTCGCGAAACCTTGCAAAGGCGAAAACAATTTATAGTTAACTAGCTGCGCCCCACGGTTTCAGCCACAGTTTCCCGGCATAATCGGCAAATATATCTTTTAATCCAGGGTTTATCCAGCTAACTCTATTCTAAACCGATTAGTGTGATAGTGTGAAGAGTGCGGCGGTAGCCAGTTGACTTTCGATCGGATATACTGGGGCTCAAATCTCAGCTTGGTTTTGCCCGGTAACATATTTCACACATAGGTACCTAATCTGAAAAGTAGAATCCGAGTATTTTTGATATTGAATGCATTGGGATATGCTAGTCGAAAATTTTAAGATCGTCCCAGTAAGACGATATAAGGATAGAAGAAATTTGGTTGCTCCAGCAGTTGGTTCGGTGGCCCAATGGTTAAGGCGTCGGGACGGTATTCCGAAGACGCAGGTTCGATCCCTGAAGCAATATAATTTTTGTTATCCAAATTATTCAAAATCTGAAGAATCTGAGTATCATGGAATTTCATTGATGATGCATTGTGATACTCTCTAGAGCAGCGGTTACCAATTTTTTTTAGCTATGGAACCCTAAATTATCTACCTAATTTCGGTGGAACCCCAACTCATATTTTTAACTGACTTCAAAAAAGGAGGAGGTCCTCAATTTGACTGTATGTTTTTTTTTCTTTTGTATGTTTGTTACACGATTACTCCGCCAATTATGAATTGATTTTGATTATTCTTTTTTTTTTTTGGTAGATGGTCCCATATAAATTTTGCCGAAATTGATTTAGCACTTTTTGAAAAACCACAGAAACAAAATATATAAATTTAGTCACAGTCGGTTTTTGTTTTTTCCGAAAACTAATTAATTTCACTTATCGTTAAAAGACCCTCGGCACCTTATTGTTTACATAGTGAATGTGAAAAAAGAAAAAAAGAAAAGACTATAATTTAGAATCAAAACAATCTTACATCCATCTTTGGGGTGCAGTCGCCTGCACTAAGATGTATACATTTCATAATTTTCAAAATGATGTCACAGTCAAAATTTCATAAAAATGTACACAAACTTATTCTCAAAAAATATGTAGCCACCATTTTGTGCCATAGTCATCTGTACATTTTTAATAAAATAATGTAAACAAGTCTATATCAAAAAATTGTATTTAGTATTACATTTAATAAGAAGTATACACGGTTTAGTTCATAAATATGGATACACTTTAAGTTTTACTAAAACTAAACTTAACTTAAAAATGCCGGCCAGCGTCGGCAATTCTCGGAACCCCAGTGACCCGTTCACGGAACCCTAGGGTTCCGCGGAACACCTATTGGGAACCGCTGTTCTAGAGTATGTATACTCTCTCTCTCTGACAGTCGAGGTACTTTGATACAATTACAGTAATCTTAGCTTATATCATATCGTAGATCATATGGGCTGATGATTACGATAATTAAGTCTGATCCATCAGCGAGCATCTCCAGCGGGGTTAATGGGTATACATGAGTCTAATGCTGGGTATAAGCAGGTATCTCAAAATACAAACATTCTAACTGTACAACGTATGTGTGTAGCGAGTAGGTATTTTCTTATAGGTTTAAAGAAACTTAGACTTAGTCTTTTCCAAAAACCTTATAAATAAATAATAAAAATAAAAATACATATGTAAATGATAAAAAAACTGTGTAATTAATTTATAAAAAAATATTTTATTTATTTATTTTAAAGAAATGGTACAATAAATAAAAAAAGTTAACACTACGTCAGAACATTTATAATTGTAGCTACATTCGCTTTCGTAACCACTTTATCCTAAACATGTTAGAGTTAGAACTGAAGTCCGGCACAAGCTACATAAAAAAACAAAAAGGAAGTTCAATTAGGATCCCGTTCCGTTTCGATCCAAACTCAGTTCCGACTTCTCTTTACAATTAGTTTCAACACAGCAGCTGTGAGAAAACTTAATAGGTTTACGCTCTTAGAAATATTTTTACTCTCTATTTGGATTTTTTAAAGTTGCATTTGCGACTTAAAAACTTGAGGTTTTTCACATATCTAAGTAGCGGCAATATAAAAGTTATAACATTTTCATAGTTTCCACTTTCTTTAATAATTTCATTTCAAAGTAAAAGCACAGAATAACTAATACTGCAGTAAAAGTAAAGTAAGGACATTTAAAGTTTTCATAACCCTTATTTAACGGTATTTTTGTTAGAGGTCCATAACGAAAAGATATTTGTTGGTTTTGTCTGTCTGTCTGTCACGTTACTGGGCATTGTTTTAAAGTCATTTGTCACAGATTGACGAGCGCAGTACTCCGTAAGATTTTGCAAAATACATATCTGGTTGGCGATGCATTTAGGGGTAGGCATGCTGCGTATCATCAGGTGAACAACCTGCTTTTCTGGTCACTCAGTTGTTTAAAAAATCCTTGCCATATGCATAGGTAGGTAGGTATAGTCTCAAAATTTAAAGGATTATGCATTTACATATTTGATTTTGCAGAGAGAAGTCGATTTACACTTGGCCAGTTTTTGTCACAATATGCCATCATAACTTTATATTTCATTAGTAAAATTATAATAACGACTTTGGCTTGCTACTTCGCCTTCTTGGTGCCACTTCTTTCTATCTTGGGTTTTGTGATATGTTTTCGATACCAAAATAGATAATATTTTTTTAATCTCTATCTAGGTTCTTTTAATAAGTCAGCAACACATCATCAATACTTTTATTGTTGCAGATGTCTTTTTATCAGGTTAGCTGATTCTTATCCTGTTTTTAACTTAATAAATAAGCAACAGTATTATAAAAGTCAAGTTTCAAGTGGTAGGCTCCGGCCGCCAAATAAAGCCATGTCATCAAGCGACTTGTATGTGTTCCGGATGATGTTTAAAGAACAATCAGAACTGGTCAAAACCATCGTTCGACTGCTGTCTTCCTTTAGATCTATGTGTTTCATTTTCAGTCACAATGTTGCCTAACATCAGGTGAAACATAAAACCATCAGATACAAACATATTATTTGAAAAATCAAGTGGCAGAAAAAGCGTTTCCTTTATTTCATACCGGCATTTTTCAACTGGAAACGATCCCCTCACTAGTAAAAAGAAAGATATATTTACTATCTCATGATGTTTTTCAAGGAACAGACGTCCGATTTTATTTATTCCTTTTCATTTTGATATCTTGGCCGTCTTTGTAGAAAATATCTTGCAATGCACCTGAAGATGTTATACGGAAATGGAGGAAACATTTGTACGTTTTGTTTCGAGTTTGTTGGATAGAATTTCTATTAGAAAGCTTGGGTTTAGCATTTACATATTTAACGACAGCAGAGCGGTGGCTGTAGCACAGTCGCTATCATTTGGGATTCGTGGTTCGGGGTCCATGATGAATTTCAAATAAAACCCTTAGAAATAATACAGTACTGAACTTTCATTTAATAAACTGACTCGATAATCACAATTAATTACAACAGTTACAAAAATTAACAACTGGATCGAGTTAACCGGTTAGTGGTGGAGCCAGAATGAAGCCAAAGTCTCACCAACCCAACAACTACGCCTCCGTGGCGCTAGTATCGCTCTCAGATCCACGCGCTCCCTCACTCGCCCCATTATACCAACTATGAAGACCAAAGATTCTTTATCTTTGATGAAGACAAATCAGCGACCAATATAGCAAAAATATCGCTTGCTGCAACCTATTTAATATAATTAAGTTAAATTAAGTTTCTTATCGGTAAACTACTTGAATAGATTTTGATGCAGTTATTACCATAAAATAAAAAACTCTTGAAGAAAGTTTAAGTTTGTAAAATACGAGTTGCTGCCTACAGTTTCAGCCGCGATTTTTCGGAATCAAAAGTATCCTATGTCCTTTTGTAGTACCTCAAGCATATCTACATAGAAAATTTCATTAATATCCTTTCAGTAGTTTTTGCGTGATCGACCGTCAAACATCCATCTATCCATCCTCACAAACTTTCGCTTATAATATTAATAGGATTAGTAGGAAGTAGGATAAAAAACTCTGATCTTTTTCTCTAAAAAACTCAAAACAAATAGCTGAGCACTCTCTATCGCTTTTTCAATACAAGATGAAACATGCACTTTTTCACACACGGAATTTAAAACGGAATAATGCAACAAATCCTTTGCACACGAGGGATGCTTCTAAATTTCGTGCTATTAAGAATTCCGTCTAAAAGCGCTAAAAGTCTAGAGGGATTTTAGCCGTTCGCTCATGCAGTGCAAAATGATACAGTATTTATTAAAAGGAAAGTAATTTGTATAGTGAAACCCAGTCGAGATCGACGCGAGTGTTATTATTCGGCTACTAGATAATTGTAAGTTTAAACAAAGGAATAATACATTATTTTTTAGGAAAAAACAAGAACCGACTTCAAGACTAAACTTTTTTAATTTTATTTTCGTAAATTTTTTTAAAAAGTGCTAAATCAATTTCTTTAAAATGTATATGGCACCAGCTCTGAAGTATGACCTACAAAACAAAAAAAGAATCATCAAAATCAATTTATAATATAAGAGTAATCGCGTAACAAATATATAAAAAAAATATATCGTTGAATTGAGAACTTCCTCGTTTAAAAGTCGGTTATAAAAGCTAACTAACTGTACTTACTTACTTATATCCTAAGTCCCCACGTCAGGGCAGAGGGCAGACACAATGTCTCGCCATTCTTCTGTGTCTTGAGCCGTGCGCTTCACTTCACTCCAGGTCAGTCCGATAGTCATTGCTTCTACGATAACAGAACGCAGCCAGGTCTGTTTTGGACAGCCACGCTTGCACCGGCCCACGATTCCAATGCAGAGCCCGTCTGGGGATGTGATCCTCGTTCCTACGCAAGCTGTGACCGATCCAGCTCCATTAGCGATGCCAAGTTTGCAAATCACAAAACAAAAACTAACTGTAGAGGATACCTAAAGAGTATTATACTTTTTATCCCGGGAAACCGTGCGTGAAAGCACAGAATACTAAGGGACAGAAGCGTCACTCCGCAAAGAAATATAAAACAAATAGCGACTCTTGCTATGACGCAATAAAGTTCAATTCAGTTCGCGTAGCGCTGCATACCTATCAGTCATATTAACCTACAGAGCGCCTCTCTTTCTATCGCATAGCGCTTATCTCTTCTGACGCGGCACGTGTAACGACGCGCGACCCGCCGTCGGTGTCCGGCTATGTACTTGTAGCTTCGTACCTACCTAGTGCGGAGTGCGCTAGGCCTGGTAAATTTTTATGATCCTTATAAGAACCGGAAAAAACGCGACTACTGCCCATTTTCTTCCAGACTGCACATTTTTTCAAAATTTGTGAAGGCAGTTAATAATAACTCCTAAAAATATGGATAATTTCCTAACAAGGTTATCCAGTATCTCCAATGGTGCAAGCAGCTACCCGGCATGTCCCATCTCAAATTTTCACCCTTTTATCTTATGCATTGGACAGTGACTGACAGGACTAGTTCTAGGTGGTACTATAACTGTTATGGGCAGGTTTATAGCTTACCATCAGGCGAAAGACCTGCTTTTATTTTGATACCAATTGATTGCGTTTATAAAATTTACCGTATTTTGAAAGCGCAATTCAAAAGTCACTATCAAAAAGCATCAGTATCGGTTCAGCGACGAAGAGAGAAAGGAGTACGAAATGGGCATCAAAAGCTCTTTTCCTTTTCGTGTCGACGTATTAAGGGTAAAATGCAATAGTTACTAAAACTATATGTATATAAAATGTCTTGAAATTTTTTTGTATTTTAATTCTGTCATTTTATATTTATCTACTAAAGTTTATTTTATAGTAATTATTATTATTTTAATTATTGGCTTTTATTACATTTCTGTGACTCTAACTAAACTACATTTTCAACATCACAAGTAAATTATTTCATTTCATTACATCTAAAAATAATTTTATATCACAAACGCGAAATTGTCCCCTCAATTCAAAGGGATGAAATAATCAGGCGGTATATAAATTGAGGTACAAACTCACATCTTCAACCCAATTAGGGTACAAACAACCCCCTTTACATGTAATGTCAATACATATTTGCATAATGTACCCGAGGGATAATTGAAGCCGTGTTAAAAATTAACATAGAGGTGGGCCTACAATGAAATTGTTAAATCTTATTCTCTTTAGTAAAAATATTGTAATTTTTTTGTGTTTTTCTTCAAACGTGTGGTGAATAAAATGAAAATTACTCTAGTCCGTGCCTCCGCTATTGGGCCATTCTCCATTAGGTACTCTGCCAGTATGACAGTGTGAACATTTGTTCAAGTATTCGGTTAAAGCATTTCAGCCCCCCAACCCATATGTCCCTCAAGCGCCAATCGTATATCGCGTTGAGCTCAAATTCAGGTATAACTTCACTGCGACTAATGAGATACGGTCTAACTATTGACGATTCAGACAAGAAATCGAATTAATCTCATTAATTTATACCAAAATCCGATAACTACAAGTTGAGATAAACTTAGTGAGACAATATATGGCACCATTAGACATTGTCGCAGTGAATCTACACCCTAATCTGAGCTCAACACGATATACGATTGGCACTTGAGAGACATATAGGTACGGGGGCAGTACCGTCACAGAATAATTGGCCTCGTGAGATACAAATATTCGATATCGGCTGCAGATACCAGCTGGATATTCCTGCGCTTGTCCGATCGTTTGTACTCTACACACGATCCTGTTTTTATGTGTTGTACGAGCAATATATTTTTGACAGTGACACTAGCTAGGAATTGTAGCAGTTGCGTTTTGTTCTCATCATTGGATAAGAGGAGTCCCAACTGCCATACCTTAAAAATAGTAGTGATATACCTCTAATATACAATTATATTGTATTTTATATTTATTATAGTAATCTTGTTGCTTTGTACACCGCCGTCTACTCCTTTTTCTCGATACTGTCCATCCAAAGGTTATCTGGAAGAGATTGCTTTAATGCATAAATAGCATACTATTATTATTTATTTTTTAAACTGGTATACAATAAAAAGTTTTGTATTGTTTTGTTATATATTGTTTGTTGTTATGTTGTTGTTTTGTTGATGTTGTGTTGTTATTGAATATCGCACATAAATATGACTTTGGCTTATTCATCTTCTGGCTCATCGCTCGTCGTCGTACTTACGTATACCTATACGCCTTGACCTTGCCCTGAACTAGTTATTAAAACAATAATGTATTAAACAAAACATCATTTGTTAAATAATTAAAGAGATAACATTAGTAGTACATACGTACTTACGCGCTTTGGAGTGGTAGGCTCTGGCCGTGGTTGTAATACCACCCACCGAACAAAGCCATGCCGTCAAGCGACCTAGTCGTGTTTCGGGATGATGTTCTGTGAACCATCGGGGAGACGGGTCTGAGCAGCCGCTCAACTGCCGTCTCTCTCTAGATCTATGTGCTCCATCTTAGGCCACATCATCGCTTCACATCAGGCCAGATAGTGGCCAAATATAGATCTATTAAGAGTAAAAAAAAAAAACATCAAAACATAGTATTACAGTAGATAAAATCTGGTTTTTATTATTCTGCCCCATATATATAATTTTATTATTTCAATAGTTGATATCACATTGCCCTCTCATATTGAGCATTGTTCAAACTGCACGGGCATTTTTTATAATGCCCTATTAATCACTTCAACCATAACATAAGTATTATACATTATTATATATTATTTACTGGTGGTAGGTTTTTCGTATGCGAGAGGCCGTCTGGGTGGGTACCACCGCTTTGCCAGTTATTCAGCCGCCAAGCAGTAGTGCGCAAGCATTACTGTGTTCCGGTTTGAAGGGCATTGTAGCCAGCGAAATTACTGGGCATTATGAGACTCAACAGCTAATTGTCTCAGGGTGACGAGCGCAGTGCAGTGCCGCGCAGGATTTTGCAAAACAAAATTCTGGGTGGTGCTGTTATTGTTATGGGCTGGCGTATTGCTTACCATCGGGCAAACGACCAGCACGTCTCGTCATTCAGTTCCACAAAAAAAAATACACTAATCCATACTTAATTCGTTTCGTCTTACAGAAGGAGAAGAAGAAGTCTTACATTTTTTTCAAAGTCAAAGTCAAATATCATTTATTAAATAGGCACAAAAGTGCACTTTTAAAGGTCATAAATACATGATACAAATAAAAAATGTTAAAAATTGTAACTTATGTTAACATGACTTTGAAAAAAAGGTAAGTATGTTTACCCATTTCTTTCCTATACTCAAATTGAAGTCTGAGTGCTGAAAAGAAATGCGAAAACTGACTCTACCAGTGCTTCGGAAATACGCCCGCTAGAGAAGATAGCACCAAGAAACTCTGCGGGGATGTCTTTTTTCAGCACAATTACGTATAAATTAGAATTAACAGAATGTAAAACAAGAAATGCGAGTGAGATGTCCCATAGTCATAGTATCAGTAACAGAAAAGTGTAAATAAAATATAAGTAGGTATGACCGTAGCAGTAGGAGTGACTAGAACAGACCAGTCCCCGCAAGCAGCACCCGTTCACGAGTATGACTTGTGGACCAGCCATCACCCCCCTCAACCATATTGGAGGGAAGGGAGTGACCCGACACACAGAGCCGCCGCAAGCAAAGACATTTGAGTGAGCATGACTGTAAAACCTAGTCACTTCCAACTCAGATACATTTTATTCGTAGAGAGTTAAAAAGGCCTTGAGTACGTTTTCGCTAGCACTGGCCTAAATTATTTTTAAGTACCAGTCATTTCTAAATGGATAAATCACTAAAGAACTTAAAGTTGAGCTCCAACTCGTGCACTTAATAACGTTCCAGCAGCTTGCGCTAGTAGGTAAACGATCCAGTACTCGCTGAGTCCCGGCTTTGCCAAATCTACTTACAGTGAGACCACTTAGGTACTAAGTTTTTTTCTGTGGAACGGCGACTAATCGGAGGAATTTAGGAAGAATTTAGCCTGAATACAGATTAATGTTAGGATGTTATTTTCGTTTTAGTTAAACTTTGAAGTAGAGGTGGGTGGACGGATATCGATAACCGTAAAATCGATTTTTAGAGAGAAATTTATCGTGAAACATTCAACGAAACAAAGAATCATGGCAGAGTAACATTTCAGATCACATCACAAATGTTTTTTCTTTTTTCACTTTATCATTTTATTATAATAGTAAATATAATAATGTGAAAAAAAGAAAAATACTTTGTGCCACGATGCTCGATCACTATTATAATTCTTATAACAAAATGTAACGAGAATAAAGTACTCTCAAATGATTACCAAAAAATATTATTATCTTACTTAGTAAGTACACAGAATAACATAGTATGCTCCCATTTAATGCTTTCTGCTCGACTTGGCGATACAAATTAGCAATCAAATTTCTAATACGAGAAAAGTGTAAAAGTTTACAAATAATGAGTAGGTACAAACTAAGGGTAAAACCAAGGGTAATAAAAAATGCCCTGGGGCATAGAAAAATAAAGCGAAATGAGAGCGAGAACTCAGCGGGAACTCGTACGACTTACAATCCGACGCACCGGAGTTCGAACCCGCTGGCCCGCACCGATGACTTTTGGATTTGACGCTCACTCTCAAAACGATTAAGGAAAACATCGCGAGGAATCCGGTTCGTCCAAGAATTATTCACAAAAATTCAAGGACATCCACCACCCCTACTGGGCTAGTGTGGTGAATCATGGCTCATATTAGAGAAGTCCCTTGTCCCAGCAGTGGGAACGTAATGGGCTGATGATTAGGTATTATGATGATGATAGAAAAATAAAAGAGTAGAGACCGAAATTCAAATTTTTCTATGTAGAGATGTAGATAAAAGCTCATATAATTTATGCTAGATAGAACAGCAAGTAATTAAAGCGCTATTTTCACTCTCTAATCGAGATATAGCCGAGTCATTACGGCTCTTGTCAATTAATGGCAATAGTTTAATCGAAATATGACATCATTATCGATAACCGCCCATCACTAACCCAAAGCTTCATTAGCATTTGCAAATAGTGAGCGGGGAATCCCGAGATTAACTGGAAATTGGAGATATCAGTCGCTTCACTCTACTGCGTAATTTAGCGAAGAGGCATCTGATGGAGAAATGAGTTCTTTGGAAGCAATATCAGTGCAAAAACACACTACACAGTTACACTTAAGGGGCGGTGTCAGTGGTGTAGTATCTATTTTTGTTTTTTAATTAATTATATTATATAGCTAGTTATAATTATACATCGATGTAATAATAAAACATCGCCGTTAGTGACAGTAAAACATAAAAACCGGTTAAATGTGAGTTGGAGCTCGCGCATTCAGATTTCATAAACCGTTCATGATTTGGTATTAAATAAATAAATAACGCCCAACGATCACATACATAAATCTTGATCACTAATTAGGATTCCCTGTTTCTAGGTAATCAGGAACTACGGTGGAGGAACTATGGTCCCTCACCTGCAACACCCAGATACGAAACAAATGCTACCTGTCTATGCTATATCATAAACTTCCTCTGTGCATGTATTTCGTATTGTCTTGTTTTGTCATATTCTTTCTCTGTCTTTGTATTTTTATCTTTCGTGTGTATTTTTCATTTATATCTTTGTGGTTGTCGAATAAATGTTTTTCTTTCTTTCTTTTCTTTCTTTCTATATAAATTACCTATGTACCTACCTAGTTATTTGCATGTGACACTGACCACTTAGGGATAGACAGATGAGCGATAGCAATAGATCTCCAAAGGTCATGGAGAAGGATCCTAAAAACAGAGCACGTCAGAAATATATTGTCATAAAAATAGAGAAAAGGGGTAGAGTACGTGATAATAGCTTTAAAATGCACGGCACTTAAATAAAGTAGTAAGTTATATGCGGGGTCTACTGATGTTTCTTCTACGTTTTCGTGCTCAAGAGTTTGAACTGAAGTTATTTCTTTTAAATCTCAGAGGTTTTTATTATTCCAAGCAGAATCGAAGCTAACGAAGCCTTTTTAAGGTCAGCGTTTTATAGCATTGCATTAAGTTTTAGTAAGTATCGGATTGAAACTTGATTGGTATTCAAATGGGAAAGGAATTGCTATTGAAGCCCGTCTGAATCCCAATAATTCCGACAAAAGCTACGTCCGCATCTACAAAGTAAAACTTGAAAATTATTTAGAGCGTAGAAAGCGTAAGCGAATTGCACAACTTGTGTACATACCCTAGCGCCGTCTCATCTTTCCGTGACCCAAAACAAGGCTGGCGCTGCCGCTGAAGGAGCGGAGAACCTCAAAAGGCGCAAGTATAGTAGCCTAGATAGTGGCTACATATTTGAACCTTTTGGGGTCGAGACGCTAGGACCGTGGGGACCGGGGGCGCATACAGTTTTCAAAGATACATCAAAACTTCTTGTCGAAGCAAGGCGTGACCAAAATGCTGGCCTATATTTTGCCCAAAGGCAATAAGCATTGCCATTCAACGTGGCAATGTAGCCAGCATTATGGGAACGTTGCCCACTGGTAGTGGTTTATTCGATTAGATTAGTTAACTCTAATTTAATTTAATTTCTGTTTATTTAGTTGTATAATGGATTTTTAATTTGTTTTTGTTTGTGTTTTTTAATTATCTGTGTGTTTCAATAAAATATTGGTATGTATGTTTAGAGCGTAATAATAATAATTTGAAACTATTATTACGTTATTATTAGTTATTTAAATGATGATGTCTTCTACGCCTTGTCCGCCAACAGCGAACCTTGTCAACTAGGATGCAAGAGCAGGCGACTCGTGAAACCGAGTTTGGTCTTGAACACCCGGTTGCAGTGTGGGGTCTTTCACCAACTCGACACCAGGCAAAATAACGAAAGAAAGGCGAAACTCGACACGAGGGGCTGGACAGGCGTGTGTCCAGCCCCTCGTGTCGAGTTTCGCCTTTCTTTCGTTATTTTGTCATCAGCGATGACGACAAAACAAATGATACCTATTTTGAGTTTCACCAACTGGACACACGCGTGTCCAGCCCCTCGTGTCGAGTTGGAGAAAAACCTGCAGGGTGTAATAATAGGAGGGCTTGGGTCGGCTTTCCGCAGTTGACTTTTTGCGTCCAGATATTGGAGACGGGTTTTTCATCTGCTTTGTCGACAGTGCGTCGCCAAACGGCTCTCTTATGAGCAAGTTTCTTCCAGCCATATTTAAATACAGTTGTAGCAACACAAAACATCTCTTCTCTCAATATTAACAAGTAAAATTTGTTATTCTATCTACTGTTATCTGTTTATTCGTTTATCTATTTATACGCTTAAAAATTGCTTGAAGTATTTTGATTTGGTAATTTCTGAAGTACGTAGGTTTAAATGTGTTTTATTTGATAGTTTTGCTTCAAGTCATCATTAAAAGGGGTTCTTTATGAAGTCAGTGGCCAAAAGCAAAGTCTATGAAATTGTTCAAATTACTTCTCAAACATTCCTTATTTAGTTAAGGCATACAGACGTGGCAGACGTGAGAGCGAGTGTCTCAATGGGTGCACGTGCGACTTTCGATCTGACGCACCCGATTTTGAATCCAACTGGCCTCGCACCACCGACTTTGTTAAGTTATGTGCGGATTTAACACTCACTCTAAAACGGTAAAGGAAAACATCGTGAGAAAAATTCAAGGACATGTGACATCCACCAACCCACACTGGGCCAGCGTCGCGTATTATGGCCCATATTCTCTCTATGACAGAAGGCCCGTGTCCCAGCAGTGGGAGCATAATGTGCTGATGATGATGATGATGATGATGATATATGATGATGATGTTCAGACGTACTTGAACGTCAATCTATCACAATGAATCTACCACCGTTTCGGAAAAAGAACCACTATCCAGAAGACACAAGAATTTTAACCGCCTTAAAAGACGGAGGAGATTCTCAATTCGATTGCTTTTTTTATGTTTTTTTACCTCAGAACTCCGTCATTTATTAACTGTTTTTTTGCATTAGTTTCAGTATAGCTTCAATGTAGTCCCATATAAATTTCATTAATATTCGACCTTGGACTTCAAAGTTACATCAGAATTAAAGTCGTTTTTAACCGACTTCAAAAAAGGAGGAGGTTGTCTGTTCGATTGTATTTCTTTTATTTTATTTTTTTATTTCTGGCCGTCTGGGTGGGTTGGGTACCACCGCTTTGCCAGTTATTACTGGTGGTAGGTTTCTCGTATCCGAGAGGCCGTCTGGGTGGGTACCACCGCTTTGCCAGTTATTCAGCCGCCAAGCAGTAGTGCGCAAGCATTACTGTGTTCCGGTTTGAAGGGGATTGTAGGCAGCGAAGTTACTGGGCATTATGAGACTCAACAGCTAATTGTCTCAGGGTGACGAGCGCAGTGTAGCGCCGCGCAGGATTTCGCTAAACAAAGTTGTGGGTGGTGCTGTTATTGTTATGGGCTGGCGTTATTGCTTACCATCATGCAAACGATCAGCTCGTGTCGTCATTCCGTTACATAAAAAAAAAAGTTATTTAATTCATTTTTTATATGGAACTGAGTAATGAGACGAGCAAGTCGTTCGCCTCATGGTAAGCGCCACGCCTGCCTATAAAAATTGCAATGCCACCCAGAACTTTAAATAATAAAAAGTACTGCATAGCAGTGCATTGCGCTAATCACCCCGAGACATCAGATATTATGCTCAGTAATTTCGCTGGCTACAATGCCCTTCAAACCGGAACACAGATGCTTGCGCGCTACTGCTTAGCAGACGGCCTCCTACATGCAACAGACCTACCACAAGTAAACTATTAATTCATTTTTGTAATCCCCATTATCATCCCCTTGAACACTGAAAGAAGACCTAATCCCCAAGAATCCCCCAAGCTATGGCTAGGTAATAGAATCCCTCTTATATTAATTTCAGTAAGAACCCGGCAGTAATCCTGTTCAGGAAGGTAGCGAATATTAATACTAAGAGCTAGCCGTTTATTAATGCAGGTGCTTGTAGGTAAGGTTGCCGCTGCCAGTTCTTAATTTAAAGACATTGATATATATGTCGCAGGGATATGATAAGAACAGAGATTTGGCCAATTCCCTAAGTGATTTGATCAAATCAAGGGGGATGTAAAAATAACAACACGCTTTTATCATTTCCCTAAACAACATCTACTGATTTGAACAAATACCAGAACCGCTTTCATGAAATGACAAAAAAACATATCAGTTCTGTCGCAGGGAAATGAGGATACAGGGATTTCGTGAAATTCCTAGGGATACCACGAAATCACGATTTAATCTTGTATTGGAAGGATGACTTCTTCGTGGTCCGACTCGCTCTTACCCCTAGGCCCTAGAGTGTACCTATATAAAAAGCGCGGAGTCAAAAGCGAGAGTTCTGGCGAGAACCCATTTATTAAAACTGTACGTCGTATCCCTAGGGATTTCGTGAAATTCCTGGGATTCTCATTTTCCTGCGACAGGTATTTGTACAAATCACTAGATGTTGTTTAGGAAAATGATAAAATCTTATTGTTATTTTACCATCAAATCACTTGGGGAATTGACCAAATCTCTGTTTTTATCATAGGCCTGCGACATATTCATTTGAGATTAGCTATGAAGATGAGCAGCCTTAGATAAACACCCTGTGACTAGATAGAACGACTACAAACTTAGGGTACCTACAGCAAATTGGCGAAGGAAGCCGAAGATCAGGCTCAGAGGCGTGCTTTTTGAGAGACCTGTGTCCAGTGGACTGATGTTGATGCCATTTCAGATTTATACAGTTTTTTATGAAATTAATGAGTTAACCATAGCGAGATTTTGTATTATAAAATAACCAAATACCTAAAAAAGTATTACCTAGGCACCTAGGTAGATAGGTAACTAATCTACTGCAAACTTCTTACGTTACTTCGTTATGTTACGTTCTTTTTACGTTGTCTTTCTTACGTTATTCCTTGCTACGAAAATCTATAGTTTTCTCGTTTTGGAACCTGCAGTATTTTTTTCCTGAGTTTAAGTTTTATGTATGTACCTACGCAGCGTAAAGTTCCATAGTAAAAGAAAATCTTATTTAACTACTAAAACTTTTGGTTGATAACCCTAGCTTATAGCTAAGCTGGTACACCTTGTTTGAAGCGAGCCTTATTTATGCAGTTTGGTCAGGAGATGCTCAAACGCTCAAACGTTGTACCGATGCTTTGTGAATATTTTGTTCACTTTTGTTTTGTATTTGTTTATATATTCATCTTGTGTTCGTCTCACATCTGACTGTTCGTGACGTCACGGTCATAGATTCCGACTGAAAATCAGTAGACTGATCTACTAAGATACTTATTAACTTAGTTTCATCAAAGAAAACTAACTATTACACGTTTTATCAAAGAATACTAACTATGTTTTATGCTGAGTCGGAACCTTTCCCTGGCGCTGCGCCACGTTTCATTATACTAAGAGTATTTTTTTTTTTTTTACACCTTATAGATCTATGTTTGGCTACTATCTCGTCTGATGTGAAACGATGATGTGGCCTAAGATAGAGCACATAGATCTAGAGAAAGGCGGCAGTTGAGCGGCTGCTCAGACCCGTCTCCCCGATGGTTCACCGAACATCATCCCGAAACACGACTAGGTCGCTTGACGGCATGGCTTTGTTTGGTGGGTGGTATTACAATCACGGCCAGAGCCTACCACTCCAAAGCGCGTAAGCGGGAAGTATTATATTATGTATTTATTATATATGTATTATGTTAAATGTGCTATCTTTTTCCGTTATATATTATAGTATTATTTGTTATGTGTAGTATAGTATTAAAGTTTAATGTAATGTTGCGTGTCTTGAACAAATGTATTTTCTTTCTTTCGATGTGTAGGTGTTTACTAAATGCAAAGTATGATGACGCGATTTATATTAAACTAGCAAACCGCCCGGGTCTCACAACTAGCTGGTGAAACCGCGTGAATATTTTCCAGGATAAAAAATAGCCATGTATTATACCAGTGATCGGAATAATAGGCTGAATATATTTACCTAAACTTAGAGGAACAGAAACAAAAAGTGTAGACTTCGAGATGTTCAGCCTATTCCAAATTATCTCCATTGCAAATTCATCCAAATCCGTTCAGTTCCTACGTGAAGAGATAACAAACACACCGTACAAGCTTTCGCATTTATATTATTGATTGTATGTAAGTATATACAATTGTATTACTGTTTTGCTGCACTCGTGGGACAAAATAACGCTTTGTCGTTCTCGTCTGACCATTCATTCTAGGCGAGCTATCATTACTTCAATACCAGAACCGAATGGCCATTACGCTTGTGTGTTCGGATGGCGATGGTCTCTGTTTGTTAGGCATTACTGCTCTTGTTTAGTCATGCTGTGTAGGTACATATGGTTAGGGGTGCTGTTTAGTTCGCAACTTCATGTTTAAATCCTATTATAATGTAATTTTTTTACTGTTTCCTGTTTTGTGTTCCATAATAAATAAATAAATAAATAAATAAATATATAAATAAATAAATAAATAAATAAATAAATAAATAAATAAATAAATAAATAAATAAATAAATAAATAAATAAATAAATAAATAAATAAATAAATAAATAAATAAATAAATAAATAAATAAATAAATAAATAAATAAATAAATAAATAAATAAATAAATAAATAAATAAATAAATAAATAAATAAATAAATAAATAAATAAATAAATAAATAAATAAATAAATAAATAAATAAATAAATAAATAAATAAATAAATAAATAAATAAATAAATAAATAAATAAATAAATAAATAAATAAATAAATAAATAAATAAATAAATAAATAAATAAATAAATAAATAAATAAATAAATAAATAAATAAATAAATAAATATATAAATATATAAATAAATAAATATATAAATAAATAAATTATTAAATAAATAAATAAATAAATAAATAAATAAATAAATAAATAAATATATAAATAATTAATTAATTAATTAAGAATTTTAAAAGTAGTGTGATGTTTTATGCACTTAAACGTTCCTCAAGACATTTGAAAACCGAATGTGAATCCAAATCTACATAGCACATAATGTACATACCTATATACATATACACACAGTATTTGGCTTCCGACCGCACACTGCGGGCTCATTGTGGCCACACAAGCTGAGGGTCTGTGGAAGCCACGTTTTGGCACGGAGGTTATAATATTAATAACCACAAGTATTGATAAGCTTACTAGCAATTTTGATTATTCCGCTTCTGCCAAGTAGCCAACTGGCACTTAAGAAACATAATATTGTCAAAAACGAGTTTCAAGTCCTTCGTACTCCGGCTTCCAGCGAAGTATAAGGAGACGTTCCTGGCTCCTGAGTTTGGCCTGAAGGCATAGTATTCCGGCGCTACAGGGAGGCGAAGCCGATGTTAATTCCCTGATCGTTGCTTTAGTGTTTATAAATTGTATATATGCTAGTCTGTATGGTATATATTTTATGGGCCTCTGGTACTTTTAATTTGTTAACTGTATTATTGCCTAAAATAAATGAATTTAATATTTATTATTATTATTATAATAAAAACAAACATAAAATATTGTAACAAAAGTAAAAAAAATCCCCTCAGTTTCTTGCCTTATCTTCTAAGTGGTTCTTTTTCCGATACGGTGGTAGAGTCATTGTAATAATTGAAGTTCATAAGTGCGTCTGTGATGCCAAAATGATTGCTGAAGATGTCGAAATGACTTTGAATTTTGAACTATACATTAAAATAAATAACTTCGTCTGAGACCATTTTGAGAATATGATGGGTTCTATTAGAAATCACAAAATACTTAATGGTAGGTAGGGGTAGTAAGAACCAATTTCAATTCTGGTGTATCTTCACGTATCTTCGAAGTCCAAGGTCGAATATCGATGATGTATATAGGACCACCTTGAAGCTATTAGGTATTATTACTGGGCATATGAAACTTAATATCTGATGTGTCTGGGTGATGTGCGCAATGCAGTGCTATAGACGCAGTACTTGTTATGGGCAGGCGTGGCGCTTACCACCAGGCGAACGACTTTCTCGGCACATTACTCTATTCCAATTAACAAAGCAATACTGAACCCAACGCAAAAATAATTTTTCAAATCGGTTTTTGTCAATCGAATTGAAAACCTCCTCCTTTTTTTGAAGTCGTTTAAAAATTGCTAATAATTATAGCCTATGACTATCCGCTGAACTTTAGCTTAACTTTCTAAAAACAAAATAGATGTCCAAAACTCTAATTTAACCAAAACTATTTCGCTCAAATAGACTGACAAAGCGTTTCAAAGGAAATATCTTAGTACTGTGTTGTATCTAAGTTACGAGGGAAGGTCACGCGAATAAACCTTTGAGAGCAAGTAATATACTCGGATCAAAATTCTGCCATATAATAGAATTACATTGGTTTACAGTAGAGTGGACTCAAGGATCCAAGTACAAAAGTTATTTAATGATTTTTGGCATCACAGACGCACTTATGAACGTCAATTATTACAATGACTCTACCACCGTATCGGAAAAAGAACCACTACCACCGTTATTATGTACTACTACCGTTATTATGTAATACTAACCACTACATCACACTACATGAATCTTTGTGCAGAGAAAAAACTGCAAGCAATTGTATCGATATTTGAATAAAATTTTAAGGTTACAGCACAGAATATTAAGGGACAGAAGCATCACTCCGCAAAGAAATTTAAACAAATAGCGACTCTTGCTATGACGCAATAAAATTCAATTCAGCTCGCGTAGCACTGCATACCTACCAGTCATATTAACCTACAGAGCGCCTCTCTTTCTATCGCATAGCTCTTATCTCTTCTGACGCGGCACGTGTAACGGCGCGCGACCCGCCGTCGCGGTGTCCGGCTATGTACTTGTAGCTTCGTACCTACAGTGCGGAGTGCGCTAAGCCTGGTTACAGGAATTGTTTTTTGGAGGAAATGGAATAACACCGTATCCGGGTGTTATAGGACCATGGGGTCCTCGTAGTATCTGGTTCCCTAGATACAGGGAATCCTAGTTAGCTAAGACCTATGTACGATGTCGTTGGGCGTTATTTATTTCTGCATTAATGTCTTTTTCAGAGAAGAAAGATCTAGTTTTACTATGAAATTCCAATATAATTTAATGCGGAGTCCACATGGAATTGAAAGAATTCGAAATAAGTAGTTTATAAAAAAAACGCTACGAGCGTTTAATAAATGCCTTCAATTCTTAAGTAGAGTTAAATATTGCTATTGTTCTTAAAGTGTTTGAGAGTCAGAAGTTCTCAACTACAATAGAATAGAATTACTGTTCAAAAGCTGTTGACTTCAAGTTATACTTTGTAGGGGCCTCGTTTACACAGTGCGGTAACAAAACTATGTGGAAAGGGGATTTGTAAAATTATGAGTTGTTATAATTAATAACAATAATAGTATTCATTTGTTTGTCTCACAAATATAGATAGGTATCACTTGACCTCACGATGTATTCCTTCACCGTTTTGAGAGCGAGTGTTCAATCCGCACATAAATAAAGTCTTTGGTGCGGGGCCAGCGGGATTCGAACTCTGGTGCGCCGGATCGCAAGTCGCACGAGTTCCCGCTGAGCCACACTCGCTTGATAGTCGCTGACGTAGGTATTACCAGGCCTAGCGCACTCCGCACTGTAGGTACGAAGCTACAAATACATAGCCGGATACCGACGGCGGGTCGCGCATCGTTACACGTGTCGCGTCAGAAGAGATAAGAGCTATGCGATAAAAAGAGAGGCGCTCTGTAGGTTAATATGACTGGTAGGTATGCAGCGCTACGCGAGCTGAATTGAATTTTATTGCATCACAGCAAGAGTCGCTATTTGTTTAAATTTCTTTGCGGAGTGATGCTTCTGTCCCTTAGTATTCTGTGGTATAAGGTACTCGAAAATCAATGAATAGGTTACAATTGACTCCCAAACAAACAATAAGTTACTGACGACAATCAACTCTCTAGATTTTATTTGTTTATTCATGTGTTCAATATATTTTATTTTTAACGAAGTTGTCATGTTTTAACGACTGTGTACACTCTATTATTGGTGAACAGTGGATAGAAATGCCAAGTGGTATTGTTTGAATTCAATCTAAAAAAGTAGTCACAGTCATTTATTCATATAAAACTACACGTCACAAAATATAATGAAATGAATAATACAATTATTGGTCCTCCTTGTACCATATTCCAGTCTATTTTACTTACAATTAAATTAAAGTTAAATCTGCATGATTTATTCTGCCGCGAAGCTGTAGTGCGCAAGCATTACTGTGTTCCAATTTAAAGGGCATTGTAGCCAGCGAAATTACTGGGCATATGAAATTTAAATTCTGATGTCTCAACGTTCGTCATGGACAGCAACACATACGTAGTGTTATTTAAATCCTAAACAATATAGCGTATGCACAAACTGAGCTCCTGTCGATCCCAACTCCATGAAATTCAGCGTTCATTTACGAAAGTATCTCTTTCATAGTACTGTCATTTCCATACCATTCCAACGCGCAAGCATGTCCAACAGTCATGCTGATCATCGGATATGCATTCATAGTTATACGTAAAATAACCAAGCAACAAGCTCTTCGCTATAAATTCGAATATCAGCTGTCATTTGCAAACTACGCCAACGCGTTTCGAATTAATAGTACGAGATCTCGCTGCAGAATTACTGCGCTCATCGAGTGTTTGCTAAAATCCAATTTTTTACGCATAGTTATGATTAGGAGAATATATTTCTACCAGGTTGCCTATCAAAATGTGGCCGCTAATATATTAAATAAAATTATTGTTAATTGATTTTTGGGAAACAATTTCATTCACTTATTTTTTATAAATAAAAAGTAAAAAGTAAAGTATCGTTCACTTCACGGCAATATACATAAAGACTCTGAAAAATCACGGTTGCCGTTGCGCACTTTGTCGCACCTCTTCGCAGCCAGGTTTGAAAACACTAGCATTCGAAGCATGCGCAATGGCTTTAAAGCGTCGCGTCGTACAGCTGGCAATCGCTATCCTCGTCTGACTAGTGATGTTACGCGCTAGCTCCCTTTCACACTACCTTAAATATTTATCATCTTTAACAGCCAGCAACCCTTATTTGCTGCCAGATTTAATTAGGCAACCGTACATCATAATACACAGAAAAAAATTAGCTTTAATTTGATATATAAATCATAAATGTACGTTATGAACGTATAAATGTATCGAAATCATACCTGTTTAAACCTGGCTGCGAAGAGGTGCGGCCAAGTGCGCAACGGAAACCGTGATTTTTCAGAGTATTTATGTATATTGCCGTAAAGTGAACGATATTTTATTAAAAAAAAACAAGTTAATGAAATTGTTTCCCAAAAATCAATTCACAATAATTTAATTAAAAATATTAGCGGCCACATTTTGATAGGCAACCTGGTAGAAATATATTCTCCTAATCATAAATACACGTAAAAAATTGCATTTTAGTAAATACTCGATGAGCGCAGTAATTCTGCAGCGGGATCTTAAACTATAACGCGCATGTTGGCAATGTTGATTATGGTGAGCACTTACGTACTACTCACCATTTGAAATTACCACTGAATTTATACACGCGCTTATATGTAGGTATATGTATATGTTATGGACGAAGTGATTAATAGGGCATTATGAAAAATGCCCGCGCAGTTTGAAAAATGCCTAATATGAGAGGGCAATGTGATAACAACTATTGAAATAATTAAATTGACCGGGCATTATTTATGATGCTTGTCACCTATGGGGCAGAATAATTAAAACCAGGTTTTATCTACTGTAATGCTATATTTTGATGTAGGTACTACTAATGTTATCTCTTTATATTTTTGGTATAATATATAAAATGATACCAAAAATATAATATGTTAAATCATCGATGAAAAAAGCATACTATACATACTATATATAGTTAGTAATTACATTGAAGACAAAGATGCATGGAACATTCCGCTTCTGCCAAGTAGCCAACTGGCACATAAGAAAAATAATATTGTGAAAAACAAATATAAAATATTGTAACAAAAGTTCTAAAAAACATGTCCCTCAGTTTCTTGCCGCATCTTCTGAGTAGTGGTTCCTTTTCTGATACGGTGGTAGAGTCATTGTAATAATTGGCGTTCATAAGTGCGTCTGTGACGACAAAATTGAAATAAAGAACTTTTGAATTGAATTGAATTGAATCGATATATCTAAACAAATTATAATAATTTAAGAGTATATAACATTAGTAGTACATCAAAACATAGTATTGAACTAACTGATTACTATTAGTGATTGCCCGACAACCACAGGGCAATATTCATAATATCTAGGCAATGTGATAAATAAGGAAGTTCAAATTATAATTATTTATTTCGCCTGAAGTAGCTTGTCATTATTCATAATGCCCGGGCATTATGAAAAATGACCCTATTTATCACTTGGTCCATAAAATATATATACGAGATATGTAGATATATATGAATAAACGCGTCGTAATGACGACGCGTTGATTTGACGCTGTTGCAATTATGAGTCTTACCAAACTATTAACTATTACTTACCTTAAACCATCCGCAGGTTGCGTTTCGATCCTGTACGTCGCAGTCAACATACCTAATATTAATATAAACAGTTGTGTCAATTACACTTTGTCTCAATGTGGTTCTAGTCCAGTGTGACACTTGGCCTCAACCGTCCTAACAGTCATGTTAGGACCTAACTCTCCGTTGCATACACAATCCACGGCGCGACTAAAATTTTGCAATAAACTTAATATAAAACATTCACCATAGGGGACCGGACAGTAATCGAAAAAATATCTAAAATGTAGTTAGGACGAATGATTGTCGAGTCCGAACGATTATTCAATCAATATTTTTGTGACATAACAATGATTTATATTTTTAAATTAATAAATAAAATCTAATAACTCTGACATTTTTTATCTGTTCGTTACCACAAACGAAACAGCAATGTGTGCATGACGTCATTTGAAGGTGAATACCGTGTGAGAAACATGTGTTTATTTAATTTCATTTCTTAAACGTCACAAAAACTTATAAATCATGCAAGGTTGCTTTTGTAGAGATTGTCGTTTCGTTGCCTTCATATGACGTAACACGTTCTGAGGTGACCTTTTTCGCGGCAATATTTGAAACATAACATTTAAACATAGTTTTAGGTTATTTTAGGGCTTTATTTAATTAAAATATTATTTTTCAAGGCTATATATATTTGAAATATATATATAGTATGGCTGTATATAGTTAAAATTAAACGCTTTCTGAAAAGTTGTCCGATCCCA
The DNA here is from genome assembly GCA_951640565.1 of Petrophora chlorosata. Lineage (NCBI taxonomy): Eukaryota > Metazoa > Arthropoda > Insecta > Lepidoptera > Geometridae > Petrophora > Petrophora chlorosata. Next base: position 11,375,683 of record OX621203.1, on the reverse strand, counting down.
TAGTCATCCCATCAAACCGTATAAAAGTATAACTGACATTGAAAGGTCACTTGCTGCAATACAGAAGTTCCAATCTCTGTCCACAAACACGTCCACGGCACTGTCATGGTAGTCATTACCAACACATCCCGATACCACACCGCTCGCGTTCCGCCATCCGCCTGTTTTCCGCCATTCAAACGGCAAACCAACCAATACGCCCGCCGTGTTGTTTCTAGCCCGGTGTGACACCCGGCCCTGATAATTGTTCAAATTAATGGCACTCGATTGCAATCAATTTGCGGCAAATCGAATGGCAGCGGTTATTCGGTGTTTTGTCCATATAATTCATTGGTGGTGGTAGTGAAGCATTCATTTGGATATATTGGAAGAGCAGATAGTTTTTACAGATGGTAAAATCTAAACGGCGCTGACGTTTCTAAAACCTCTGTTTTTCGATATGAATTGATCAATGGACTTTACAAGAACTTTCAGTTGGAAAGTTTTCTATCTATATATTTCATTTATATGTTCTCATGTTTATTTATAATAATAATAATAAATTTTGTCGGTATATTTACAAATCAAGAATTAAAAAATATAAATTACACACTAAAAATACATTATACGAGCTAAATAAACAGAAATTAAACTAAATAGCGTTATCTATCAAAACTAATCTAAACCAGTCTAATCTAATAAACCACTACCAGTGGGCAGCATTGCCACGTTAAATGGCAATGCTTATCCTTTGGCCAAAATATAGACCCATCTTTTCATAACTTTTTTGAAAATTAACAATGTTGACATTTGTTTGTTTACTGTATACGCTAGTGGCGACATCTAGTCATCTACAATAAGCCTATATGTCATGTCGACGCGCTACTCACTGGAGGACAACGCATCCTGCCACCGCCACTTCAACTTAGAGGCGAGGACGTCAAGAGGGAGAGTACCGTAAGGTACCTTGGCGTCCACATTGATTGGACGTTGAGGATGCGCCCGCAAGTGGACAACGCCGTCCACCAAGCGAAGGCCGCTCGCGCGCTCCTTCGTCCGGAGCTGCATTTTGGTCACGCCTTGCTTCGACAAGAAATATATTTCATTTATATATGTATCTAATCTATGAATATAGTATATCTAGATACTTACTTACCCATTTTGTTGATAGCAAAAGCCATACAGTAATTCGGTTTTTAGTTTTAATATTCCGCAAATGCAGAGGAAGCCTGTAAAATTTTATTCTCACAGTAATTTTCAGTTCTGCTGGAAATGACGTCTATACCCACTTTAGTGTTGGTCCTCGTAGCGAAAATTCAATTTTTATACTTTACTTCCTCACAACACAGTCCTGCATCCGTAATTCCGGATTCCAGGCAAGAAAAAATCCGGAATTGTCTGTGAACGTCTTTTCCGTTAATGAAATCAGCAAAGGCGGGAATGAGATTAACGTAGCTCTGTAATCGCCTTACTTTACGATCGATATAATTACTAGTAGGTTCTTAGTTGAATTGATTCAAGGAAACGTTAATCTGGAAATGACGTGATAATCCGTAGTTTTCCGGAAAAATAATGGCGTGGTCGGAAATCGTTGGATAATACATATACTTAGTTAAATAAAATCAACAGTTTTATTCTGCAAATAGGCACGAAAAAACAATTTTTATAGGTCAAACGAAACGTTATTGCGATGATATAATAGTAATATTCCAAGAAATCAGTATATTGGAATAGTCGGCTACATCGCATTTAGTAAGTATGCTCTTTTGGTAAAACGTAAAACGTCTACTTAAAAGTTGCCTTTGGTACACTTTATAAATACTTCATAAAATATATTCCAAATTGTTGAATTTTTTCAACTTTAGTGACTTATCGCCAAAGCCAAACAGTCAAAGAAATATAAGAATAAAATAAATAAGATTTAGTGTAAACAATGAACCAAAGAAACTTTTTTTAATAGACCCACTAAACTGGACGTAGCACTATTGATATATTTATTAAAAACAAAAATTTGAGATACATTATTGAGTGTACGGCCTTCTAGTAGTGAACACAGCAACGTAAAAATATAATGTTGTTTCATCAACATATAAATTGATCCCTAATAACAGCACTGGCACAGGGTATAGAATAGAATAGAATATGGTTTATAAACATTATACAATTTAAATACGCGTTTTTATATGCATCCGTATTTTGTAAATTCGGATTATTTTCTTATCTCTACTCTCTACGTTACACAATTTAAATATGCGCTTTTCTATGCATTCGTATTTTGTAAATACGGATTATTTTCTCATCTCTACTCTCTACGTTACACAATTTAAATACCTACGCGCTTTTCTATGCATCCGTATTTTGTAAATACGGATTATATTCTCATCTCTACTCCCTACGCGAGGCGTAGAGACGCGACGGTAGAGCTGCGCACGGCTTAAATTAATTTTATCTTGTCTAAGTGCAAGAAATGCTGGTGAATTGTGTTATTTTACCTGCAAGGTAGTGCTCTACCAATAGTACAGTATGCTCTTTTTAGATGGGAAAGATAGTTATGATTTTTATTTTGAACTCTAGTCAGTATGAACATACCGTGCAAAGCCAATAAAAAAGCATTTAGGTACTTAGTAAATTTATTTTCAAGTACTTATTTTTCTTATTAGATCCAGGAAAAACTTATGGGTGCTTTGCTATTTGCAAAGCAGTAACATAATTTCGTGCTTCCTGTCAGCGGTCCCATGGTGTAATGGTTAGCACTTTGGACTCTGAATCCAACGATCCGAGTTCAAATCTCGGTGGGACCTAGTCTATTTTGTACTTATTTAAAACCTACAAATTATCGTTCTTCTTGAAGTACCTCCTAAAAAAAGTACTGTACCTATTCTTTTTCAAATAAATAAAATGTCAGACTGTCACCTGATATATGTGCATGATCAAAGACAAAGTATTAAAGGTACTTTATCTAGTATTAAAAATACTTTATCTTTGTGCATGATATTGATCTAAAAGTACGTTACATTCTACTGCTTGATTTCCACGTCCTAATTGGTACTCTACAGGGCGGTCATGTATCTTTTATTTCAATCAATTTCAATAAGAAACCAGTTTCGATTATGGTTTTGCGATCACGTAACCCGTTTGTTGCAATCAAACGTCAACGAAAGCTCAATTGAAATAAAAATAAGTTTTGACAAAGAAAGTTTATATCGATATATAAACCATAGACAAGAGCTGTATTACACAGTAAAATTGAATAGGTTGGGTGTATACATAACGATTCATAGCACAATCTCGCTTAGTAAATATGTCGGGTAATCGATAGGAGCACATTGAGATGGAGACATAAAAAGTTACATGATCGCAGTTTATCGATTGAAATAACATTCTATTGCACGTTAGTCCGCAACATGCGATGTTCGCAACAGACTTATGATCGCCCTGCAGATGTCTAATCAAAATACATTTCTGCAGTTGTATACCTTGTAGTAAAAGATAACTATCCAGCTTTGAATTTTCCGTTGTCTTGCAAAAGTTTCTATGGAAGATGACAATAGCTACTTGAACCTAATGCGGTTGCTAAAAATTGCTTATGTAGTTCCCTAACTACATAAGGCCCTCCTAAACAATGACGGGCCTAAGCAAAAATAGGTGATAGGTTTTTACTAGGCCTTTGGGGGTTGGTACCACCGCTTTGTCAGTTATTCTGCCTCCAAGCTGCAGTGCGCAAGAATGACTGTGTCCGTGTTTGAAGGGCATTACAGACAAATACATCATTAATTTACTAGGCATTGAGTTATTGTCTCAAGTGACGAGCGCAGTGTAGTGCCGCGTAGGATTTTACACAAAAGAAATATCTATAGGTAGGTACGTACCTTGAACGAATAAAGTAACCGGCCAAGTGCGAGTTGAACTCGCGCACGAAGGGTTCCGTACCATTAGATATCTATAAAAACGGCAAAAAATCATGTCCGATGGGAGCCCCACTTAAATATTTTTTTATTCTGTTTTTTAATAGGTATATTTGTTGTTTTAGCGGCAACAGAAATACATCATGTGTGAAAATTTCAACTCTCTAACTATCATAGTTCATGACATGCAGCCTGGTGACAGACGGACAGACAGACAGACAGACGAACAGCGAAGTCTTAGTAATAGGATCCCGTTCTACCCTTTGGGAACCCTAAAAAGGCGGACGGAATCTCGCTAAGAAACAACTGAAGCATATAGCAATGGCGGTGGCGTTATGTTTGAGTGAACGGAGCGCCGATGTCAAGCCGATATGACGGCCGATATGATCAGCATAGTATGATGTAAATGTGTGCGTGTGGCTTTTGTACGAACGAGCGCAATGGCATAGCTTGAGTGCTTCACTTTTGAATTTGGCGACACGGCGTCCGCATTCTTTTATTCGTTCGAGGTATACCTTGAACGAACATATATATATGTATATACGTATGTTTAGTAAACTGTTCCTTTTTGCATTTTTATGGGACTTCTTTCCCTCCGCATTTAAATAATACTTATTACCATGACAGAAGTTACTTCTCGCCGGTGAATAAATGTTTTCTGTATTCACTTTAAAAGTTATTTTCCTTTTAGGAAAGCGTTTTCCGATACCTAACTCGTCATCCTGCCTCTTCGTCGTGCTAATATTATAAATGCATAAGTTTGTGAGGATTGATGGATGTTTGCTACTCAATCACGCAAATCTACTGAAGGGATTTTGGTGAATTTTGTTTGTAATAAATTGATTGTAATTTTACGTGAGATCCTGAAAAAAGACATGAGATACTTTTTATTCCACCGCGGCTAAGAACAGGCTATATTATAGTAAAATCCATTTACAAAATTTCGTGTCTTTGGTGTTCGCCGTTGAGGAGTTCCACTATCCACCTCCTGACTCCATCATCAGATCAGCTCAATACATAGAACCTCATCCTTTTTGGGAGTTGGTTAAAAAAACAAAAACCGACTTCAATATTAAACTTATATTTATTGTTTTTGTTATTTTTTTCAAAAAGTGTTGAATCAATCAAAAAAAAAATATATGGGACCACCTCGGAAGTATGACCTACCAAACAAAAATAGAATCATCAATATCAATTCATAATTGACGGAGTAATCGCGTAACATACATATACAAAAAAAAGACATACCGTCGAATTGAGAACCTCCTCCTTTTTGAAGTCGGTTAAAAAGAATATACCGTTTGGATTGATGCAGATTATCAGTTACACATTCAAATCATTATCAATTGCCCCCAAAATTAAGGAATTACGGACATTATTGACAGTTTCGTACAAAAAAAGTACAGCGATAAACAATACTTTTTTATGGAACTGAGTATTGAGACGAGCAAGTCGTTTGCCTAATGATAAGCGCCACGCCTGCCCATAACAATTGCAGTGCCACCCAGAACTTTTAATACCGTAAAAAGTACTCGTGGTACTGCATTGCGCTCATCACTCCGAGACATCAGATATTAGTCTCCTATGCTCAGTAATTTCACTGGCTATAATACCCGGAACACAGTAATGCTTGCACACTACTGCTGGCGGCAGAATAACTGGCAAAGCGGTGGTATACGAGAGGCTTACCACGAGTAATATATTTTATTTTTACAAACTCCTTGTACAAGCGTTTTAGACATGACAGTAGTGAAACGCAATGAAAATATATAGTGTAATCCCACTGAATATTCAGCGGGATTACACTATATATTTTTATTGCGTTTCAGTTTTGAGATGAATTTCCGCAACGTCACGCCTGATTCCATTGCATACATGACAGTAGTTTAATATTTCACTCAAAGTCGAAAACATTTTATCATTTTCTGTTTAAAGTAATTAGGTAATAATAGTAGGTAGGTAATAGTAGCCTCTATTCATTGTTAATATATATATATATTCGGTAATGTTAAAGTATTTTTAGCTCCAAGGCGCCGGTTTTTAGGAGTCTGTCTACAAACATTCTATAACGTTTTGTTAAAACTTATCGTGGTGTAAAATCTTTGTTTCTTCTAGGGTCTTTATAAATACTAAGTACTAGGTTTATAATCCTCTCTTCTAATGTTGCTGAGCCCGACGGGGTCCATATAAGTCTGTACGCGTAAAGAATGTTCTAATGACAAAAGCATACTATACTGTTCGTAATTACATAGAAGACAAAGATGCTTGGAACATTCCACTTCTGCAAAGTAGCCAAGTGGTAAATAAGAAACATGACATTGTAGAAACCCAAAATTTTTTAACAAAATCTCTATAACAAAATGCCCCTCAGTTTTTTGCCGTATCTTCTGAGTAGTGGTTTTTTTTCCGATACGGTGGTAGAGTCATTGTGATAATTTGGCGTATTGCACTATTAGCACAGAAGACTTAATAGTACCAAGATACAGAAGCATGACTCCGCAAAGAAATTTAAACAAATAGCGGCTCTTGCTACGACGTAACAGAGTTCAAGTCAGCTCGTACAGCGCTGCGTACCTACCAGTTATATTAACCTAAAAGGTGCCTCTATTTCTATCGCATATCTCTTATCTCTTCTGACGCGACACGTGTAACGTTCGGGTATATTCTTGTGTTGTGATCAATTTATCAATCTGATCTGATAGGTATTTACTTCCAGTTATGTATCTCTTTACTGTCTATTACTATGATAATAAAATAATAACTATGTGATGAATACAAAAAATGACACGCCACGAATTCGCGGCGGTTTTAGGACAGTCACCTGCTGTGTCTCCCAATTCTGCTGAATACGGACTGATATATCCACCAAAACGAAATGTCACGCCCACTAGCGGCGGTTGAGTGCGAATGTAGGTACAATATTTAAGTTATACGAGCTAATTCCTCCATCTCCTTTCTACATCGGAAAACTCGGCATCCGTACATGGTTGACATTCCTCCTGCCCGAACAAAGCGTTTTGCTTCGACCTTTATAATGCAACAGCTAAAGAATGGAACACCTTACCAGCGTCTTTGTTTCCCGATTCTTATAATCTAGGTGTCTTCAAGTCTCGAGTGAATCAGTATCTTCTAGGCAAGCATGATCCATCGTCGACCGCGTCGTCACTTTCCCTCAGTTGAGACTGCGGTCAAATGCTTGCCTATTCAGTACTAAAAAAAAAAGTAACGCGGCGAAAGTAAAAAACGAGTTCGCCGCGTAAAATCGCTCGCAAAGTTCGCCAGTGTGTAAAGGCTCTAAGTAATTCTGGGTAAAACTTCAGAAAATATACGAAATATTATTCCTAGTAAGACGGCTCAGCTTTTTTGTTTTAAAGTAATTTCAAATTAAATTCTGTACAATCAAAATGAAAATTCTTTAACTATAAGCATAATTAAATTTTGTTAAATTATTCATTTTGTTAATAGAAGGTGTCCGTCACCAAATCAGGAGTTCTATTTCAAAGATTAAACGTGTCTCAACTTTAATCGGGAGTCGGTGTTCAACGAAATTGACTTTTCTGAGTGGACCTCTAATTTATGGACCCCCTCGTTTTATATTGAAAATGCCGTATTTCAGTATTGCCAGGTTTAAAGATTTCCCCTAAAAGTTTGGTGATTTAACACCTTTTAAGGGAGATTTAGGAATGGCTTGATCATCGTTGGAATGACGTTTGCATTGGTGGGATCATAGAGATGCACGAATCTTGTTGGAGAGAGAGATAAACTTGATTAACCTCTAATCCACCACACAGGTCGTCTATATTTTTGTAAAACCTAATAGGTATAACAAAATAACAAAAGCGTCAACATTTTTTAATATAGGAGTAGCGACAAGTGGCGAGGTCTTTCACCAGATTTGGTAAGCAACACGCCTGCCTATAATACTTAGTTGCCGCGCCCTTCGATCATATATACCAGGTTATATATGATCGAAGGCCGCGCCACCCAGAACTGTACTTTGCAAAATCCTACGCTGCACGCCACTGCGTTCGCCACCCTTATGCAATAATACCCAGTAATTTCGTTTGTATGTCAGTAAGTTCAAATATAAAACTCTACTCATATTCCTATACAATAAATGGGGTACATACGTGACTCTGTATTATAATATTTAAGATTCCTAAACCATAATGATGCAAAAAAATGGTTAAATATGAATATATGTTAAATGTTCATTTTTTAATTTTGTTGTAGGTTAGTTTAGTTTTTATCATTCTATATATTTGTACATAATTGTTAATTGGTTCATTTTAATTAAAAACGCTCTTTGTACATTAAACAGTTAACTGTTAAATGTTTATAAAAATGAAAAAAAATTAAAATAGGTGATCTAAAATTTTGATCTGGCAGCCCCACCGCGACTTTAACCTTTTAAAGGGTCGGAAAGAATTTCAAATTAACAACGCAATTTTGACAGATTGAATTTTTAAGACGATCACGACATCGACGTCTTAGCTGATATTTTGGTTCACTCTAAATTGATTTGCAAATATTATTTACTTTACTGTTACATTGTTAACAGCCCTAATTCTATGCTGTATTCTCTAAAGTTTGCACTTAGTAAGAGCTATTGTTTTTTTTTTATTTGTACAATAAAATATGTTAATAAAGAGTACCTAATTACAAAAAAGGATTAATTCTAACACCAGCAGTATTTACCACGAATTACTTATATAATTTTAGTAAAGATTAGCTAAAGAATGAATAAAATAGTACTTTAGAATGTCAAGTAAATTTTTTTTACAACATTAAAATTAGTGTTATTTGATTCTACTAACCGATACAATGATACAATGAGCGAGTGTGACTCAGTGAAAGAACGTGCGACTTTCGTCCCGACGCACCCGAGTTCGAATCCCGCTGCCCCGCACCACTGATTTTCTTAAGGTATGTGCAGATAACACAAGCTCTAAAAACAGTGAAGGAAAATATCGTGAGGCATCTCCAAGAATTTATCACAAAAATGCAAGGACATGTGACATCCACCAACCCGCCCTGAGCCAGCTTGGTGGATTATGGCCCATACTCTCTCTATGAGAGGAGGCCTGTGTACGAGCAGTGGGAACGTGATCGGCTGATGATGTTGATTATGATGAACCGTTACAACGGAGAGCGCTAACCAGCATTATTGCGACAGCGAGTAATAGCAAATAAACGACAGGGCTTGCGGCAATGCGTTCTAGTTGGGACTAGAGACGAAGAATACTAACTATTCCCACAGAATACTAAGGGACAGAAGCATCACTCCGCAAAGAAATTTAAACAAATAGCGACTCTTGCTATGACGCAATAAAATTCAATTCAGCTCGCGTAGCGCTGCATATCTACCAGTCATATTAACCTACAGAGCGCCTCTCTTTCTATCGCATAGCTCATATGACGCGGCACGTGTAACGACGCGCGACCCGTCGACGGTGTCCGGCTATGTATTTGTAGCTTCGTACCTACAGTGCGGAGTGCGCTAGGCCTGGTATTACTACGCTAGAGATGTGTCTAACACAATTTCGTTTTCTTTCGACTATCTCTAAACTTCACTTATTTTTAGAGAGTCCATCCAGATTATCTAACTGTCACTTTTGACGTAAATAATAAGTTTAGGTATTATAAAAAAACAAGAACTGACTTCAAGACTAAACTTATACATGCTTTTTTGAAATTTTTTCAAAAAGTGCTGAATCAATTTCGATAAAATGTATGTATGGGACCACCTTTGAATGACCTAAAATATAAAAAAGAATCATCAAAATCAATTCATAATGGCGGAGTAATCACGTAACAAATATACAAAAAAACAAAAAAACAAACAAATATACAAAAAACATACCGTAGAATTGAGAACCTCCTCTTTTTTTGTAGTAAAAATACTTAATTTTAGCGCTGTCAAGTATAATTTAAATTTAAGAGAACGCAGAAACTAGAATACCAAATATATGTATGTGTAATAGTTTTTTTTTAGACCCGCCATTAGAATTACAATCTAGCCTTATAAGACTAATAAGTAATTTAAATTTGACTTAAACTGCTAAGTAGAGTAAAACTAAGAATATGTCCATCAACACTTTTCTTATTGTCTCTATTAAGGCGAAGACACTATGTTCTTGTGTTCTTTACAAGTAGCACTAACTGTTTATGCTACGGTTCACTGGCACTTCACTAAACTAACTCAAAAGGTTTTGTCCTTTTTAATCTTCTCACTAGGTCTGTGTTGTCGAGGAGCTGGATAGCCTAGACGTTCACGTGATGGTGAAGCCTAAATTCATGAGCTTCGGCATACTTATTAATTACACTAGTGACGAGGTCCACTTTTAGGTCCCGATGGAGGTCGTCATTTCTAATATACCACGGAGCGTTTACAATACCCCTGAGTACTTTATTTTGGAATCGTTGAATTATTGCTACGTTGTTTTGATTGGTACATCCCCACAATTGGATTCCATAAGTCCATATTGGCATGAGGACTTGTTTGTACAATAGTAATTTATTGTGCACTGACAACGTAGAATGTCTTCCAAGTAGCCAATACATCTTTCTATAGCGAAGCTCTAGCTCGTCGCGTTTCTTTTTGACGTGTGCCTTCCAGCGAAGCTTTGCGTCTAGTGTCATGCCAAGGTACTTGGCTGTATTTTCGTACGGTATCGCTTTATTGTTTATTAACACCGGATGATAGTTTGGTCTTTTGTTCGTAAAATCTATGTGAATAGATTTTGATTCATTCAGTTTGATTTTCCATTTTTTCATCCAATCAAAGATGGTGTTGATGGCTGTTTGAACCTTTTCCACTGCTTCCTCTCGAGTGACCCCCGTGGCCATAATAGCTGTGTCATCTGCAAAGGTTGCAATGGTGTTGTCTTCTAGCACTGGGATATCACAAGTATACAATAGGTACAGGACCGGACCTAGAACACTCCCCTGTGGTACTCCAGCTCTTATTAGCTTAAGTTCTGAATAAGCATCCTCTTGTCGTACTCTAAACATTCTTTGTGTTAAATATGATTCTAAGAGATCTACAAACTGATGTGGAAGCATATTTCTTATTTTGTGAATTAGGCCTTTATGCCACACTTTGTCAAATGCTTGTGCTACGTCCAGGAAGACCGTAGAACAAACTTTTTTTTCTTCTAATGTTTTCTCTATGACGTTGGTGATTCTATGAACTTGATCTATTGTATAATGTTGTTGTCTAAATCCGAATTGGTAATCAGGAATCAAATTTTTCTCCTCTATGATGGGCTTCATTCGTCTTAACAGTAGTTTTTCAAATAGTTTCGACAAGATTGGTAACAGAGATATTGGTCTGTATGATGTGGCTTCATTAGGTGGTTTACCAGGTTTGGCTATCATAATGACTTCCGGTTCAGTTTTTTGATCTCGTTGTATACCTCTTTTGGAGTGACGAGTCTTATTTCTAGTTCGTAATTCAACGTTTCATTCAACAAAATGACATCTGTGCTGTCTTCATTTGGTTGGAAGATTTGCTCTAGGTGTTCTGCAAATCTAATTGCCTTTTGTTCATTACTAATGGCCCAGCTTCCATTGGCTTCTTTTATTGGTGGGATCTGCATAATAGGTTTTTTAAGGTTTTTGGTCGTTTTCCATAGCGAGTAATCTGTTGTGCGATCACATGTAAGTTGACTTAGGTGAGTATCCATAGTCTCATCATTGAACTTCTGAATGTCCCTCCTAAGCCTTTTTGTTAGATTATTCAGCAGTTTTTTGTCTTGCGGAGCTCTAGTTGTATGCCATTTTTGTCTCTGTTTCCTTTTTGTAGATATCAGGTTTCTAATCTCTTTGAGATAACAGTTACTTCTGTTTATTATTTTGATCTCGGGCGTGTTTTTCCAAGCACATTGTTGAATATTTGCTATGAATTTTCTTACGTCCTCATCTAGCTGCTGTGGAGTTTTTAGTGGAACTTTCAAATCAATCATAGAGTCCAAATCTAGCTTAAAGCTTGCCCAGTCCGTATTTTTATTTACCAATGTGGGGTTATTTTCTCTCTGTACAATAGTCTCGCTAAGAGTTAACATTATAGGTGAGTGGTCTGAACTAAGATCATAACCTTCTTTGATTTTAAGGAAGCTAGATGATATGTTTTTATAAATAAAAAAATCTATAAGGTCTGGAATCTTCTGTGGATCAGTCGGCCAATAGGTCGGTTTTCCGGTAGATATAACATTACAGTTCAAATCTCTGACAGCACGTAATAGTTCCTTTCCTTTGGTTGTGGTAAGTCTAGATCCCCAAAAGGTGTTTTTAGTGTTAAAGTCACCTCCCAATAAGAATCTGTTACCAAGTCCTTTTAAAAAGCCCCTGTACTGCTCAGCTTTCAGTGCATACTTTGGTGGACAGTATATGGCTGATATAGTGACAGGATAGCGTTTAGTTTTGACACAAACAGCTACGGCTTGTATATGTTGTTCTTCATGCTTATATTCTTCATAATGGTAGATGTTCTCCTTTATTATGACCGCACTGCCACCCCTAGCGGTGTTATTGGGATGCAACGCATGGTATGTTTTATAGCCTTTGATTTGGATATAAGATTCTCTGGTAAAGTGGGACTCGGATATAAGACACACGTCAATATTTTCTGTTGATAGGACTGCTTGTAGTTCATGCCGATGCTGAAGGAGCCCATTTGCATTCCATGCCATAATTTTTAGTGAATTAGTCATTTTAATTGTTTTGATGTAGCTGTTTTAGTGCTAGTTTCAAGTTTCTTTAAACGCTCGTCAAATGAAGTCATAAGATGTAAGATTTTATTAAGTTTTTCATCCACATCTGAGCCTGGGTGCTTAGGTTGCGGTTGGGGTTGTGGTTTAGGCTGCGCTCCTTTTGTAATTTGTGCAAAAGAAACATTATTTTTAATATTTTGGCTAGCACTAGATGTTTTTCCTTTATTTGCACTTGGAACCTGAATGGTGGGTACAGAAACATTTTTCTTTGCTAGCTTAATTTTCATATTCTGTAGTTCTTTGGCTACTATGCACCCTCTATAGTTAGCAGGATGTGGTACACCGCAGTGGACACATTTTGGTTTTGCTTCTGCTGGTTTGATGCAATCTCTAGTTAAGTGCTTACCTGCGCATTTCACGCATCTAGGTTCTTTGGAGCAGTATTTCTGTGTATGGCCATATGCTTGGCACCTTTTGCATTGTGGAATCAGTTTTGATGTTTTCAGTGGTGGTATATCCACTTTGCAACCCAGTATTGACTTAATGCCGTATATTTTGTTTATATCTTCATCTTTTTGAAATGAGAGCATAAACATATTAAGTGGTTCCTTACTCCTCCAGCTGAGTTTGTTAACCGCATCTTGAATTTTGTATCCTTGAAGGATTAAATCTTCCGCTATTCTTTCAGGCAAGCACGAAGAATGTAGCTTTTTAGCCATCACTCTAATTGGCCGGTCCTGTTTATTTTCATAGGAGTGCCAGAGGCAGTTGTTTTGTAACAACAGCCTGGTAATGGCCCTATATGAGTCGTCATTATTGGCATTTATTTTAACGCTCTCTCCGTTCATCATTTTTACGATGAACGAGTTTTTCGGTACGCTCGTTGAGATGAGATCGTAAAATTTTTGGTAGTCCTTGATGTTTTCGACTACTATGGGTGGTGGTAAGGGTGTTTTTTTAACCTTAGGCTTTTCTGTGGTTATTTGGCTGGAGTCACCTCCTTGTTGTGGGGACAGTGATATATTCAATTTCCTCTTCTTCCTGCTTTTTTGTCGCACCCACCCCGTTTCTCTCACGAGATCTTCTTCGTCAGTCTCATACTGGACTGCTGCAGGAGGAACCTCGTTCCTAGGATGTTTTGAACTCTGGGTTTTATTGTACTGCTGTTCCTTTCTCTGGAGTTCTTCAATTTGAGCTTTGAGCTGATTTACCAAACTCTCTAGTTTTTTGCGATCTGCCTTTTCCTTCTCATAATGTTGGAACAATAAATGTTCCGTTATTGTATTAAGCGATATTGACGCATGACTTGGCGAATCCATATTTAAAAGGTATGACTGCGCCTTAACAATTGTTTATATAAACAACACACACTTAATATCTGGGTCATTGCGATGACCGCAGAATCTAGACGCGCGCGACGGTACGCGGCGTAGGTAGCAGCGTCAGCGCTTTACCCGAGCACGAACTAGAGCAAGAGCGCGACGCGACCTTTCTCTGCGGAAGTTGAACGATCACTGTGTGTTAGTGCTACTAATATTATAAATGAGAAAGTTTGTGAGGATGGATGGATGCATGGATGTTTGTTACTTAATCAAGCAAAAACTACTAAACGGATTTTGATAAAACTTGGTATGTAGGGCCGGGAAAAAATTGAAAGTATGTACTTTATAACCTGGAATAGGACAAAGGATACTTTTAATCCTGAAAAATTATATTCGTGGCTGAAACCGAGCGTCAGCTAGTATTTCGTTATTTATAATAATAATAAATACGCCCAACGATCACATATCTACATAGATCATCATCTACCTATATCTAAGAAATCCTAGTTAGGGGCCAGAGAACCAGGAACTACGAGGACCATGGTCCAACAACACCCAGACACGAAACAAATGCTTGCGCTTTTTTCTGTGCACTAACATATTTCCCGTCGCGGCAATCGAACCCGCAACCTCAGTGAGGTTTGAGCCAAACCTGTCCAACCACTACACCACAGAGGCTGACAAATTATGTAAATCATAACGAAATATCTACTAGTCTAGAGTTTCTTTACATTTCTAAGTGCTTCTATAAAAATCTTAAGTGCTATTTTACATCTCTAGAAGCTTTAACAGGAAGGTGCTAGGGCGAATAAAGAGAATTTTCTCTCCGCTTTATCAACGGTCATTTTGCCATTAGCAAGGCTATCTCCTGGTAATTATTAATTGACTAGTTGAGTCCCGCGGTTTCGCTCACGTACATGGACATTATTGGTCTTATTTCGCTTATGAATTTTTATATATTATATATGTAATTGTCATTATTATTATTATTAATATTTTTATTATTAGTGTAATTTTATATATGTAATTGTCTTGGTAAGGTAGTAAAGATCTGTACTACCTTACCAAGGCGACATAAACGCATCAGCGAAAAAGCCTTTTAAAAATTGATTTAAAAAGAACCTATTATATAGTATTTTATATATGTATATATATATACAATTGACAGTTAAATATATAAAATTACACTAATAATAAAAATACGAATAATAATAGGAATTTCATCTATTATTTATCCACTTATCGCGTCTATCAACCAGTAAACAATTTTCTGGCATCATCCGAGAGTGGATCAGCCAGTATCGTGTTACAATAGTGTATATCTTATATATTTTGTATATTATATTATTATGTTTATAATTGGTAAATATTATTGTATATTTAATATAGATAATAGTATATGTTATTATAGTTAGTACTCTTTGTACATACATTTGTTTGTCATGTCATTTATGTTGACACCCCCGTCTCTTAAAGTTTCTTTAAGTCCTCTCATTCCAAAGGTTGTCTGGGAGAGATCGCTTTGGGCGATAAGAACGCCCATTGTACTACCCTAGTTATGCCCCTTTATGTATGTACCTTTGGATGGATATTAGTGTGATGTAATGTGATATTGTAACTACTTTTTTTTAACTAGCCTATACTGTCCCACTGCTGGGCAAAGGCCGCCCCCAATTCTTTCCACTTGTCTCGCTCTCATCATACCAATGTCAACTACTAACGGTGAAAATTATTCTTCTCTACAAATAATAACAATATCTCCTCATATTTATTACCTGCTTTAAGTTTCCCGGAACGACGGCGGTACAAAACAAATAAAAATAAAAATGTGGTACAGTCAACACCATTGTTCTCAGATTTTAACCTATTATTATATGATTTTTTTTTATTTATCTTTTTATCGCGATTTCGCCCGCGTGGACGGCAAAGAAAGGTCATAGTTGTGTTTTTTCCAACACCATTTAAGCAGTTAAAGAGAGCGCGTACATACAAAGAGCTGGATCTTCGTAGACTCTCAACCCATTTTGTTGTTACATAACCAAACCCTGGAAACCAGATCAAAATCGATGCAGCAATTTTCGTGTCCATAGGCAATAAACATTCATAGTTACAATTTTATATTGGTAAAGACAACATTTACCCCAGAGGGCAATGAGGGAGGAGTGGAAAAAGGGCCTTGGCGCAGCAGTGAGACGGGTTAAAAAAACGATAAAACTATGAACAACTTTTCATTTCATTTCAGCACCAATAATAGTATTTATACATAATGTTTGTGCCATGTTGTCGTCGCGTTGCACTATAGTGCAGTATATGAGAAGCTTGTCACTATGACACTATGTATAATTGATTGTCACAAGTCATTATGTCACCGAGACGACACGCTTTCATCCAAAATGACATTTACATACCTATTATAAATTTTTAATAATTTATAAAAAGTATTTGAAAGAACCAAGAACCATGAACCAAAGTAACCGACATCATCTCACCGAATAAGTAAGTTGAAGTGGCAATGGGCTGGTCAGATATGTCAAATAACCGATAACCGATAGAGTAAACGAGTTCTAGAGTGGAGACCACGTTTAAGAATAAAGAGCCGAGGAGCGGGCTTAGTGGCGTGCATTGGGTGAGGCCTGTGTCCAGCAGTGGACTCGTACAGGCCGAAGATGATGATGATTTGAAAGAGGCCCAATATATCGTTAAAACAAACAAATAGTAAGGAGTTCTAAAAATAATTCATCCGTTTCTTTCCGCATCTTCTGGTTAGTTATTATTTTTCCTAACGATGCGGTTGCTCATAAGTGCGTCTACGATACGTTAATACATAAATTAAATAAAGAACTTTTGTATTTAATTGAAACTGAAACGCAATGAAAACATGTAGTGTAATTCCGCTGAATACTAATATTATATTTATATCTTATATTATTATAATTGTTTTGAGATGAATTTCCGCAACGTCACGCCTCATTCTATTCGTGTATTGAATTGAATTATTAGAATCAACTGTGTAACAAACTAAAATGACACTATAATAAAACAAACTATGGCAATGTAGGAGCTAATCAATTCTAGCAATATTATTGGTCAATACAAGTAGCTGTCATTCAACGTCAGTCATGGTCACGCAAACCTTTATCGAACTACTATTTTTGCTGTTGAGTGTACTCCAGCTACCATAGTTGTCGCAGCAGAGCTGTTTGCATTGAACTCCACGGCTTCGTTTGCAGAATATGATTGAAAGCAAAATATTGCGACGAGAAAGGGAAATAGTAGAATACGTAGGTAGTTGGAAGATGGAGAAAAGTTGACGGGAAAGGAGGAAAAAGTTAGAAAGTCGGGGAATTGAAATGTTTAACTTGTGATATTGGTGTTTCAGGATTTTGTGTGGCAGTCAAAGCCTTTGACTTTGGAAATGCATTTTTGCATTAGAAAGAAAGAAAGAAAATACATTTTTGTATGACATCACACAACATAACACTGAACATATTAATATAAGGACATAATAAATAGGTACAACACAGTAAAATGTTGCGCGATGTCAAAAAAAGTTCTATTAGGCAGAGGATAAAACGCCATCGGTATTGGAGACTTCTGGCCCTTAACTAGGATTCCCTTGTATCCAGAGAATCAGGAATTACGAGGATCATGGTTACGCAACACCCACATGACGACACAAAACAAATACTTGCCCAATCAGTCCCGTAGCGGGAATCGAATCTGCAACCTCCGAATTGCACAAGAAGCGCTGACTAAATCAATCTCTACGCTAAAAGGGCTATCAATAATTGAACTAAATAAATCAAAAAGATTTACTTATTTAAATATTCGTTCGACAACGCAGTCTTAAGAGGGAACGGCACGCTGAAATTTTCATACAAAAAGAGAAAACGTTTTTCTACCCATAAACATTAACCAAATTCGATGAAATTTGGACATGTAAGAGATGTTATCATTATTGAGGTTTGTAGGTTTTTATTTATTCGATAATTCCTATAGAATTTGAATAAATGGACCCAAAAACCTCGATATTTACTAGAAATTTTTTTTTGAAGTTTCGAAGCTGTTAACTTTAAAAATAGACATAAATTTAGAAAAAAGAAAACCTACAAACCTTGTTATTATCCATTTAAGAAATTGAGACCAAAATTACATATTTAGTGTGGTAGAAATGTTTTCTCCCGAAACGCTAATTTTAACAAAAATCTGAAGCATGATACGAATTTAGTTAAATTATTATTATTATTTAGTTAATTTATTTAATTTAATTTACGCATTTTCTGCGAGACCGTAAACATTTATTCAAATACCTAGTGCTCGCTAGCCGCGGCTGTGCCTTATCCTCTTAGTCGCTGCATATACAAGCTTGAAGGGAATACACTGAGTGCCTAAGGGGTGCTCCTAAGAATTTATCGGTATGTGAATGATAATAAAAATAAATTAAAATTGTATCCTTATAATTAATTTTTAGAAAAAACAAAAACCGACTTCAATGTATCTTCGAAGTCCAAGGTGATCGATGACATTTATATGGGACCACTTTCTAGCTATACTGAACCCAACGCAAAAATAATTTTCCAAATCAGTTCATAAACGTTACTAAACGTTTCGAATCATCCTTTTTGGCGAGAACGTCGAAGGAGTGGAACGCCTTGTCGTCGTCTGTGTTTCCACATAAATACAATCTGGGTGTGTTCAAATCAAGAGTGAATAAGTACCTACTGGGTAAGCGTGCTACATCTTCGACCACATCGTCGCTTCCCATCAGGTGAGATCGTGGTCAAACGCTGACCCAGTTTGACGTAAAAAAATAAAATAAATGACGGAGTTAGTAATAAATGACTGAGATAACAAACATTAAAAAAAAAACACAATCGAATAGAGAACTTTTTCCTTTTTTGAAGTCGGTTAAAAAGGGTGAAAAAGGAGTGAAAGTCGCAAGCAAAAACTAGTAAACTTTTCAACAAACGCTGTGCATTTTTGTTCAAAATAACTATGCTACAGACATTCTTGCAAAATTAATTAAAGGCACAACTTAAAACCGTCCCCTATTAACGTTGTTAGTAAAATATTTCGAAATGTAGACGCCACCGATCCAAGAGTTGAAATGTCGACCATAGCGCAAAACACTGCAATATATACCAAAATTTCGATCCAAGCTATTGTGGTCCCACGAAAAATGCCATGAGAATTTCCGTTGGAATTTTACCAACTTGTTCTACCATCCAATACAATTTCATCCACTCTTACTGGCCATGCTTTAAGATATATTTTGCAATGACGTTTATTTTAGCAAGTTTTGTACGAATAGGGTATCACTTTCACGCTTCGTAGATGTGGGACCCAGAATTCAGGGCACGTGGGAATATGTTTTTTGTGCGGCAACTTTATGTGAACTCTTAAATTTGAATTTTTGGGGTGCAGTGGATCTGCCGGATTAGGAAGTTGAGAAATTAGTGTCAATGGGAAGATAATGGATAGGTACGTACGAAGCATAAAATAAAGTTTATAATAGATCTATTTGTTTGGCCACTCCACATCTCGCCTGATGTGAAGCGATGATGTGGCCTAAGATGGAGCACACGTGATGTGTTTTGTTATTTATCGCATACGTATATCTACTCGGTCACGCTGTCTTACATCTATAATTTTTTCATCACTGTTGATCGATCGTGGGGGATGTTTCACATGGTTTACCTGACCGTGTGACCGCAAGCGACGCGTGGGAATCGGTACAAATTATTTCACTTTTCACTGTATCTATGTATTTCAAACACTGATCCTATTTTATAGGATCAGTGATTTCAAAGTTCAAAAGTTCTTTTTTTCAATTTTGGCTACAAGTACATAGCCGGACACCGCCAGCGGGTCGCGCGTCGTTACACGTGCCGCGTCAGAAGATATAAAGAGCTATGCAATAGACAGAGAGGCGCTCTGAAGGTTAATATATGACTGGTAGGTATGCAGCGTAATTTTATTGCGTCATAGCAAGAGTCACTATCTGTTTAAATTTCTTTGCGGAGTGCTTCTGTCCCTTAGTATTCTGTGCCACTACTCAGAAGATACGGCAAGACACTGAGGGGCATTGTTTTAGAACATATGCTACAATATTTTATGTTTATTTTTATTTCTACCGTTTGTAAAATTAATATACTTTTTAATAAAAACTAATTCTATACTCTCTACTTACTAAAATGAAACTGGGTTGACATTTAAAGAAGTTTGTTCAAAAATTAATTGCTCGAAAACGTATTCTTGATTATCCATGAGACTATGAACCGTGTGCTTTGTAGTTTGCCACGTCGCGTCGGAACATCAAAATCCATAAAAAAACATATGTTGTAACGATCAATAGCGATAACGATTGACGATCTTAGTGATGAAATTTTTTTGCGGTTTCGATGGGGCACGCATAGAAAATGTGTTCGTTTTGGCGGGTGAAAAAAATATTAAAATTTACTAAAACTACACTCTGTATTAGGACAGTAGGTATAGTAGGGAACCCTAAGTTATTTACTCGTGACAGTTTTCTTGATTTTTATTGTCATTGAATTTTTGTCGTGAAAAAATCTTTGACGTGCCAAATCTGAACACATTTTGAGCAGTCATTTTCATAAATTTTTATCACTCTTCATCTTAAACGTAAATGATGCAGCATATACATTTTCGATTTTCAATATAACGCCAAAAGTAATAACAACGCCCAACCATCACATTTATAATTCTTGGCCCCTAATAAAGATTCTCTGTATCTAAACCAGGAACTACGAGGACTATGCTCTCACAACACCCAGACACAAAATATCTAATCACGCTATTTATTATGTACACAACCACCGTTTTTTCCAGTCACAGGAATCGAACTCGCTACCTCCGTGGTGACCTGCCCAACCACTGTATGTGTCCAGAGGTTGTAAAAAAACCAAAAGAAACAAATAAACAAAGATCGTTCGACATCCCATACTTATATATTATTGTTAACATCGAGTTAAGTTAAACAACGAGTAATCATGTAATAAGCGCAGGGTCGACCTTAGGGTCAAGGGCGCTCTCCCCGAGCTTGGGAACTTAGCATTTACCTGTGGGAACATAAAACTGGACAGTGGGAAACAATTTAAAAAGTGAGCTGATGACTGAACTTGTCTATTTAAATTCTTACTAATGTCACAAGTATAAATAAAATAAAATAAAAATAAAATCAATTTATATTGCACTGATTAATGTAAATTAAATTAAATCGATTAAATTGAATTTCTAAATTAAATCATGACATAAAACAATACAATACAACAATAATAACAATAACTAATTAAACTACCTATGTAAATACGTGATGATATTTTATTTAAATTTTCTCCGTCTATTCATCGATTCACATGTCTGACATGTAAATCGATGACCCGTCGAAGAAAATCCGAATCCATTTGTTCCGCTATCATCTTCAGTTTTTCGTTGGTACTCCCTCTCACACGTTGCATAACTGAAGCGGTTTTTTTGCGAATGATCGCGTAGAAGTCAGCCACGTGATCATCCGCAAACATACCGGATGCACTACAGTATAGGAATCTATATTGCTACAAGAAAGAAAAAAGAAATGACATTTATTAAAAAAAATATCTGTGGATCCTTTAAACCTAAACTTCAGCTGTTCTTCCAACTCTCAATCGGGGATCGGACAACTTTTCAGAAAGTCTTTAAAATTAACCATAATGTATATAATAACCATGATATAATAGCCATTAAAAGTAATATTTTAATTAAAACCCTAAAAGTACTTAAAACTATGTTTAAATGTTGTTTCAAATATTGCCGCGCAAAAGGTAACCTTAGAACGTGTGACCTCATATAAAGGCAAACGAAACGAAAGTAAACTTGCAAAGTGATTTATAAGTTTTTGTGAAGTTTAAGGACTTTATCTCTGCTTTCTCTTCATCTTTTTTTTTCAGCTGTTGATCACCTAATAAATAAATAAATCTCATGGAGTGAAAATATCTTATCGTTTTGATTTAGATAAAAAGCAAAAATATAAAATAAACACAAGCATCGCATACGGTATTTACTTTCAAATGACGTCATGCACTGTGTCATGTTTTGTTTGAGAACAAATGAAAAATGGTGAGTTATTAGAAAAAAAAGAAGAAAAACCATTTATTCGGCACACAAACAAGAAATAAAAAATTAAACTTAAATAAAACTACTACTATTAGATTTTATTAGCGAATTAAAAATATGAAGCATTATTATTTAACAAAAATATTGATTGAATGATCTTTCGGATTCAACAAACATTCGTTCTAATTACATTTTAGATTTTAACCGACTTCAAAAAGGAGGAGGTTTACAATTCGACGGTATGTTTTTTTTTTTGTGTGTTTGTTACGCGATTACTCCACCAATTATGCATCGATTTCGATGATTCTTTTTTTGATTGGTAGATAATACTTCAAAGGTGGTCCCATATAAATTTTATCGAAATTCATTCAGTAGTTTTTGAAAAAAATGCAAAAACAAAAAATATAAGTTTTAATCTTCAAGTCGGTTCTTGTTTTTTTCGTAACCAACTTTCTAAAGGTGGAGGTTTGTATTCGACTGCTTCACCTGCTTCACCCAGGGTTGACTTCCGGTGAGGGAACTCCTCAACGGTGAATAGTACATACACAACATTTCGTAAATGGATTTAACCATAATAGCCTGTTCTAAATTCCATCATGACATGGCAGATACACCCAGGATTGACTTCCGGCGAGGGAACTCCTCAACAGAGAATAGGACAGACATGAAATTTTTTTGTACATGCATTTAATTGTGATAGCCCGGTTTTAAATTCGTCATGATGTTGCTTCTAGATCATAAAAGCTTGTCTTTAAAAACTTTTTGATTTAATTTAATTAAAACTTGTTTTTCACTAAAAAGGGTAAAATAAATTATTTTTCAAAAAAAACTAAACCGACTTCAAAATCCAAATGGCACTCAAAAGTAAAAAATAAATTAATATAATTATCATAAGCGCTACCCACTCAAATATTTGAAGTCGGTGCCAGCCAAAAGGTAAAAGGTAAAAGGTAGTAGATAGATACTACTTACAAGTAGTACTTACTATATACATAGTATTTATCTGCTACCTATTAGACTTGGCTGGCACCGACTTCAAATATTTGAGTGGGTAGCGCTTATGATAATTATATTAATTTATTTTTTACTTTTGAGTGCCATTTGGATTTTGAAGTCGGTTTAGTTTTTTTTGAAAAATAATTTATTTTTCATTACTGTCCGATCCCCTATTGTCTACTATTTATTCAATGTCATAAGTGGCGTGTTCACCCTTATTCTTACAGCCTTTTTCAAATACCAATGGCACGTGTCTAGTGTGAAGACTAATAATAGAGTTATCAGCTGTTGTCCGTGGTTCCCTTAGGATTGAATGCTCATGAGAATCACAGGCATCATGAGAACAAGGAATTGAAGGATAATCAACCTTCAAACAAAGGAACTTGTAACAATTACTAAGCTTATATAACAAGTAAATTCAATAAAGTACATTTAAATTACGCGTGAAGAATGTTCTAATGAGAAAAGCATACTATACTGTTCGTAATTACATAGAAGACAAAGATGCTTGGAATATTTCACTTCTGCAAAGTAGCCAATTGGTGTTTAAGAACTTTAAGAAACATAACATTGTAGAAACCCAAAAAATTGTAACGAAATCTCTAAAATAAAAAAAAATGTTTCTCTGTTTCTTGCCGTATTTTTTGCGTATAGAGGTTCTTTTTCCGGTACGGTGATAGAGTCATTGTAATAATTTGACGTTCATAAGTGCGTCTGTGATGCCAAAATGATTAAAGAGATTTTGACTTTGACTTTGACAAACTGTTAAACTAAGTTCCGTTCAGCCATAGATAGCTCAGTATCAGACATTCTACTGTTAAATAGTAGACAATACAATCTTTATTGACCACCAGAGATATAAGTTGCACAATGGGCAGCCTTAACGCTACGTGCAATTCATACAGGCATCCTTTGTGGATGGACAGGAATAAAAGAAACATTGCGTTCAGTGGTGTGAAGAGTAATTTTACTAACAGTTAGAATAAAATAATAAATACGCCGAACGATCACATACATAGATCCTGGCCCCTAACTAGGATTCCCCGTATCTAGGGAACAATCAGGAACTATAAGGACCATGTTCCCACAACACCGAGACACGAAACAAATACCTTATACCACCCACCCACAGTACCCTAAGTTAACAATTAGTGACACGCGTCTATTCATAAAGTGTATTTCCTACCAGTCCCTCTTAAATATATTCCCACAAAATAAGTTCTCATGAGAACCTTCAAACCATGGGAATATAGGAACCGTAACAAAATTTACTATGAAATGTTATAGTAATATCATTTTTACCGACGCACCTGGGTTCAAATCCCGGCTCGGCCCTGCACCAATGACTTATTAGTTAAGTTTTTGGAGTGATAGGCTCTGGCCGTGGTTGTAATACCCCCCACCGAACAAAGCCATGCCGTCAAGCGATCTAGTCGTGTTTCGGGATGATGTTCGGTGAACAATCGGGAGACGGGTCTGAGCAGCCACTCAACTGCCGTCTCTAGATCTATGTGCTCCATCTTAAGCCACATCATCGCTTCACATCAGGCGAGATAGTAGCCAAACATAGATCTATCAAGCGTAAATAAATTATTTTTCAAAAAAAAACTAAACCGACTTCAAAACCACAAATGGCACTCAAAAGTGAAAAATAAATTAATATAATTATCATAAGGGCTACCCACTCATATATTTGAAGTCGGTGCCAGCCAAGTCTAATAGGTAGCAGATAAATACATACTATGTATATAGTAAGTACTACTTGTAGGTAGTATCTATCTACTACTTTTATATAATCATCGAAATCGAATATAGAATCATCGAAATCAATGCATAATTGGCGGAGTAATCGCGTAACAAACACAAAAAAAAGACGTGTGGCACTCGGAGACTGCCGCGGTAAAGCTATTGCATAGCATTCGGAGTGGGGGGTGTTAGGTTATTTTTGTTACGGAATTTCTGGATTCGGTCTCCACGCTCAGGGCCCGCGATAGAAGCTATGCAATAGCTTAAAAAACATACCGTCGAATTGTAAACCTCCTCCTTTTTGAAGTCGGTTAAAAGAAACAGATTTTGTGTCCTAAATATAAGGGTGTTGGTTTTGCATATCGGTTGTGCACAGAATGGACAATATTATACAACCCAAGGTCAGGTTATATATGACTCATATTTATCTGTTACTTAGACCATGGGACATCTCACTCGCACTTCTAGTTTGACATTTTGTTAATTATACTCGTAATTTAACTAGCTGACCTGGCGAACTTGTTTATTTGATTAAAATTGAGTAGATGAAGTCGCGGGAAAGAGCAGTTTTGTAAATAGAGAATTTATCTATCCTAATTAGCAGGTATTCTCCCATGGTTTAACAATTCACACGATAACAAAATTCGGTGAGAATGGGAACTACGTAGTGGGAAGTGTTCGGGACGTTTGAGCCCACCTCTCCTACGGGAACAACACGTGCCACTGGTCTTAAGGGTGGTAAACCGATTTAATATGCTTCAAAATTGTTGATACGTGAAATAGGGTTGCGATGTCTGTCGCAAATAAGATACAACATGAGAGAAATCAAGAATTATTAATAGTTGAAGTAGGTAAGTGTGTGCACTTAGTGATTAAAGTAGTGATTAAGAGTCCTGGATGACTGATAGTAAATGCTATCTAGCATTAAGTCCTCCTTGTACAAACTGTTTTGTGTTAAAGTATAAAGGTACTAGCTTAATTTTTAACCAACCTCAAAAAAGAGGAGCTATGTTTTTTTTTGTATGTTTGTTACGCGATTACTCCGACAATTATAGATTGATTTTAATGATTCTTTTTTTGTTTGGTAGGTCATGCTTCAGAGGTGATCCCATATAAATTTTATCGAAATTGATTCAGCTCTTATGAAAAAATTTACAAAAACAAAAAATATAGTATATATTATAAAGTTTAGTCTTGAAGTCGGTTCTTGTTTTTTTTTAAATTAATTATTATTGTTCTATTACTAACTTGTTTCATACAGTGATGAACACAAAAATAAAATGTTTGAATATAAATTCATCCACAAATTGAACAGACCACAAATTGAAATGTATGTTTCCGGGTTTAAAACTAGCCTGCGTCCTTTTCTTAGGACCTAGTACCTGCGTACCAAATTTCATCAAAATCGGTTTAATAGTTTTTGCGTGATTGAATAACAAACATCCATCCATCCCTATCCATCCTCACAAACTATCGCATTTATAATATTTGTAGGATATTATGCTTTTACTAGAGAATTTTAACAATATTCATTTTATGATTTTTCATTCTCCATACACACTAAACAAAAGGAAATTAAATTAAACTCATATATTATCAGGTAAACGGTGAAGGAAAACATCGTGAGGAAACCGGCATGTCCAAGAATTAATTACAAAAATTCAAGGACATGTGACATCCACCAACCCACACTGGGCCAGCGTGGCGGATTATGGCCCTACTCTCTCTATGAGAGAAGGCCCGTGTCCCAGCAGTGGGAACGTGATGGGCTGATGATGATTATCAGGTAATTAAAAACCCATTAAAATAAAATTAAAATTTAAAGTCAGTCAAAATACAAAATCACAAGCTCAAATAAAATAAAATCAATAAGTCATTAATCAAATAAATAAATAAAAGAAATATCCTACACTTTCAAACATTCACCCACGTTCATTATACAACAAGAGTCTAATAACTCCATTATATATGCCCATTAAGGTACATCATTTTCCGCCACGCACCAGTAACAGCCACTTGCTAATCATTCTGTGCCATGAGGTCAACCAAGGACGGTTCCCATGGGAAGACACAGTTTCCTATGTGAACCCGGCCATGGGAACACGCTGTGGGAAAAAATGCAAATCGTTGATAAGAATGGGTAAGCAAATAGGACCTTGGGATTTTTTCCCGTTTGTGATAAAGGTAAGCAACTGGTCGAGCGCCGCGCCGTCGTGATCTCGACAAATAAAGAAATACGCGAGTAAAATCGACTTAAATAGTTTTTGTTAGAGGTAAGCAAGTGAAATATATTTTTTATTTTTTGCCCTTAAGAGATCCATGTTTGGCCACTATCTCGCCTGATGTGAAGCGACGATGTGGCCTAAGATGAAGCACATAGATCTAGAGAGAGACGGCAGTTGAGCGGCTGCTCAGACCCGTCTCCCCGATGGTTCGCCGAACAAAATAAATAGTGTATAGGGTGTTGCAAAATATAATATAATATATATATATATATTATATCAAAGACGAAGACGAAAAAAGCTATCTATAGGCATAATACTAAGTCAGCTAAAAAGAAACCTCACGTATTATGTTGCACGTTACATTGTATAATTTCCAATTAACTCTTAGAGTTCATATTGGTCGTATTATATTTTTTTATTGATACTATGCCCTCCTTAATGGAAAATTAAATACCTTGAGATTTAAAGACCATACAGTGATTTATTCAATGTAAATTTATAAAACATAGATTGATTTATAATTTTTCTTAGCTTCATATATACAACTTTTTCACAAGCGCTAAAAATATAAAATTCCACAACAATTTCATTAGCTACCAAAAAAGTTTTATCCAAACCGATAAAATTGCCAATTTAATTATTCAAATTCTGCCAATCCCAAGAGTCCTAAAATAGTCAATTATTCCATAACACCAATCTCCTATAGTATTACCATAAAATTACCATGCGATGTTACACCGCGGCCTGGACGTACCCAGGATTAGATTAGGGGAGAATCTTCATATATTTTTAGGTATGACTTATCATAAATTGGGGGAAAAGTAATCAAAAATCGAATCCGGTAATGTGCCTAGATGGTGCCTCCCCCTTGCAAAATAAACTCCTAAAGGTTTTTATCCCATTTTTTCGAAAATCTGTCATTATTTATTTTTATTTTATTTTCATTTTCTTCGGAAAACTTACAGTGATATATATATCTAAGTTACTAATAAAACAATTATCTTAACACCATTTAGCAGTTTTCGCATATGGAATCTAAGTTTACACTTGTTTGCAGGATATTTAAGATATATGTCACTTCGTAATTATAACATGGTAGTTGACGGTGCCCTTTTTAAATTTTGAGTAGGATAAACCCCCAAAGTTATGTGACTTGAATTGTCCCTGGGCTGCGGTTATATTTACATTCTATAATAAGAAAATTGTACACGAAGTGCGGCTCGCGCGCCCCGCGCAACCCTGGCGTTTGGTAATATCAACTTACTTTAGGGTAACCAGGAATTTGAAATCATCGATTAAAAATGTAATTAAAAAACAGAGCGAGTGTGGCTCAGTGGGAGAACATGCGATTTTCGATCCGACGTACCCGAGTTCGAACCCCGCTAGCCCCGCACCACTGACTTTCGTCATGTGCGGATTTAACACAAACAAAACGGCGAAGGAAAACCGGCATATATAGTAAAAAATAAAACTTGTCTAGGGTTATACTATTGGCGTTCTTATCGCTTGAAGCAATCTCATACAGACAATCTTTGGATAGATAATTATTTAATTTTTTATTTATTATTTTATTTTGCGTAAGGTTAGTATTAAAATTATACCGTTACTATGATACTATACTCGTAAACGTATGATAGAGAAACTTCTTAACAGAAGTTCATAGAATAGAACTCTTTATTATAACACTTAATTACTAACACCACAATACAGAGTGCCAAGTGCGAGTCGGACTCACGCGTGAAAGGTACCGTACCATCCTCCCTACTTATATTTATATATATATATA
This sequence comes from Petrophora chlorosata, assembly GCA_951640565.1. NCBI lineage: Eukaryota > Metazoa > Arthropoda > Insecta > Lepidoptera > Geometridae > Petrophora > Petrophora chlorosata. The sequence continues at coordinate 11,346,898 of OX621203.1, read as the reverse complement.
TATATATATTATATATATACATATATATATATATATATGTATATATATAATATAATATAATATAATCCTACTAATAGGTATTATAAACGCGACGCAAAAACTACCGATGGATTTTGATGAAATTTGGTATGGAGATAGCTTATTCCCTGGATTAACACATACAAAATCATGTCTGTTGTATGGGAGCCCCAGCTTTTTATTCTGTTTTTTAGTATTTGTTTTTATAGCGGCAACAGAAATACATCATCTGTGAAAATTTCAACTGTCTAATTGTCACGGTTCATGAGATACAGCCTGGTGACAGACGGACAGACAGACAGACGGACGGACAGCGGAGTCTTAGTAATAGGGTCCCGTTTTCCCTTTGGGTACGGAACCCTAAAAACTAAAAGAATATCTAACTTAATACTGTTCGATTATTTACTTTATATGACAAAAAAGGGCGCGCTTTAGGATTAGACACGCTTAACTATCTTCATGAAAATAATATAATTCAGTGTTTTTACAAAAAAAAAAATAATGTGTAGTCATTTAAAAATTAGTGGCAAGGATGTATCCCCGAAAATTCAATTTTCATGCCACCCTACTATCGAGTCACACAGGGAAGTGTTTAGGACGCGTGGTAAAAAAGCACTTTTTGTCAAATTCACACGGGAAGAGGGCGGTTGCACGGGAACTAGCGACTGTGGGAATTTTTGATAATTTAGTTAGGGTCTGGTTTTTCTGGGGCCATATTTTTTTTAATTCGCCCGTTTAGTTAGGCTTAAGTCTCTAGGACCATACCGACTTGTCTTACGTATTTTTTATTTGATAGTTTGTAAAAATTACAATAATTTCCTTCATATATCGTCGTATGAGCAACCGCATCAGCAACAAGCCGGACCCTAGTGCTTCAATATAATAAAGTGGTGAAACTTTATTCAAGCTTTCCATGGACTTTTGGGAGAACATAAAAAGCAATGCTTTTTCTCTATTTTGATTCATTTGCCTACACTCGTGCACGTTTACGAACACATAATGGTTAATATTCCACCGATATTACACATGATCACTCGAAATAACACTTGTTTGGAAAACAAAACAAAATCGAACTGTATCACTTATCACTTCCTGCCAAAAAGTCGAGGTTTATTTTAAAATATTTTAGGCTCAAAATAACGTTGACAAGTGATTTTACAAATTTATTATATTAATTAAAACTATTATAAGACTACATATTTGTTACTTATAAACAACCTTGAAGAAATTGCCCATAGCGATAAGGCCGCCCATTGTACCCACTGTTTATTGACGTGATGTTGACTATTGTTTTTCCTGTGTGTTTGGTATTCAATAAAGTATAAATATTGTATTGTATCTTTATTTATAATAAAAGATGTATTTAAATTACAACAATTGTAATAAAATTATAAAAATAATTGGTCCGGAGATACATTATTTTTATAATTTTATTCAGCGGTCACAAAATAGATATGGGTGACCGTTTGTTTGGTATTCACATCTCAGCGCTACCGTGCTTCGGCAAAACTACTGAACTATACTATAAAGATATTTTAATATTCAGATCATTATCTCATCCATGGTGAAGCCAGATTTCACCCATCATTCTGTACCATGTTCCCACAAGAAAATAACAAAATTCCTCATATGTTCCTAAAAGTTCACACGATCCGGGCTAGGTTCCCACGACGCCAGGTAGTTGGAAATTGAATTCAAAAATAGGGTAGCGCAGAGTTGTGTAGCTGAGCTGTGGCTCTTTTGACGCGTGTTCATGTAAACGTCTATTTTTGGGGTACATACGAATAACTATAAGATCGTCATTATTACCATCATCAAAAAGATGTCTGTGGCTTCTTACTTTCTAATAACTAAACCTCAGTTAAAGCACAGAATACTAAGAGACAGAAGCATCACTCTGCAAAGAAATTTAAACAAATAGCGACTCTTGCTATGACGCAATAAAATTCAATTCAGCTCGCATAGCGATGCATACCTACCAGTCATATTATATATATATATACCTACAGAGCGCCTCTCTTTCTATCGCATAGCTCTTATCTCTTCTGACGCGGCACGTGTAACGACGCGCGACCCGTCCTCGGTGTCCGGCTATGTACTTGTAGCTTCGTACCTACAGTGAGGAGTGCGCTAGGCCTGGTTAAAGTTTTTGATCTTTATAAGAACCAGAAAAAAACGCGATTACTGCCCATTTTCTTTAAGACTGCATATTTTTCAAAATTTGTAAAGGCAGTTAATAATAACTCCTACAAATATGGATAGTTTCCTAAGACCATAATCCAGTATCTCCAATGGTGCAAGCAGCTACCCTGCATGTCCCATCTCAAATTTTCATCTTTTTATCTTTAGCTTTGGACAGTCTTTTTTACCATTTTCACTGGAAATCTTTCTACCACGCTATACCTACTTAGAACAAATCATAACATCTGTTTGTGATATCTGTAAGCTCTCAGCCATCTCTATTATGTATAAAAAATTCACGCATTAAGTTTCCAAATTAAGCTATAAAATTCAGAGTGGTTGAGATTGCTTCCTCGTCCGTTAAAAGTTCACATGAGTTGGGTTCGGTTCCCAGTCCCACACTCAGGTAGTGGGAATGAGAACTTGGGGTGACATCGTCACGTGTCTGGGATGGCATTTAGGAGTTAAACGCTATGATCGGTTATTATTATGTAAATATAATGATGTATAATTGAGATTTAAAAATATTATGATTTTTAGAGTGCTTGGTTTACTATCTTATCTTTAAATTGGCAATTTTTGTAATATAAGGGAATTGTCATGATCGCGTAGAACAAACCGCTTTTGCGTGCCAACTTTTCTACTAACGCCATCTAGTTTATTTTGGAGTAACCATTAATTAGATGGCATTAGTATGTGCATAGGTTTGAGCTCGAACATTTGATGACAATGGCTCTAGTTTTATTTGACTCAATCCATAATTATTTATGTCAGTTTTGTCTACAAATAAAAACATTAATTTCAAAATCACCACTCATCAATCATTCTTTTCAGTGCCTAGATGCTTACTGCAAATTGAAAGACGACTAGATAAAACATATGTCTTATATATTCTTATTCAGATTCCTTTATATTTTAATACATGAGATGCCATTTAAAATCGTCCTTCTTAACGTAAGCTTTTTTGTGAGACTATTTACTATAGCCGTTCGTCCGTTATTTTCTGTCTCCGTTAAAAGTTCTCAAGAGAGAGATACCCGTTGATCACACACGCAGTAAATGAGAATGGTAAAATGGGGTGACACCGTGACACGTGCTAGGTTGGAATTATAGGGGTTAAAGACGTGTGAGTGATCGGTTAATATGTTAATTTAAACAGATTCAGTTAAAGTGGGTGCATTTTGTACACAATTGACAATAATGTCTGTTGAAGACTCGCAGTTTTTTGTATTTTGTATGCAACTGGATATATATAGGTAATATGTGATCATTTTATATAATACACTAGGATCTCTTTATTATTATTTATTTTAACAACTCTTACAGAGTATATATAATTTAAATTTATATAGCTGTTATGTAGATCTATAAGCTTAAACTGAAGACTAATATAATAAATTATACTAGTTAACACTTACCATTATAAATTCCCCGGGTGTGTAAAATTGTGCAATGCAAGAGCTAGCAGATACCTACATCGCAAGTTTACAAGCATTCAAGTTTATTCTTAGTGTAGGTTCTGCGCCCCAATTAATGTCATACACTACAAGCCCATCTTACTTAAGATCAAATAAAACTATGTTATAAAACTATGTTAATATTTATAAGTGAAGGATGAGATGCGGGGTGACACCGTTTTATCAATTATATTATTACTAATAGATTAAACGGTGCCACCTACTTCTATATATACTTCCACCTTCTTCTTAGTTGCTCAATGCAACTGACATGAAATCTTGTCAAGTATTTGCACGGCCATGATGGCTCTGGGTAGTAGATAAGAATTTATAAAATTTACAAAACTCTTACGGGAACACGTCGACGAGATTAAATACATAAAATAACATGCATGGCAAAGAAATGTATCAAAAAAGTTCAGGTAGTGGACATGGGAAACTTGGGGAGATTCGTATCAGTAACAAAGCTCACAGCCCAATAAAAAAAACATCATCTTCTCTTTTCAATCGTTACAATTTCACACGTCCTTTTCGCATGGGAATATCCAGACAGTGGGAACGGAATCAACGGAAACACGTGGTGACACGTGCCAGGTTGGCGTTTAGGGGTTAAATGTGTGCGAGAGACAGATTAAACCACAGATTATTATTCATGGGTGCGTATTAATAATTAGTACCTAATTTACTTTTATTATGGGTTGATTCAGATTACGTATAAGTTGCAAGGTTTTGCCCGCGGTATTGATAATCCCGTGAGAATTAAAAAAAACTAAGCCTAAGCGAAAAACACACAATTAACACAAACAAATAAAATTAAATCAATGTCAATATCTTGATACAAAAATGAATCCCTATTTCCCTTGGTCACGGCATCACGCGTGAACAGCTGCGCCAATTTCGCTAATGCTTTTTTTGTTGTGTTTGTTATTGTCAGGACAAGGTTCTTATGACGAAGAAAAAATTAAGAAAGTCGCGCGGAACATTAGACAATTTAAGAAAACTTAACGACCATATGAACTTTTCTAATGCAGCCTTATGGCGTTTGAAATAACTGTCAGTTGAAATTAAACAGGATAACGTCTGTCGGGTGAGCTAGTCAAAGATAAAATATAGTATTTTTTAATATTTTTTCTTTGGAGCTAGTTATTTACCTAGATTTTCGATTAAAACTAAATGTCCAGTATGGTCTTGTGAATGAATGAATGAATGAACTCTTTATTGGAACACCACAATACAGAAAAAGTAACAATCATAGACATGGTTAACAAAATAAGTGTCCCAATCGGCGGGATTACCGCTTAAAGCGATGTTTTCAAGTTAGTTCTACTAAGCGTTTATTAAAGCATAACTTTTGAAAATAATAATCTGAATATATTCGAGGCCATCTGGTGGACCAGAGCTTTGCCAGTTATTCAGCCGCCAAGCAGTAGTGCGCAAGCATTACAGTGTTCCGGTTTGAAGGGCATTGTAGCCAGCGAAATTACTGGGCATTATGAGACTCAACAGCTAATTGTCTCAGGGTGACGAGCGCAGTGCAGCGCCGCGCAGGATTTTGCAAAAGAAAGTTCTGGGTGGTGCTGTTATTGTTATGGGCTGGCGTATAGCTTACCATCAGGCAAACGACCAGCTCGTCTCGTCATTCAGTTATATAAAAAAAAAAAATACTGGGTATATGAGACTTAATATCTAATGTCTCTGGGTGATGAGCGCAATGCAGTGCTACGCAGTGCTTTTTTATGGTATTAAAAGGTCTGGGTGGCACTGCAATTGTTATGGCCAGGCGTGGCACTTACCATCAGGCGAGCGACTTGCTCGTCTCACCACTCAATTCCATACATCATACATAAAAAAACATTACTCTTTAATTCCTGCCAAGAAATGAAAACTTAGATACTTAAAAACTATTTCTTAAAAGGTAGGGTTAAACAAGTGGCTTTTTAAAAACCGTTTAAAATTCTTTGTCAATGGCATCTCGCAGTCAATTCGCATCTCTAGAGAACGACCGTTTCAATTGGGTACCGTGAGATCATTGTCAACTAATACGGAGGGTATGTGGCCATTGTAATAGCGAGTTTACTGACTTGCTTATTGAGCTGGGGTCTTTTGACGGCCTTTTTTGTTGAGCTTGTAAGGTGAGAAACTGGTAAGTGATCATCAATATACATATACATTTTATGAAAAAAAAAACCGACTTTAATTCTGATGTATATCCGAAAACCAAGGTCGTATATCGCTGAAATTTATATGGGACCACTTTGTAGCTATACTGAACCCAACGCAAAAATAATTTTTCAAACCGGTTTATAAATGACGGAATTCTGAGGTAACAAACATAAAAAAGGGTATTTTATTTGCACAATAGGTGCTAATTACAAAAATAAAACAAAAACCGACTTCAATGTATCTTCGAAGTCCAAGGTCGATGAAATTTATATGGGACCATTTCGTGGCTATACTAAGCCCAAGCGCAAAAACAATTTTCCAAATCGGTTCAGAAATGACGGAATTCAGCGGTAACAACATAAAAAAAGGAAAAAATACAATCTCCTTTTTTGAAGTCGGTTAAAACGACTTTGTGGTCACTACCAGGAAACATGGGAATAGAGTCATAGCTTCATTGTGATTGTCTCTTCTAGACTCTCTATTTCTTTTTTCGGCTATGCTGAAATATTTTAGAGGTTTTAAGAAACTATCCTTGCAGTTTCTTATTTCCTTAATGCCTAGCCTTGATGTGGCGCGGCAAGAAGTTTGGCAAAACTATGAATGTTACTCTTGTCTTATGCGCATAGTTAGGGTAATCAAATACCGATTATGCTTTACATTCAGTCGAAGAAGTATTTTCCCCAACGATCACGTACATAGATAGCCCCTAACTAGGATTCCCTGTATCTAGGTAACCAGGAACTACGAGTACCATGGCCCACAACTTCCAGACACGAGACATTACTAGGGCATTTTTTTTCTATGCACAAACATTTGTCCCGTCGTCGCGGGATCGAACCCGCACCCTCAGTGGTGTATGAGATTTGAGCCAACCTGCCCAATTCCATTCTGCATCACAGAATTGTCAATAGAAAATAGTTAAAAGCTAAAGCTGTTACAGATAGATTACAATCGCCCTACATCTAACCAGCTCTCTAACTTCATAGCCCCACATTACGCACAACATTAGGGCGGTAAGTGTCGGCGCGTGGCGCTATATTGTCAGGGCTGTCGCGCGTTTGTTGACATCATTAATGGCCAGGGCTGTCAACCGTTGTGACGTGATAAGTGACCGTGATGAATGATTTAGGGTCGCTGGTCAGTTTATTCTTTTGTTATTTATTTGGAACAAAATTGATAATGTTTTTATCAGCGGTAATGTATTGTACTCGTAGAATAGAATAGAAATTCTCTTTATTGTATACCTACATACATAAAAACATTAAGAAAAAAAGTTATCTAGGGGTAATATATTGTATTTTATTTATGGTATAATTACTATTTAGAAAATGTAGGTAAAGAATTATTCTAAGTAGTCCAATATACAAATCGTTTATATTATGACTTATTCGTTCATATTTCATTAAACGATTTGTATAAAATTATACTTGGCAATTTGTTAGTTTGGACTACTTAGAATAATTCCTCACCTACATTTTCTATATGACTCTTCTAGGTCGTAGGTTTCTCGAAAGCGAGACGCCGCCGCCGGGCCGTTTGGGTTGATGCCATCGCTTTGCTAGTTATTCTTCCGCCAAGCAGTAGTGCGCAAGAGCCAGCAAACACTGGGCATATGAGACTTAATTTTTGATGCGCAAAACAGTGCTACGCAGTACTTTGCAATATTTATAGTTCTGGGCTGCACTGCAATTGTTATGCGCATGTTTAACCTGTCGCTAGACATTTACGACAGATGTAAAATCGTTCCCGTAAGATGATATAATAAGGATAGAAGAAATTTATTTGCTCGAGCAGTAGGCTCGATGGCCCAGTAGAATGCGTCGTCGGGAGGATATTCCTAAGACGCAGGTTCGATCCCTGCGCGAGCCATATAATTTTTCCTAATTATTTAAAAAAAATGATTCATGACCGAGCGAAGCGTTCGTCTCATTACTTGTATGTATGTATGTATGTTTAATTGACAATTTATTTCAAACAGTTGATAACAACAGTTTTGTATTCCAGAACCTAAAAATAAAAATATAGTAACGCCTTCCGTTCCAGTTTCCCGTTGACCTGCCAAGGTTCTCGCGTGACCGGATGTGAACAAATCCATGCGTTTCCGGCTCAGCGAGCGGCATCCAAGTATTACTTCCGTTAGATGTGCCAACCCTTGGGATGCAGCGCAGATTGAAAGGTGAACTCACTAGAGGCAGCCCTGGGAAGACGTGAATATTTAACGACTACACATTTGGAGTGTGGCTCAGTAGAAGTACGTGCGACTTTCGATCCAACCCACCCGAATTCGAATCCCGCTATCCCCGCACTACTGACTTTCGTCAGTTATGTGCGGATTAACATCATCATCGTCATCAGCCTATACGAGTCCACTGCTGGACATAGGCCTCTCCCAATGCACGCCACTGAGCCCGATCCTCGGCTCTTCGCATGTAATTATTGCCAGTCACGTTACGCAGGTCGTCGCTCTATCTGGCCGGAGGGCGTCCTACACTACGTTTGCCTAAACGTGGTCTCCACTCTAGAACTCGTTTACTCCATCGAGTATCGGTTCTTCGACATATGTGACCGGCCCATTGCCACTTCAACTTGCTTATTCGGTGAGCTATGTCGGTTACTTTGACACTCGCTCGAGCTCGAGCGGATTTAACACTCGCTCTAAAAACGGTGAAGGAAAACATCGTGATGAAACCGGCATGTCCAAGAATAAATCACAAAATTCAAGGACATGTGACATCCCACCCGCACAGGGCCAGCGTGGCGGATTATGGCTCATACTCTCTCTGTGAGAGAAGGCCCGTGTCCCAGCTGTGGGAACGTGATGGGCTGATGATGATGATACTACGAAAATCATGGTCAAACCACATCCACCATCCATTACATGGTCTTACCATAGCTATAATCTGGGTGTCTTTAAGACAAGAGGGAACAGGTTTTTTCTAGGCGAGCGTGCTACATCTTCAATCGCATCGTCACTTAACAACAGGTGAGATAGCGGTCAAACGCAAGCCTATAAATAATAATACCTAATAAAAAAAACATCACAACTCGAAAAAAATTGCGCATTTCCCCTTTGCACAACTATAAGTTCCGTATCTGGAATCAAACCCGCAATCGTGGTAGAGAATTATGAGCTGGCCCGCCCAAAAATTTCAGCATAAAAACTATATAAATCATTAGGTTTATAGGTACGACGATTTTCTCCAACCTCCGATTTTACGCAAAGACCCGTCGCCTGGAGCGTTCACTTCACACGGATTTGCTCTCAGCATTCATGAATCCGACGAGATAGGATAAAGAGTATGCTAATATCTCTTATTGTTACATAACTGGAACATAAAATACATATTCCTTGGGGAATACGCTACGAATTCGGTAAGGAACAGATATTGTCGTAAAGTCGTAAATAACAGATTTATTTAAATAAATCTGTTATTTACGAGGAGCTCTGTGAAATCCAGATACAAAATGCTTTATTGTACACCAAACAAAAATAATCAGGTACATGATAACAACTTAAAAAGGTTTGTACAATGGGCTGACTTATCGCTAAAAGTCTCTTCCAGTAGTCAACCTTTGGATGGAGTTATATATAATGGAATGAGCGAGTGTGGCTCAGTGGGAGCACGTGCGACTTTCGATCCGACGCACCCGAGTTCTTTTTTTTTTTTTTTTTTTACGCTTTATAGATCTATGTTTGGCCACTATCTCGCCTGATGTGAAGCGATGATGTGGCCTAAGATGGAGCACATAGATCTAGAGAGAGACGGCAGTTGAGCAGCTGCTCAGACCCGTCTCCCCGATGGTTCACCGAACATCATCCCGAAACACGACTAGGTCGCTTGACGGCATGGCTTTGTTCGGTGGGTGGTATTACAACCACGGCCAGAGCCTACCACTCGAATCCCGCTGGCCCCGCACCACTGACTTTCTTAAGTTATGTGCGGATATAACACTCGCTCTAGAAACGGTGAAGGAAAACATCGTGAGGAAGCCGGCATGTCCAAGAATTTTTCACAAAAAGTCAAGGACATGTGACATCCACCAATCCGCACTGGGCCAGCGTGGTGGATTATGGCCCATACTCTCTCTATGAGAGAAGGCCCGTGTCCCAGCAGTGGGAACGTGATGGGCTGATGATGATGATATATAATGGAGTGAGAGAGGTCGGCGGTGTAATTTTTTGGCTTGCGTTTGACCACTATCTCACCTGATGGTAAGCGATGATGCGGTCTAATATGTAACACGCTCGCCTAGAAGATACCTGTTCACTCTCGATTTGAAGACTCTTAAATAAAATAATAATAAATTATGAGGTCTAAATGTAAAACATAATCGTTTTATTTTGTAGTGGTTAGCTCTGTACGTTATAATTTGATACGATTAGGTAGATTGCTATGAATAACATGGGGGTTGGGTTGGGTTTTACCCCCAAGTTACACTCAGCTAATCAAAGTTCTGGGCGGTGGTGGTGCAGCTAGTATGGGCAGGCGTGTTGCTTACCATTTTTTTAATGGATTTGAGTGATGAGACGAGCAGGTCGTTCACCTGATGGTAAGCGCCACGCCTGCCCATAACAATTGCAGTGCCACCCAGAACTTTTAATACCATAAAAAGCACTGCGTAGCACTGCATTGCGCTCATCACTCCGAGACATCAGATATCAAGTCTCATATGACCAGCAATTTCGCTGGCTACAATGCCCTTCAAACCAGAACACAGTAATGCTTGTGCACTACTGCTTAGCGGCAGAATAACTGGCAAAGCTGTGGCACCTACCAAGACGGCCTCCCGCATACGAGAGACCTATCACGAGTAAAACTTATTTACCTACGCGTGGTAGGTACCACGAGTAGGTAGTGGTAAATAAGAAAAAAACATCAAGGGAACGATTTGTTCGTCTCGTCATACAATTATATCTTCTTCTTCCTTTTTTATATATAAAATTCTCGTGTCACAATGTTAGTTACCTTTCTCGTCCGAAACGGCTTTACTGATTTTTACCAAATGTTATATGCATATTCAGTAGGTCTGAGAATCGGCTACTATCTATTTTTCATACCCCTAAGTGATAAAGGTTGTTCACCCTTAACATTTTTTAAATTTATATGGCAAAACAAAGTTTGCCGGGTCAGCTAGTAATATGTAAATTTTAAAATGTTCCTCAAAGCATTGTATCTTTTTGTCCGGCTTTTCGATTTGATAAGTGCATATCGAAAGTGAAAGTTTTGCTATTTCCTATAACAACAACGAGAAGTTTTTGAAGCGTTACATCCTACATTTCGTCTAAAAATATAAAAATTGTCTGCCTCAGCTCGCTAAAAAAGCACAAATTTTATCGCGTCTACCCTCAAAAAACGCCTACAACCAAAACTGCAATAAACATTGAACGGGCCGATGGGAAAAGGTGAAATAAAACGTGTGTGACCTAAAACCCACGACGAACATTCGTTCACTATTAAAAAAGGAAGCTTACTTAGTCATGAGCTTAGAAATATGTGCGAGTCATTCTTATATCATATCGTTTTACAGATGTGTCATTACTTTTCTTAGGTACACTTTAGCATAAAAATGTAGTTTGTTTTTTACGTTCAGAGTTGATGCCATGGTTATTTAAAGTTAAAAAGTTCTTTATTCAATTTTGTCGTCACAGACGCACTTATGAACGTCAATTATTACAATTACTACCACCGTATCGGAAAAAGAACCACTACTCAGAAGATACGGCAAGAAACTGAGAGGCATTTTTTTTTTAGAACTTTTATTACAATATTTTATGTTTGTTTATGACAACATGACTTCAAGAAAGGAGGAGGTTCTGTGTTCAATTGTGTAACAAGAATAGTATTCACTTGATATAATATCATTCAAGTCATTCGTTCGCTACTCATGTCAACTGTCATGTTAATGTCATTTAGTCGCTTATGTCAAACGTCAGTGTATCTGTCACTGGAATTGTCAAACGACTTTGGTCGGCCATTCTGACGAACGGCATTCTTGAACGAGACGCCTCCAGCTAACGATTAAGGTTCGTAAACTATGATTATTTTGATGGAATGTTTCTTGAGTTGAATAATATAATTATACCGATTGATTTCTTCGTTTTAATGTCAATATTTCCCTTCTGAGATTAACCCCTGTTACAATTGTTTCTTTTTTATGTTTGTTACCTCATAACTCCGTCATTTATGAACCGATTTGGAAAATTCTTTTTGCGTTGGGTTCAATATAGCTATGAAGTGGTCCCATATAAATTTCATCGATATGTGACTTTGGACTTCGAAGATACATTGAAGTCGGTTTTTGTTTTTTCTAAACATTAATTATTTCTTATGTACCAGTTGGCTACTTGGCAGAAGCAGAATGTTCCATGCATCTTTGTCTTCTATGTAATTACTAGCTGTATAGTTTTATTAAGTAATATTTAGTTTTCTTTGGTAATAGTTATTTATATACAAGTTCTCGGCTGCGTGTCTTTCATACTATACCATAGCATAAAGGCTTTACTCTATGTACAATACTACTAGATACTACTGCTACTAAGTACTAAGTGCTAAGGTACTTTAAAACACCTTAGCGAGTGCTGAGTCGGAACCTTTTCCTGACATCGCGCAACATTTCACTGTTTGTTATACTTATTGTTTTTTGTTTTGCCCCTAATTTAGTAAGTTAAGTGTAATGTTGTGTGATGTCTGGAATAAATGTATTTTCTTTCTTTCTTTCTTCTTTACCACACGGTTCATGATTTTTTAAATGAAACGTAATAATTTCACGAGACGCACTTGGCTGTAATTAAATAAAATAAGAAATTAACATGTTCATACTACTTTTTTGAAGAGCGAGTGTGGCTCAGTGGGAGCACGTGCGACTTTCGATCCGACGCACCCGAGTTCGAATCCCGCTGGCCCCGCACCACTGACTTTCTTAAGTTATGTGCGGATATAACACTCGCTCTAGAAACGGTGAAGGAAAACATCGTGAGGAAACCGGCATGTCCAAGAATTTGTCACAAAAAGTCAAGGACATGTGACATCCACCAACCCGCACTGGGCCAGCGTGGTGGATTATGGCCCATCCTCTCTCTATGAGAGAAGGCCCGTGTCCCAGCAGTGGGAACATGATGGGCTGATAATGATGATGATGACTACTTTTTTAAGTTTCATTTTCTCTTTGTTTATTTTAACTATGTATGTATTTAGTTTTGGCATGTTTATGTATCCAAATAGGGGATCGGACAACTTTTCAGAAAGTGTTTTATATTACCTACAATTAATATATATAGCCATGAAAAATACTATTTTAATTAAGTAACGCTCTAAAAGTACCTAAAACTATGTTTAAATATTATGTTTCAAATTTTGCCGCGCAAAAGGGCACCTCAAAACTTGTGACGTCAAATGAAGGTAGAAAACGACAAACTCTTAGAAATAAAACTTGCAAAGAGGTTTCAATACGTTTTGTGAAGTTTGGGGACGATATTGTAGTAATGGAACGAAAAAAATTGCAAAAATACATTTTATGAAAAGCAAAAACGTAAAGTAAACACAAGCTTGACTCACGGCATTTGCCTACAAATGACGTCATGCGCTGTGATTGTTGTTTCGTTTGAGATGAAGAACAGATTAAAAATGTCAGAATTATTAAATTTTATTTATTGATTTAAAATTATAAATCATAATTATTTCACAAACGTATTGATTGAATGATCTTTCTGGTTCGACGAACATTCGTTCTAACTACATTTTCGATTTTTTCTCGATTACTGTCCGATCCCCTATTGGGAGAAGGAGCTAGTCCTTGAAACCAAAGAATACCAACTATTACTTACGTAGTGACACACAGCGTCAAGCTACGTCGAGGGCTAGAGACTTCAATAATGACATTGTAACACTTAATATGTCAATAAATATTTTTTGTTTTTTATAAAAAATATTGTATGAGAAAGATTTTTTTTTTACACTTAATAGATCTGTGTTTAGGCACTATCTCGCCTGATGTGAAGCGATGATGTGGCCTATGATGGGGCACATAGATCTAGAGAGAGACGGCAGTTGAGCGGCTGCGCAGACCCCTCTCCCCGATGGTTCACCGAACATCATCCTAAAACACGACTAAGATGTTATAGATATGAGTTTATTTCTACACCCTTATCTTATACTAGGTTCCAGGTCGATAGTTATGTAACTATTGTACCCAGGTGCGGAAAGGACTCTGCCCAATAAACCTTAGTCACAAAACCGAATTTTTTCATCCGTCTTTTTAGCTGTCTTAGGGCTGAGTTTTTCGCTTCATCATCATCGGCCCATCACGATCCCACTGCTGGGACACGGGCCTTCTCTCGTAGTATGGACCATATGTCACATGTCCTTGAATTTTTGTGAATAATTTTTGGACATGACGGTTTCCTCAGGATGTTTTCCTTCACCGTATTTACAGCCAGTGTTAAATCTACACATAACTTAAGAAAGTCAGTGGTGCGAGGCCAGCGAGATTCGAATCCGGGTGCGTCGGATCGAAAGTCACACTCACTCTCAGAGTTTTTCCCTTGGCATTCGTTAATGTTTTTTTCGTTCATTCTATAACAGAATTATTGCTGTTTAGTCTTGTGTGTCACTTAAAGAAAACGCAATGACGTTGACCTTGCGCGCAAGGCGCTGTGCTCTTTGGGGGTTTGTTTCCAAGTATACAGGAGAGCACTGAAACCGTAGGTATGTTGTGTTTTGTGGACGCTAGCGACCAATTTGTCCACCTTGTGCCTGAGCCAGTGGGCATATTGAAAACTTGATTAGACCACGTCGCTCGTTTGTTCCGGCTTCTATAGTTTTGAAAAAACTTTAGAATTGTGTGGCGCATGCGACCTTGTAAAACTAAATTCTTGGTGTAGTCACGAGAATCTTTTATGCAATTATCTATTTACTATTTTAGAGGTATAAAGCCGTAAAATTTCTTTTTGTAGACCTTGAAGGTGGTGTAGCCCTACAAGCTAAATGAAGTATCAAATACTAAAAATACTAAGATATATGTTCTAAGTAAGTAGGTATAAACGCTATCAAATTTTGACAAATGTCGCGTCAACCAAACAAATCAAAAAACGACGAAAATCGTCCAAAACTAATAAAATCAATGGAAAGAAGTAAAGAGAGGAGTATAAGAGGATTGTATTACTAAAATATGGTGTTATTGGGTTTGTTTTGATTTAAATTTGGCTCACAGGATAGCATCTCCATTTTTGGTGCTGAAACTGAAACCGTCAGCTAGCATTTGCTAGCTGTAGGCAAGAGGTTGCAGGTTCAAAGCCCGTCTAGACTAGAAATATTTTAAAACAGAAGATATCTAAACATATAAACAGAGTTGTAATATTCTATCACAATGACTCAGGGTTACACCCCGCGGGGTGTAAGTACCTTACAGGCCTGAAGGAAGCGTGGGAATCCCGCTGAGTCATAAGTGGTGAAGTACGATATATAGTTTTAAGGAGTGACTCAGTTTTAGCCATGACTATGACTCGTAGATCATTCCAAAATTTTTTTACTATACAATAGCGCATGAATTACTACTTTGCGATATCAATTTTATGGTCATAGCATTGCAAACGATTTGTTACAAGCTTTTATTTAACTTGCAATGTTTGATGTTTGTTTGGGTCAAATTTTGCAAGTTTAATCAGAACCACTTACTCTTATCCTACGGAGTTGAAATCTTGCATACTTGTCAAAGTCCGATGACAATGCAATATTATAGTGACAGCCAGCTGATCTGATGATGGAGACGGAAGGTGGGCAATGGAACTCCTTGACGGATAATCGTAAACTACTAGTGATTGGGCTCATTTTAATTTGGTCGCGGTTCCGATTACGAATTTGTTAAAAGCTTGTCTTGAAAAATATAATTTTCAACAAAAAACTTGTTTTATCTTTCATAATTTAAACGGCCAGAAGTACCTAGATTTTGATCATATACAGAGGTCTTGCTAAAATGGTCTTGGAATAATACATTCTATAACAAAAAAACTGGCTTGTATACTACTTGTTGCTACTTGTTGTAAATTTAGACCGACAAATTCGAAAGACGTAACATTTACTAACTGAACCATTTGTTCCATTCCATCCAAAAAAATTAACAATACTAAACTAAACAAAGAACAAAATGATACAATAGTCCCGAATTGAATTCCCGGCGGAATTTCATTCAGAGATTCCGTGTCCCAATGACAGATATAATTAAACAACGGGAGATACAAAGCGACAATAAAGCAAAGTTTAGAATAAAAGCGGGAAACGATGGACAAGAAAAGACAAAAGCTTTCAATATTAGTGAGAGAGATAAATTGAAGGGCTCGGTGTTATCAAAATCGTTGTGCGTATTTATTTATTATTATATAATCCTACTATCCCACTACTTGTGCTTGTGGTGAAATTTGTGCGTGTGGTAGACCCATAAGGCACATTTTGTCTGTGCCAGGCGCACAGAAATAATGTGCCTTATGGGCCTACATGCAAGAGGCTTGCGCAGGCGAAACTGTGTTGAAGCTTGTGCGTGTGGTAGACCCATAAGGCACATTTTGTCTGTGCCAGGCGCACAGAAATAATGTGCCTTATGGGCCTACATGCAAGAAGCTTGCGCAGGCGAAACTGTGGTGAAGCTTGTGCATGTGGTAGGCTCATAAGGCACATTTTTTCTGTGCGCCTGATCCTGTCTAATCTAGCCAGAGGCCAGTATATTTTTCTCATATTTTTTTTTATGGAACTACCTAAATGATGTGAGGAACAAGTCGTTCACCTGATGGTAAGCGCCACGCCTGCCCATAACAATTGCAGTGCCACCCAGAACTTTTAATACCATTAAATTGCATTGCGCTCATCACCCCGGAAAGTCTTATATGCCCAGTAATTTCGCTGACTACAATGCCCTTTAAATCGGAACACAGTATATGTAGGGTAGAGCAATCAAAGAGTACGCACTTTTGAAAATTTAATTTTTAATAAAATCAACTTTAAGTTTACAGTCTACAAAATTATTTCTTAATTATCTTTGGTTCATCAGGAACATATTTTTAATTCTTAAAATATGTAATATTACTAAAAATATAAAAAAATGCCCTTGCCTTATGACCAGTCCAACGCGTACTCTTAGTCTGCGCTATAGCTAAGAGTACGCATTGAAAAATTGAGATATTTATTTGCAGTTATCACATGTTAAGGCCCCAAATACAACATAGTCTGTACATTCGTCATGCCACCAAGCCTCGCACCGACAACATTGAATCCAGTCTTCAACTTTAGTTCTTAAAAGTCTATGTCTTCCTTTTATATTTGCCCATGTTGGTGGTTCTGTGAAAGGACCGAACCGCAAGCAAAAAAAAAAAAAAGAATGATTACAGATTTTTTGATGAATGGCAAATGCGTGGAAGTCCAATATCAATAGAAAAAATAAAAATATTTATTGTACTTTTAGGGTGCGCACTCTTACCAAAAACGTCTTTGGATCTGTGATCCCAACTATTTTCGTCTAACAACCGAACATGCCTTCATAACCTCGATCTATACAAAGTTCTATGTGCAAATTTCATGAATAATCCCCATTCACAGATTAAGTATTCATATTTATATTACAATTCACATTCAAAATTGATGATAAATAACATCAAACATGTTGAAAACTTAAATATTGCAATAAAATTGTGAAAACTTACCGCAGCAAAGCGAAGTTATGTCCGGCACCTTGTCTTGACACAGACAACTGATTGGTGTCACAAAAGTGCCATTAGAAAATAATAATCTTTGTTTAGAAGCATTGCGTACTCTTTGGTAGTGCGTACTCTTTCGTAACTCTACTATAATGCTTGCGGACTACTACTTGGCCGCAGAATAACTGGCAAAGCTGTGGTACCTACCAGACGGCCTCTCGCATACAAGAGACCTACCACGAGTACCTGTTTATCAATTTAAGATTTAATTCCGCTTTTTGAGACAAAATATATTCAGTTTCTTCCAAACATCTAATCTCATAAACTTATTCAATACCGGCTAAAATTGAGTTTGTCGTTCTGAAACCACCGGAAATAGATTCGCGCCGCTGCCAACCGCTTCCGGCCGACTGATCCTGCCGGCCGTTTCCGGTGCGGTCGCTTTGTTATGGCTCACTTCCGGTGCGAATGTCCATTTTTGTGGTGGAAAAGTAATGTATTGTTGGTTTTCTTCGGACGTGAAATATTGTAGGTATAAAGGGTGTTGACTGACAGTCTCCGTCGTACGGTGGGTGAGAAATCTGCCCTTCCGCACCAGGGGTACTATTTTAGAACTCATGACAAAATATCTCATACTATGTTTATGAAAAATGAAAGGCGACTTTCCTGAAGTGCAGACTCATCGATATGTGCATCCTGCCCTCCCTAACCTACGGTGCTGAAATATGGTCACTGACTGGACTCTCGATATTTCAAACTTTTGAAATTACCAAATAGCGACGGAGCGTAGCGTCTTAGGTATAAAGAGGATTGACAAAATCCGAAACACTACGCTGCGTTCGATCACAGGAATTGTTGATGTTTGCCAGAAAGCAGCCAGATTAAAATAGGATTGAGCGGGTCACGTCGCACGAATGCATCGCGACCGGTGGGCTCAGATTGTCACGCAATGGGTGCCAGAAGATTTAATTTATATAACTATTTTTATGTTTAAATTACCTATTTTTTACTATTTTATATTACTTACACCACATATAATTTGTTTGCAAATAAATAAATGTCTAAATGTCTAAAGATGGGCTACGGCGCCGAGAGAGGCCAAGAAAACCCTGCGATATGATCCCATGCAATCCAAGAGGACTGGCTTGACAAAGTGGGAAATTGGGATGCCTGCAAACAGATGGGGGAGACTTTCACCAAGGCTTTTTACATTTTTACAGTTTAGGTTCATATTTAAAAAAATATAATATTTATCAACCACGACTACTCGCTTTCTTTCGTTAAAAAAACCCGGTGAGTTTTTGACGAAATCGTACGAGACGAGCAGTTTGTTCACCTGATGGTACGCAACACGCCTGCCGAACAATGTAAAGCTACTAGGGTAATACAATTGGTGGTCTTATCGCATTAAGCAATCTCTTACAGACACCCTTTGGATGGATTGGACAAATGTTAAAAGAATAGACGGTAGTGCACAGCAAATAAATTAATATAAACAATAATAAAATAAAACAACAATCATACATAACTAAATAATATACTATTAACGACAATTACTTACATATTACTAATCTTAATACATACACCTATACTTTACATATACCTACGTAACTATAGGTAGTTTATTTTTAAGACGAATAAAGCAATAACAAAATGTGAACTGTTTTCTAAGCCGTTGTAGCGTTAGTATGAAGCACTCCGAATACAATTCCATTCTCGGTATAGTTTTAAGTAAATTGGGTTTCCAAATATTTCTGTACAATGCAGTCCTGACTTGAGAAGTCTACGATAAAATGTAAGCTGTGGTAAAGCGACTACTTACGTTTTCTGTAGCTAAACAGAATTCAATTTGGGATTTTTGGAATGAAAATCGACCGAGTGTAGCTCAGTGGGAACACGTGCGACTTTGGATCAGACGTACACGAGTTTGAATCCCGCCGGCCCCGCACCACTGAATTTCTTAAATGTACGGATTTACCACTTGCTCAAAACAAGGTAAAGAAATACGTCGTGAGGAAACCGGGTTGTCCAAGAATTAATCACAAAAATTCAAGGACATGCGACATCCACCAACCCGCACTGCGCCACCGTGGTGGCTTATGGTCCATACTCTCTCTACGAGGGAAGGCCCGAGTTCCAGCAGTGGGAACGTAATGGGCTGATGATGATAATGAGACATGGTGTGAAGAAAACATCGTCTCCCAGTGGAGTAACCTTAGAGTAGTACTATAACTAGGTATATGTAATACATAGTTATATATACTCTAAGGGAGTAACCATGACTAACGGGAAATAAAATTCCTAGTGGTCAGAACCTCTCAAAATTTACTATCGTCACACACTTCACCAGTTTTGTTAAAAAGGTCATATTTGAAAATTTTTGATAAAATTTTCTCATATCTATTTGAAAATTTCAGATTTAGATCGGGTGCAGTATCAATATGAAAGCCCCAGAAATTGTAGTAGGTATTTTTGGGGCAAAATACCTGACATTTGGATGGTATTTCACAAGGTTTTTTTTAACATGCAATGTATATGTATATTTGTTCGGGTGGAATCTTGCAAGCTGAATTAGAACCACTTCATCTTATCCTACGAAGTTGAAATTTTGCATACTTGTCAAAGTCCGATGACAATGCAATATTATGGTGACAGCCAGCTGATCTGATGATGGAGACGGAAGGCGGGCAATGGAACTCCTTGACGGATAATCGTAAACTACTAATGTATGGGCTTCTGATTACGAATTTGTTAGAAGCTTGTCTTGAAAAATATAATTTTCAACAAAAACCTTATTAAGATATGGCTCTTACAAAAGACCTCTCACTTACCTAATATTCCAATTGCACCTTCATTTCACCACTTCATATTCACAGCCCCATATTCTCAAAGCGTATGACGTGCAGTCATTACAAATAAAAGTATAGGTTCATGATAGTGTTAATAGTAACCACATCGTAATTACTAGTTTGACCACTCTGAAAGAGCTTGTGAAAGACACATACTTACTGCAACACAGCACTAAAATTAGGTATAGGTAATGTGCACTTCGCAAAATATATATATCTAATACAGAAGTATTTTCCGTTATAAAGATATTAACTCGTATATCACCGGAAAATTGTAAACAGCGCTATATGAAATCTAGCAGTATTGATTGATTGATTGATAACACTATTGTACACCAATAACATAACAAAAACAAATAAAAAAAGTCGTGTGGCACTCGGAGACTGCCGCGGTAAAGCTATTGCATAGCATTCGGAGTGGGGGGTGTTAGGTTATTTTCGTTACGGAATTTCTGGATTCGGTCTCCACGCTCAAGGCCCGCGATAGAAGCTATGCAATAGCTTAAAAAAGAACTTAAAAATGTATTAGTCCAATGGGCGGTATTATCGCTAATAAGCGATCTCTTCCAGATAACCTTTGGATGGAGAGGATTTGTGATACGGCAAAAGACGTGGTGTAGACACTTATATATAATATTATAACTACAACAGTATTGTAAACTGACGACACATTGTGTATGGATAATGATTCAACTAATTTAACTCAAATATTTTCAATAGCTCTCTGACGGTGTTTTTTTTTTTACTCTTAATAGATCTATGTTTGGCCACTATCTCGCCTGATGTGAAGCGATGATGTGGCCTAAGATGAAGCACATAGATCTAGAGAGAGACGGCAGTTGAGCGGCTGCTCACACCCGTCTCCCCGATGGTTCACCGAACAATACAATTTTCAATTTCCAATTTTCCAATTTACAATTTTTTTTTACAATTTTTGGGTACATAAAATGTATCCTTTAGAAGCACTAGTTCTGTTGTTAGTCCGGTTAACAATATAAATACAACACTAGGAATAAGGAAAATTACAAGTGCCTGTGACTCGATTAACCAAAACATATAAACAAGGATTTAGTCTAAAACTTGATATGTACAATAAATGACCTCTTCATGTAACTAGATTACCTATCCTAGAGTTCAAAGCAAAAGTCAAAGCGTTCTTCGAAACAAATCCCTTCTACAAATAAACGAATTTATGACAAAATGCTGGAAGGCAGAATGTTTATTTTGAAAATTTTAAGTAGCAAATAATTAATTAATGAAATTTGTATGATAATGACATGCCTTATATAACTTACAATGTTATAGTGTGGTCAATAAATAAATTGAAATTGAAATTGTGCAACACTTTAGTTGCAATAGTCCGGCTCTCTCAAATCACCGAACTATCGCTACCATTTGGTATCAGTAGTTTGGTTGTAGTCCGGTTACCGAACTATTGCAACTTTTCAGTGCCAATAGTCCGTTTACGCCAAAGCACCGAACTATAAATACATGTTTGTTGACAATTAGAAATCAATTTTATCAATTTGTTTATTTTATTGTGAAAGTGTTTAATTTGTGACTTTTGACATATAAATGGAATTTCCTTACTTTTTTATTATTTTTGACATTAGATTTGCATTGATTATATTGTATACCTAAATGTATTTGACATTGAATTTGAACATTATCTAAACCATTTTGTAAATTTAGTATTCCATTATATGACAATTGATAAATGACTGACATTATTATTTAACAACAATTATGTGATCAATGTAGTTATTTTATTTTATTATGAATTTTGATGTTACTATTAATAATCATAACTGTGTAATGTATGTAATTGGACTCCGTTTATATTACAATAAATAATTTGATTTTGAATTGTGCTGACAGTACACCGAAGTACGTCCCTATACCTATAAATATATATGTCAGCGTCTCGGGCAATCTTTTGAGCGAGACCGTTCGTTCGGAAACTACCCGACCGACGACGCTGCATTTTCTACATATCTGCGTCTGAACTGGGTACTGAATTCGCTCGAGAAAATCTCGCACGCTTTTGGACCGTAAGATTGGTGATACTTTTGATTTTTTGCCCTTTTCTCATTATTTATTAAATGTATTTTTTTATTCCTATGTAAACTACGAATTACTTACGAATTACTTTATTTTAGTATGAAAGTTTTCGTGAGTTTGATTCATTATAATTATTTAATAAAACGGCTAGGACTCACGTAGTTTGTCGAATTAGTCGACCTAGGTTTCGAGCATATCCGATCTACTAAGTGTCGACTAATTTGATAAACCACGTGAGTCCTAGCCGTTTTATTAAATAATTTTTATTTTAATGTCATATATCTTCGTCTGATTGTTCGTGATGTCATGGACAGGGTTTCGACTGAACATCAGTGCTAAGGTACTTAAGATACCTTAGCGTATGGTGAGTCGGAACCTTTTCCTGACATCGCGCAACATTTCACTAGTGTTTTTGTTTTGTCTTTATTTTAGTATGTTCAGTGTAATGTTGTGTGATGTCCGGAATAAATGTATTTTCTAAATACAATACTTCACTCGGACTTTTTGGTGGGAAATGAAAAGTGATGTAGTTCGATTTTGATTTATTTTCCTAAGATTTTCATGGAACTGAGTGGTGAGACAACTACAACGAGCATGTGGTTCGCCTGGTAGGCGCCACGCCTGCCCATAACAATTACAGTGCCACCCAGAACTGTTAATACCATTAAAAGCACTGCGTAGGAAGCATTGCGCTCATCACCCCGAAACATCAGATAATAAGTCACATTTGCCCAGTAATTTCGCTGGATACAATTGCCTTCAAACCGGAATACAGTAATGCTTGCGCACTACTGCTTGGCGGTAATAACTGGCAAAGCAGTGGTACCTACCCAGACAGCCTCCCGCATACAAGAGACCTACCACTAGTAAAAATGTTGGTGGAATATTAGCCCATAAGTGTTTGTAAAAGTGCGAGAGTGTAGGCAAATAAAACAAAACAGCTGACAAACGTTAGGGTATTTAGGGCTTGAGGGTCTGACATGTGGAAGATGGCTCTCAACACCACTTGAAGAATTTTCAAAACATGCAATAAAAATACTTGACACTGGCTTAATACAAATAAGACTCGAAGCCATATTAAAAGTTAACTTTCATCATGCGAACAGCTAAGGAATGGAACGCCTTACCAGCGTCTCTGATTCCCGATTCTTATAATCTAGGTGTCTTCTGTGAATCGGTATCTTCTAGGCAAGTATGATCCATCGTTGACCACGTCATCACTTTCCATCAGTCGAGACTGCGGTCAAATGCTTGCCCTATCAGGTAATAAAAAAAATCAATCAAGTTTTTTTACTTCTTTTAAGTAGTTAGTTTAGTTTTAGTTAGTGAAGTGTAGAATTGTTTTCAGTAGTAAAGGCATATGCCCGTTAAAAAAATATGTTTTTTTTTAATCTAAAGAGTAATTAATATGCCATAAACCCACTACGCGTTCAAATGGCGTAGTGAATTCAATTCAAATAATTTATTTCAATTTGGAACATGGTGTACACTTTTTAACGTCAGGTAACAATAAAATATATAAGTCAACAAAATATTATAAAGCATTAAGTATGTTTTTTTTGTCTACTAACATTAATAACAATTATTATAATTATAAAAAAGTCAAAAATTATTTCAAATTAAATTATGTCAATATGTCAAAATCAATGTTCATTTGAGTATATTCAATTTATCTTCAGAATATCCCCCCGCGTTATTATTTTCTACGTACGTACCTTTATACGGGCCCGCTGACTCGATCAAATATAAAGAATGTAGGTTCCAAGCCATTCCCCGGGAGCCATCAATGGGATTGAGAACATTTTTATAGGGATTCCTTCCCTACTTACCTGCACTTTTTTTTTACGCTTAATAGATCTATGTTTGGCCACTATTTCGCCTGATGTGAAGCGATGATGTGGCCTAAGATGGTGCACATAGATCTAGAGAGAGACGGCAGTTGAGCGGCTGCTCAGACCCGTCTCCCCTATGGTTCACCGAACATCATCCCGAAACACGACTAGATCGCTTGACGGCATGGCTTTGTTCGGTGGGTGGTATTACAACCAAGGCCAAAGCCTACCACTCCAAAGCGCGTAAGCGGGTTTCATCACGATGTTTTCCTTCACCGTTTTAAAGCGAGCGTGCAAAATCTGCACTTAACTATAAGTCATTGGTGCAGGGCCGAGTCGGGATTCGAACCCAGGTGCGTCTGATCGAAAGGCGCCTGAGTTCCCGCTGAGCCACACTCGCTCTAAAAACTTGAATGAACGTGGATAATGATGATTATATACGTGGAAAGCTGAAAATATGTTTTATATCTACACTAATATAAAGAGGAAAGATTTGTATTTTTGAATGTTTGTAATAAATAAACTCAAGAACTACTGAAACGATTTCAAAAATTCTGTCACCATTAGATTGCTACATTATCACTGAGTAACATAAGCGATATTTTATGTCGATATAATAAATATAGCCTATGTCACTCAGGAATAGTACGCTAAGAAGAAGGTAGAAAGCTATTAATGAAAGAATTTTTACAATCAGTCCAGTACTTTTGAGTTTATTCGTTACAAACATCAAACACAACTTTCCTCTTTGTAATATTATTAATAAATATGTCGCTCTTTCTAACGGGTTATACACCCGGTCCTTTGGCAGGCTTGCGCGGGGACATGAGTCCAACACGTATAGGCCTCTTAGAGCATTTAGTTTAGATATGTAATGGGCAACACTTATCGGGGACTGTCTCTAAGTGCATCATTAAGAAGATGAAATTAAAGACAGCCCCCGATAAGAGCGAGACCATTATTAGATATATGAAAATTACTTATGATTGGGCTATGGAGGTGCATTTTTATCTGATGAGAGCCGGTGTATTATAAAATATGAGACTTCGGCACCTACCAGTTACGCCTCATAAGAAAATATTTAATTATTATTATTAGGTATATCATTAGTGTATTAGTAGCAACACCTGAAAATAGTTTGTTACCAGACTCGGGAGTACAATCAATATCAATATTTATTTCTATTTATTTATTTATATATTTAATAGTTTTCCACAAAAATTGTACAAGAAACGACTTAATGCTATTTAGCATTATTTACCAGTCTTCCAGGTCGTGAAAGAAATATAGTGGGTGTGCAGCTACGCTATGAGCAAAAGTACGTTGAGATATACTAAATACAACATTACAATAAATATAATTATATAATATAACAATACGCTTAAAAATGTCTTTAGTATTACTTTTTTGGAGTGGCGAGAAGTAAATTATTTGAGGATCTTAGCTGTCGGTCATGAGTGTCCCCAAGAAGTTGAAATTTTTGTTTCAGGTATTCAGGAGAATTTGGATCTTTTAGTACCGTAAAAAGGACGCAGATAATTCTTATATAGTTTATATGTTCTATAGTTTATTTTGATCGATAAATTAATTTTCGTGATGCCTTGTCTAAAACTTCTCACGCACACAAATCGTGAGCGACGTAAACATTCTAACAAATATATTTTGTTACAATTGTAAATACTTGTTCATTCACGGGAAACCGCGGGCGCACCTAGTAATATATAGGGTGGATTTTTGAGACGGGGCAGTAACGGCAGGTAACCTTGTTGATCAGCATTGAAAACACTATCGATTGACATTTTTGTGCATCAATATTTCAACACGTCGAATGTCTACTAAATTTAAAATACGGACCACTATGGGCCCGGACGGCCGGGCCCAGCCGATGTACTAGCTTCGTACCTAAAGTGCAGAGTGCGCCAGGACTGACCTAACGTAATTAAAAGAAAGTCTTCTGTTATAATACTAGCGACCCGATCCGGTCTTACAAATGCGCGAATACGAACACGCGATATTGATCAAGAAATTATTTAAATAAAAAAGCCACAAATAGATTAGAAGTTCTAAGAGATTAAACAGACAGGCTTTTGTCATTTCGAGTGTCTTAGGGAGATGAGTGCAGTGCCGCGGTGGATTTTTTCAAACAAAGTTCTGTGTGGTGCTGCAACAGCTTTTATGACCAGGCGTGCCGGTAACTACCAGGTGAAAGACCTGATGCTCGTGTTTTTTCTTAATTATATAAAATTAATAAATCAGTAATTAGTAGTGCGCAAGCATGACTGTGTTCCATTAGAAGGGCATTGTAGCCAGCAAAATTACTGGGCATATGAGACTAAATATTTGATTATTGGGGTGATGAGCGCAATGCAGTGCTACTCAGTAATTTTTACGGTATCAAAATATCTGGGCGCACTGCAATTGCTATGGGCAGGCGTGGCGCTTACCATCAGGCGAACGACTTAGTCGACTAATAACTCAGCCCCATACATTTTTAAGTAAAACTACCGGCGTAACTCAAAATTCAAAAGACTTGCACAATGAACCTAGAAGCCACAAAAGGTTAAAATATTAACATAAGTTTCAATATTCAAAATCAAATTCTCTGTAACTTGGTACATCCCTACAGGCGGGGAGGCCAATTTACACGGCTGTTAAATAAACAGTGTGTATGAATTGTCGGCAAGTTGTTGCATTCAGTATCGAGTTTGTGATTGTATTGGAAGTTTGTTGTTGTCGGAATTAATAAAACAGTTACCGCATTACGGAGTGGGGGACTTAGTGCTAGATAAGGCTTTCATTTTGCGGTGGGGTTATGCAGGAAGTATAGCCGCTTGTTGCTTTGTAAGCTCTCATCAGCCCTAGATATGATGATGTTCGGTGAACCATCGGGGAGACGGGTCTGAGCAGCCGCTCAACTGCCGCCTGTCTCTAGATCTATGTGCTCCATCTTAAGCCTCATCATCACTTCACATCAGGCGAGATAGTGGCCAAACATAGATCTATTAGGCGTAAAAAAAACATAGCCATTATTAGCTTTATAACAAAATCCCAAACAACATAAAAATAGAAAACAAAGAATCAATCTTCTTAAAAAAAATGTGATAATTTAGACGAGTTTTTCAACGACAAGTAACGTAAAATTATATAATTATTTTTAATAATACTACTTATAATATGTTTGCTTATATAATGAATTGGTCCGGTCGCTATAGCTTCTATTGCCATACCGTGTCAGGGTCGCATATGTTTACTAATCCTTTCATAAGACCTCTCCAATTGTACAATACATAATTGCAATAAATAATAGGCAATTAATTTATATACACAACAAACTCAAATACAGAGACATATCTAAATCTAAACTAAAATAGCTAAATGACTTAAATATATATACAAAACATAATAAAATTATTCTAAAAGGCCTATGGTGGAGGGGAAAGTGCCCAGAACGCTGGCCGCATTGCCACGCTGAATAGCAATGCTGATTTTTTGACCCAAATATGAGCATTCTGGCAACACGTCGCCTCCACCAGACGTTTTGCCAAGTCCCTAGATTTCATGGGTGCTCGGCCCCCACAGTCCTAATGTTTCTACCCCAAACGGCACAAACATGCAACCTCGGTCGAGATTTGTATATTTGCGCCGTTTGAGGTTTTCAGCTTTTGACGCAGTTCCGCCAGTCCTAACAGTTGTTTCTGGAAGATGAGATGGAGCCAGGGTATCTACACAGGTAGCATCCCTTACTAACGGCCGTCCCACCTTCCAAGGAATGAGTGTCATAAAAATAAATAATTGAGTATTGAGTCATATAAATACACAATACCTAACACCACAATCCAGTTGCATGCATGTCCATGTACCTCTATTCTCCGTGAAATTGAAATCGATATGCATGACAGTAATTTTTTTCAAAAATATGCAGTTTTTATTTAAAATGCTATCGATGGTTCCTAAGAACAAAAATTCCACAAAGGACCAAACCAAAATGTACCCTGACGATTCCAAAAGTTTGCTACACCCTGTATATCATCAGCCCATTATGTTCCCAGCTTTGACATGGGCCTTCTCTCTGAAAAAGAGTATGGGCCACGCTGGCCCAGTGTGGTTAGCAGACGACACATTATGTCCTTGAATTCTCGTTTCCTTTTCATCGAGGGACGAGACGTTTGTTTACTTGATGGTAACTGTTATAGGCAGGCGGGCTGCCTACGATATAACATTGGTACCACACAGAACTTTGTTTCAAAATCTAGTTATTTCAAAATCTAAATCCAAACTGTAGGCCTCTTCAATGTAGTCCACCTACAGGCTGCACGTGTCCAGAGACGTGCAGGACACCTTAAACAGAGTGATCTTGACATAAGTCGAACAACGTACAAACCTGCGGGCGATCTTATTGGCTCGTACTGACCCGTCCCGTGCCCGTCGCTCCATCTCCATGTTGGCAAGGTCTCTAAGGCCCTCTGTGAGTAATATAGCCCAGATATTGAAACGGATCTACCCGGTCTAGACGAACACCATTAAGTAGAACATCTGGTACGTTTATCGGACACTCCACACCCAATAATTTAATTAGTAATGCCCAGACGTAAGAGCCATGAACGATCTGCTCGTCTCGTCACTTTATACAAAAATAACCTATCTAGCACAACTTTAGGTCCTCGTAACCATGTAATCCAAAAGCATGCGCTTGCAGAAATGAATTTATAAACGCGCGACATAGTCCGACACGAGCCACCATTGCTGTGGGAAATTGTATACGCACTGTGTCGGAAAAAGTTGCGTTTATATAGCTCGCTAAACATTAATTACATATAAGTTAAATTAAATTCTTAAAATAATTTATTATAGCAGGTGTGATGCAATAAAAGTGATGAGTAATTATAAATTACAAAGACGTTATTGAAAACATGTCGCGCTTATACATTCCTTCCTGCAAGCGCATGCTTTTGGATTACATAGTTACTAGGACCTAAAGTTATGCTGGATAGGTATTTTTATATGACTATCTATATACTTCTACTTTTTTATGAACCATAGTCGCCGTAACTGTTTTATTTGTTAAACAAAGTTCTGTTAAAACATATTATGCTGAAAAACAAATAGCTTAAATACAATTAAGTATATACAGAAACTTTAAAACATAAAAAATAAGATGCCAATATTATAGAGTAGCAAGTCGTCGTGGGATGATCCCTGTAATTCTGTAATTACTGGCTAAGAATTTAATTAAATAGAAGAATAAATGACAGAGCAAATTATAAATTGATATTGCAGAAGCGTTTAAAACCCGCCATCGGTTTTAAAACTTAGTGCGTATCACCATAATATTTAATGTTTCATAGTATTGGCCGTGTTATGCCGCCGTCCACCGTTTTGAACGTTAACTGCTAGATGAATATCGTATTATGAGTCACAATATATCACAATTCGCGGCTAGTTGAGTGAGTCGTTGTAATGCATGGCTAAGTATACCTTGGTACTATTAAGTATTCTGTGCTACTACCACAATAAAGATCACACAAGTACAAAACTGTTTATTGTATACCAGATTACAAAAAGAAATAGAAACAGCACAAAATGCCTTATTATGGTAGTACAATGGGCGGTCTTATCGCTAAAGCGAATCCTTTGTGATGGCCCTACAAAGACATTGTCGCAGTGAAAAATAACTTATGTTTAACTAACCACCAGATCCATTAAAAAGGAACGGCAAAAATCACTTTATATTGGCAAAAATGTCAATGACCACCAAAAAATATCACCGAAAAAGATTGAATCCCTAAAAAAACCAAATGATCACCAAAGTAGGCTCCACCAGAAGTCTCGATCGTCACCCCTTCATGTCGCTTCCCCTACTTGACTTTCGCTCCGCTGCGGAAGTCACCGGCTCGCTTTGCTCGCCACCTCCCCATCGCTCCACTCGGCCTCGTAGACTTGCTTCATTCAGGACCTCCTTCGCGAGCTTTTGCTTCCGCGCTTTTTATATACACTTTTTGGAGTGGTAGGCTCTGGCCGTGGTTGTAATACCACCCACCGAACAAAGCCATACCGTCAAGCGACCTAGTCGTGTTTCGGGATGATGTTCGGTGAACCATCGGGGAGACGGGTCTGAGCAGCCGCTTAACTGCCGTCTTTCTCTAGATCTATGTGCTTCATCTTAGGCCACATCAGGCGAGATAGTGGCCAAACATGGATATATTAAGTGTAAAAAAAAAAAAAAAATCTAGGGGTAAGAGCGAGTTGGACCACGGAAGAGGTGCGGCAGTTCGATTTGGTAGTCATTTACTAAATTTGGTGATCATTTACTAAATTTGATCTGCCCATACAATCTTTGGATAGAAATGTATGGGATCTCGAAGATTATTTTGACGTTCATCACTATCACTTCATAGTAGGTATAAAACAAAGTCGCTTTCTCTGTCCCTATATCCCTATGTATGCTTAAATCTTTAAAACTACGCAACGGACTTTGATGCGGTTTTTTTTAATAGATAGAGTGATTGAAGAGGAAGGTTTATATGTATAATAACCGTGCGAAGCTGGGGCGAGTCACTAGTTTATAATAAACCTTTGTGGGAGAAATAAATAAATGTTCTGTTATGTTATGTTATGTATTATGTCCCGTGAAAAATCAGTCCTTAATCTGAGTTCAACACCATATACCGATTTTTGACGATTGGCGTTTGAGGGATCAGTGAGTACGCCGGCAAATAAACATGGAGTACTTTATTTTTCCCATAAAACACGAATCACGACGTAGATACAACTTTAATTTAAACATGTCTAATATAACGTAAGAAGTGACACAACATTTCATGAAACAAGGTTTTTCTTAAAAAATATAAGAAATAAACGTTCTAGAGTTGCTGCTACTTTTTCGCTCAAAACTCTTGTATTCTCACGAGAGCATTTTTTTATTTATGCAGGAGCTGTTTCCCTTCTTGCTTGTTTCGTATGTAATCCATTACACCGTTGCGAATTCAAAATTTTACATGAAAATTATGGTTGCCATGCTGTAGTCGTTTTGGTCTTCGTTTTTAGCAATGAAAAATAAACAAGTTAGAATTTAGAAGTAAAACAAATTAAAATATTTTGTCTTCATCATTAATAGCGGAAACATGCAAGCTATCATTGTGTTTCGGGTTCAATGTCACTGTCGCCAGCAAAATTACACGAATGATTATAATTTAAGCACTCTTGTAGGTAAGTATAAATCTATTTTGTCGGTTTATTCTGTTTATTTTTCAGTAAAGAACATTTTACACACGGTCAGCAACTGACTGCGAATTCGAGACAAGTCAGCGTTGACTGTGTGTGAACTGATTGGTCTAAATTTAATATTAAGTCAGTACAACGCCGACTGACTTGGACTGACTCTTTAATAATATATGAGTACAAGTCAGCTTTAGGCGCCGGCACTGATGTCGATCACTGAGCAGCTTAATTAGTTTTAAGGCCTCTGCAACACCGGGCGTGGCGTTGGCGGTTTGTTTTTATTTGTAATGTACTGAATTGTATTGGGCAATGCACACAGAGAGCGCGGCGCGGCGGGGCGGCGCGGGGCGCATGCAAAAATCGTCACGTCACGCCCGCTGTTTGTAAAGACCTCCCCATATTGATTTATTTAAAAACTGCAGGAAAACTACAACCGGTGGTTATGGCATTAAGCCCTTGGGGGATGTGTGTCCATCGACAAAATACATTTACTACCGGCTTTTACCTTACACGCAATTTTAATCTTTATGTCCTAGGGATCTATGAAGTGCATAGGTTTGTGGTGCGCATTTGTAAATTTGTATTCATTGTAATAAGGGCGCTACACAAAGTTTTGTATGATAAGTTATGGTTTTACAGGAATATGGTTTTACTGGCAGTCTTGGGGGCTATTGACTGTATTAATTTATGTTGTAGGGGTAAAGTTCGGTTTAAAGAACATTTATTCTCTTTAAGAAATTACAATTTCGTTTATAAAAAGAACTTATTTTAAACTTATAAATTTAAAACAGTGAGCATGCATTAACTAGGTACTTAAGTCTAAGGAAACTTAAAACATAGGATTCAAGCAGTGCGTTAATCATTTGTTCTTAACTATTATTATTACATTTTTTCTATTATGTTTTTTTAAACAAGTAGTTATAATCACTAGAATACTCTTTTTAGCGGATCGACCGCCCATAGCACTATTTAAGTTTTTAGTTATATTTTTATTTATCTTTCGTTATATTATTTGTATGCAACAAGGTATTTTCAATTAATCAATCATCAACAAAATTAGCGGTTATTCGATTCTGCGATTGCTGTAGCAACACCGCAGCCGCGCAAATATTTGTCTAGTTGTTTGTGTCAACGCTAAGTCGTTTAAGTTGATTATGCTGTTTGGCTAAACTGGTCTTTGCCAAAATTGGACCTATTGTCTTTTTAGTACCGTCTTCTTTTTTAACCTATGCTACCCCCTGCTGGGCAAGAGTCTCCCCCAAGTCCTTCCAGCCGTCCCTATCCTGCGCTACCTCGCACCAGCCATCTTCAGGTACCCATTCCGTTGTGAGTTTTCGATCTGGATGCATATGGCTTATGTGACCCGCCTAATCCCACTTGAGCCTGGCAGCATTTTTACCCACGTCAATTATGCCCGTTTTAGAGCGCAGTGTAGCATTTCGAAACCTGTTCTTTAACGCCCAGGATGCTGCGCTCCATTGGTCTTTGGCTAAATGGTAGTAGCGTTAATGTTAGCAATATTGCTGATATTGTTAGTTTTGTAAAATTATAAATACAACTTGAAAAGCAAGAAAGTAAGGGTAAAAGGGCAATGGAGCTTATGAAGCACGGTATTGCAAATGTCTACGCGACGGAGATGAAACTCTGATGTGAATCTCGTCACAATAATTCATTTTTTAACAAAAAAAACTGACTTCAATTCTGACGTCCTAGGTGACTGGTAGAAAATGCTATCTGAGTGACGTCGCGGACGGCCTTACATCGGTATACGCCCGCGTAAATTTACAACCATAAAAATACTAAATCGATTCAGTTCTTAGTGACAGTGCTATTATAGTGTGCTATTGCGTCTAAGGTAGCTGTGTGAGTGTTTGCATATACGAACTCCCTCGGGATAGTGCATAAATCAAAGATCTAGATTGGTGTGATATCATATTATGGTTTAGACGAAAATTCAGTCTCGTGGTTTAACAGTTACTTAAGCAACCGGTACCAGACTGTTAAACTGGTAAAGAGTGATGGTTCTAGTGTTTGCTCTCGCCCAAGGCTCATTAGTCGCGGCGTCCCACAGGGATCAATACTTGGTCCACTTCTTTTCATCATCTACAGTGCTGATATCGCTAAAGTTATTAAACATTGTATGTATCACTGCTATGCTGACGATGTACAAATTTACTTGTCAGATTCGCCAGATAAGTTACC
This sequence comes from Petrophora chlorosata, assembly GCA_951640565.1. Lineage (NCBI taxonomy): Eukaryota > Metazoa > Arthropoda > Insecta > Lepidoptera > Geometridae > Petrophora > Petrophora chlorosata. The sequence continues at coordinate 11,313,234 of OX621203.1, read as the reverse complement.
ACAAGCTGTAACAGGGCTTAATGAGAATTTGGATGGAATTGCGGACTGGTCAAAACGAAATGCTCTTGTCTCAAACCCTACCAAGTCGAAGTATATGGTTATGGGTACGAAAATGCAAATTAATAGGATCAGTGGTACTCTAGACGTAAAGATTCACGGTAACCAAGTAGTTCGTGTAGAAGAAGCTAGAAACCTCGGCATAATATTTGATAGTTACCTGAGATTTGAAAATCATGTGCTTCATATGGTCAAAAACTGTTTTTATCGTCTCAAGGTGCTATACCACATCCGGGACTATCTCTCTGAATCGTCACGTATCACTCTATGCGAATCATTAATCTTATCCAGGCTTAACTATGGAGATGTTGTTTATGGACCTCGGCTACTCAGCAAGACAGCAGCGATTAGTACAGCGCGTGCAAAATGCATGTTGCCGGATCTGTTTTGATATCCCTCCCAAAAGTCATATTACTCCTTTCTTAAATAGTGCTTCTATGCTTAATATGGAATCTCGTAGGGAGTTGCATTTAGCGGGGCTTGTTTTTGACGTTATCAAGTTTGAAAAACCAGAGTACTTGCATGCGAAAATAAAGTTCAAAAATCTAAATTCTAAAAAACAGCTAAGGTCTATAAGGTCAGCACTCCTATATCATAGCCATAAAACCACGGCCTTTACTGGCAGTTTCCGGTATTTGGCGACGAAGTGCTGGAATAATATTCCCCCACCCATCAGAAACCTTAATACAAAATACACTTTTAAATCAAAACTTAAAACTTATCTTCTGGAAAAGCAAAAGCATGGTATTCTCAAGCGCTTCGCTCGCTTACTATAGGTAACCTGCCGTCAATATTGTTCTACATTCGACCTACTACTATTACCTTTTCTGTTATTTTACCGAAGCAACACACACATGCATCTACCCCTACTCTCCACATGCACGTGGGCCTCTTCTGGTACCCCAGACTCTTAAGAGACTGGTGTTATCAGATGAGACCACCCCTCATGCTCACCCACTCATCCACATACATCTGCCTCTTCCGACACACTCACATACCAAGACTATTAAAATTCACTCCTCTACACACATATACTCATTTTCACGCACCCCCGTAACTTAAATTAATTTATTATTATCGACACACTATATTTTATACATATATTACATTATATATTTATTATTATCGTAGGTATATCGTTGTAATGCGCTCGATTCGCCTCGTATCGTATCACCTCAGATAGGGCAATAGCTGAAAATCAGTGTTTGCTCATTGAGCAATGTTATTCGCTGAGCTATGGCCCATTTGTCATAACTGCAACACACACGTACTTGTAGTTTAAGTATCTTAAATTTGCTGTTTAATGTACATGTGTGTTGTGTTGACAAATAAACGTTTTATCTATCTATCTATCTAGCATTAAGTCCTCCATGTACAAACTGTTTTGTGCTAAAGTATAAATAAATAAATAAATATATCTTCTGAAGTCTGAGATCGAATATAACCTAGCCTAGCCTAGTATCCTGGCCTGTTTTAGCCTAGTATCTCTTATGTGGCACAGCATTACAAGCGAACGTACGCTACAACGTCATCTAGCCCCGTTTTAATTCCAAGCCTTTACATTTTTCCTATTCTCTAGCGAAAATACAAAACAATTCTTTTTTGAACAAAAGGGAGAAAATACTCGCTGATAAATCAACGTTCTGGCCCAAGGGAACATGTAAAAGAAATCGCAAAATCGTCTCAAATGAAATTTCTCACTCCGACTCGTATAACATACTTTGAAAATACGCACTACCTTCAGTTTATTTCCAACCTTAGTTTCGAGGATTTAGAGTATATATTTGCAAGGGTGGGTTTCTTCAGGATTTTGCTTGGAAGCTTCCATGAGAGAAATGTATTCCAAGTAGCAAATTGTGCCCCAAATATAGTGAGGTAAGTCGCCCGTAGGTGAGGGAGAAGCATTGAAGTGTAGATTTTGCTAATGGCGCAAATCTTTGACAGATTTACCGTGTCACAAAGAAGTTAATTTGGGAAAATGGTAAAAATATAATATACCTAAGTCTATCTAATAACTTTAAACGAGCAATTCTTGTATATATGTATGTATACATATATATATATATATATATATATATATATATATATATATATATATATATATATATATATATATATATATATATATATATATATATATATATTTTATATATATTATATATATATATATATATATATATATTATATTATATAAAATTAAAAGACCACTCACTGACTGACTGACTGACATATAATTGACAGAAATAGAAGTGGTACTTGCCGTTATGGTGGGGGGTAGTGTTTGGTACGGTTGGATAGAGGATGTTTTGAAACCAACCAGAAAAGTCCGAAATCCATGGAAAAGTGTCTCCGAGATGGAACTGTTCAAGGGATCTCGGAAACTATAAATCGGATGGGGGTACCGCTTGAACTAAATATGCCCCAAAACCTGGGCCATTTTTGAAAATTTGAAAAAAAAGATGGCCGCCATACAAAAAAACATGGCCGCCATACAAAATAAAAATGCAAATAACTTTTAAACGGTAAGAGATAGGTATAGGGTGCTCGACCAAATGTTATAGAGGACGATGGGGGAAATTAGGAAAAGTTGGAAAAATTAAAAAAAAAGAAAAAAAAATGGCGGCCATTTTGAAAGTTGCTGCGATCCGACTGAAATTTTGCATCGTTGGGTTTTCTGGGTCGAAGATTACAATTATGAAAAAAAATTTTGGATTCCGCCATTTTTCAAGATGGCCGCCATACAAAAGTTTTTTTTCCGGAAAAATAAGCCAAACAAAACTTTTGAACCGTAGTTGATAGGAAGCGTCTATAAAAAAAAAGCAACACTCCCCCACGCGAGCTGCTTTAGCAGCTCGCGCACGCCACAAAATCACTTGGATTTCGCCATTTTTCAAGATGGCCGCCATACAAGTATTTTTTTCAGAACAACTGAACTTAAATAACTTTAGAACCGTAATCGATAGGGAGCTTTTATAAAAAAAAGCAAAACCCCCCACGCGAGCTGCTTTAGCAGCTCGCGCACGCCACACAATCACTTGAAATCCAGCTTTTTTTCAAGATGGCCGCCATACAAAAGTTTGATTTCAAAACAAAAAGGGTAAACAAAACTTTAGAACCGTAATCGATAGGAAGCTTTTAAAAAAAAACAGCAGCCACTCCCCACGCGAGCTGCTTTAGCAGCTCGCGCACGCGGCGAAATACTAGTATATATATATAATCTGAATCTCGGAAACGGCTCCATCGATTTTCATGAAATTTAGTATGCACTGGGTTTCGGGAGCGATAAATCGATCTAGCTAGGTTTCATTTTTAGAAAATGTCGTTTTATCCGTATTTTAAACTGAAAAATATGACTCTTCCTGACATCCAGGTACTATAAATAAATACGCCCAACGATAAATACACAGATCCAGGCCTCTAGCTAGGATTCCCTGTAACTAGAGAACCAGGAACTATAAAGACTATGGTCCCACAACATCCAGACACGAAACAACTGTGCACAAACATTTTTCCCGTCGCGGGAATTGAATCCGCAACCTCAGTGGTGTATGATGAAAATTATTCTTGGTAAAGACTTAGTATTCTGTGGTAAAGATTAGTTTAGGTATATTAAATATTCATTTAGGCTTTTTTTACGTTTAATGGATTTATGTTTGGCCAGTATCTCGCCTGATTTGAAGCGATGATGTGGCCTAAGATGGAGCACATAGATCTACAGAAAGACGGCAGAATGGAATATTATTTATTATTTCTAGAATTCTGCCCCAAAAATGTGAGTAAGCCGTCAAATTGATCTTCATGTCCTTTCCTATTTTTGTTTTTTTTATATGAGTAAGTATTTTTTGTAGGTAGGTATTTGTATGTCAATAATAGGTATTTATTTATATGTATTATAGTATTGCATTATACATATAATTAAGTAGGTACAGTTATTTATTATAAAATTATTTAAATAAATAGTATTTATTTAAAACTGTATTTTTTTTAATTATTTAAATAAATGTTATTTATTTAAATAATTTAGGTATGATTTTTTACGACAGGTAATATACACAATTTGTTTTGTTTCCCTTTTAGTTTTAAACTTTTTGATGCACGCTTCGTAACTTTCTTTTACCGTCACTGGATAACTGGTAGAAAATACTTAAGCATTAAGTTCTCCTTTTGTACATAACTTGTAATAGTGCAATAAAGAATTATTAAGTTTCTTTAGAATATTTTATATTTGTTCATATTTAAATAAGACAACTATTACATTTCCTTAGTGAGTACATTGCTTAAGAAAGCAATATTCAACACGAACATGACCACTTATTTTTTTATTGTCCAAGAATAAAAAACTCAAGGTCATGTGTTTCGCCAAGCGTTTATCTCTATCAGGGATTTATTCGTAATAATCTTATCTCTGATAACGACACCAATTGCCGGTGACATTGCTTAGGCGCCGTTATACAAGGAGTTTTCGAACGCGTGAATATATTCGCCTGATACAGTGCCTGTAAACAACCGATCACATCAAGGTTTAACACGGAATGTGACAGATTTGCCGTTTGAAAAACGCCATGTATAAACCGGCCTTTATTTTTTTCAATTTTATTTTTAGATCTCTTTAGATAAAGATTCATGTATCTACCATATTCCGAGTAATACGATTTTTATTCAAACTTGTGTTTGATTCAAGTTTGAGAAAGGAAGATGGGTCGTTACAATTTTCAAGGCGTCGACGTAGAATCTGTAAGGCCAGAACAACTCGATTTTATAACTGAAGTTCTGGAAAATAAAGGGTTCATAGGACCAGATGTGACTTTCGAAGCAGTTGGCACAGCGGCTGATAACTTAGTCGCCAATGTAAAGAGAGTAGTGATCAAGGAGAATGGTTCAACTTTCAAGATGATCGCCAAAATGGCCCCAGAATATTCCATAATGAGAAACATTTCAAGTGTAGAAGTGCAATTCTGTAACGAACACGTCATCTATACAGAGATATTGCCCAAGTTCAAAGAGCTACAGAAAACTGCAGGCGTACCTGAAGAGAAATGGTTTAGATTCGCTGAATGCTACGGGTCTTACACGAAGTTTTCATACGAAGTGATCTTATTGGAAGACATGCGCGAAGCCAATTATGTGATGCTGGACCGATTCAAGCCTATAACTGATGACTGTGTTAAAATTGTGTTGAAGGACTTGGCAATTTTTCATTCTCTGTCTTACGTTTTAAAATATAAAGAACCAGAAACATTTATGGCCTTCAAATTGAAGCTGCAAAATTTTGCTGGACACAAAAACGTATTTGACGAGGCCAAAAAACTATACAGAAAAGTAGAAGAGGGAATTTTGAGTGTGTTGCAAGATAATAAATATAAGAAGCTTATAAAAGGAAGTGCTAGTGAGATTTTCCATCATGCTGAAGAGGCTAAAAAATGTGACACCGTTTCAAAATATTCCGTCATCCAGCACGGAGATGTCTGGACTAATAATATCTTGTTCAAAATGAAGGTAAGTTTACGTTTTAAAAATTTAAGAATAATTATTGTATTAAATTAAAAATTACCATGTGTTGTAAGTAAATTCCATTATTTTTGAAATAATCAAGGAATAAAAATTGGGAATAATGTTGCAGGTTTTGATCATGTGGCGCTTTGTATTATTTATTAACTGACTTCAAAAAGGAGGAGGTTTACAATTCGACGGTATGTTTTTTTTTTTTATTTTTTTTTTTGTTTTTTTTTTGTGTGTTTGTTACGCGATTACTCCGCCAATTATGCATTGATTTCGATGATTCTTTTTTTGATTGGTAGGTAATACTTCAAAGGTGGTCCCATATAAATTTTATCGAAATTCATTCAGTAGTTTTTGAAAAAAAAAGCAAAAACAAAAAATATAAGTTTAATCTTCAAGTCGGTTCTTGTTTTTTTCGTAACCAAACTTTCTTAAGGTGGAGGTTTTGTATTCGACTGCTTCACCTGCTTCACCCAGGGTTGACTTCCGGTGAGGGAACTCCTCAACGGTGAATAGTACAGACACAACATTTCGTAAATGGATTAAACCATAATAGCCTGTTCTAAATTCCATCATGATATGGCAGATTCACCCAGGATTGACTTCTGGCGAGGGAACTCCTCAACAGAGAATAGGACAGACATGAAATTTTTTTGTACATGCATTTAATTGTGATATCCCATTTTAAACTTTGTCATGATGTGGCTTCTAGATCATAAAAGCTTGTCTTTAAAAACTTTTTGAATTAATTTAATTAAAACTTGTTTTTCACTAAAAAGGGTAAAATAAATTATTTTTCAAAAAAAACTAAACCGACTTCAAAACCACAAATGGCACTCAAAAGTGAAAAATAAATTAATATAATTATCATAAGCGCTACCCACTCATATATTTGAAGTCGGTGCTAGACAAGTCTAAAAGGTAGTAGATAGATACTACCTACAAGTAGTACTTACTATATACATATTTATCTGCTACCTATTAGACTTGGCTGGCACCGACTTCAAATATATGAGTGGGTAGCGCTTATGATAATTATATTAATTTATTTTTCACTTTTGAGTGCCATTTGTGGTTTTGAAGTCGGTTTAGTTTTTTTTGAAAAATAATTTATTCTGACGTATATGTATTATTTACAAATGACGTCTTTGTATATTATTATATGAATTCGGGTCATCTTATGTTCTAAGTCAAATTTAGGTACCTCTATGCCAATTCTTCAAATGACACAAATACAAATTTTCAATTACATCCAATTTCTTCAAAGTTTTGTAGATATGACGTGATTCAGTAACAAACATTATTATTAGTAACTTTCATTTGAAGGATTAAGTTAAAAAGAAATTAAATACATTCATTTACATTTTCAGGGCGAAACTCCAGAGAAATGCGCATTGATAGATTACCAGATGGCTGCGGAATGCAGTCCTGTATACGACGTCATGTACTTCCTTTTTAACAGCACTACCCACGAGCAGAGACAAAAACACTACTACGAATTCCTAGACTACTACCACAGAGAAATGGGTAAATCTCTCCACAACTATGGCCTAGAAGCAAATGTCGTATATCCTAGAGACCAACTCGACGCTGAATTGAAATCATACGCCAAAGTCATGCTTGCTGCGTCTGTTTTAGTAACCAATTTTACCACTAAAAAGGCTGAGGATGCTAGTCAATTTAGAGAAACCAAGAAAAATACCGATAAAGATGAAACAATTCAGGCGATAGTTGCACAAGATCAGGAGACGGTATCGATAATCAGAAGTAAGATAGAAGGACTGGTTGAAAGTTTCCTTGAATTTGGACTACTGGATTTATAAGCAGCGAGACGACAGGCGTGAGGTCGCGAAGCGCGGGTGGCGCGGGGCGAAAGCCTGTGAGACCGTAAACATTTCTTTAAATACCTAGTGCTTGCTGGCCGTGGATGTTCGCTATCCTCTTAAATCACTTCATCTCAAATATTAGAATTTAAATATTTATTTTTTACCGTTTTTAGTATTTGTTGTTATAGCGGCAACAGAAAAACATCATCTGTGAAAATTTCAACTGTCTAACAACCACGTTTCATGAGATACAGCCTGGTGACAGACGGACAGACAGACAGACAGAGGGACGGACAGCGGAGTCTTAGTAATAGGGTCCCGTTTTACCCTTTGGTTACGGAACCTTAAAAACTACTCCTGTTACACAGTTTCGCTGGTCTACCTCGAAAGAATGGGTGAGAATCGGGCTGTGAAACGAGCGTATTTGGGGCGGCCGAGTGGCCAACGACCAGTCAGCCGCCCCAAGTGCCGCTGGAAAGATGAAGTGGAGAAGGACTTGCGTGAGCTCCGGGTCAAGGAATGGCAGGAGTTGGCGCAAGACAGACTGAAGTGGCGTCTTCTATTGACAGAGGCCAAGACTCACTTTGGGTCACTGCGCCACGCCAGTCAGTTAGTTACACAGTTTGTTATACACAGTTTTAGCGAAAAAGCAGCAAGAAGTCTAAAATTTTAAGCCTCTTTTTTTTAATAAAAGCATAATCTATTTTCCAGAAGCATTGTCTAACTTTTAACTTCATAAGACGTGTAGGTAGGACTCCATAGGACTTCCAGGCGGGGTGAGTCGTTTCACCCCGTACGTCGTTAATAACCCACCTATCCGTACTAAGCGTTTCGCAGATTCCTTTATCATGCGAACTGCTAAGGAGTGGAACGCTCTGCCACCGTCTTTGTTCCCAAACGGATACAACTTGTGTCTCTTTAAGTCTAGAGTGAATAGGCATCTCATGGGCAGGCGTGTTCCATCTTAGGCCGCATCTTCGCTTTCCATCAGGCGAGATGTCGTCAAACGTATGCCCATTTACCAATAAAAAAAAAGGTATATCTAAAATATTGAGGTTTAAAAGCTATTGTATTTTAATCTTGGGCATCTTGGGTACGCTGCCAACTGGTAGTGGTGGGTTGGATCATTTAAGCTATCTATAGGCCTATGGATTGTTTAATTACTTTTCCTTGTATGTAGTTAGTTTAGTTTTAGTAAGTAGAGTGTAGTTTGTTTTCAGTAATAAAGGCATTCGCCCGTTAAAAAAAAATGTATTTAAATATAATATAAAGTAAGCCTTTGTAGTTTTTAATTATAGGTAAAGCCACTCGCAACACTGCTAGATAAACGTCTCGCGAGTTCCGTTGGCATGTTTTATATATGTATCTATATATGATTTTACCTTTCGCAATGAAGGAAGCCTAAAACATAAAATTATTTGCAATTTCATGTGAAGGTAAGTTTGAGATACACAATATGTACTTATGAAAAATTTCAACACGATGGAATAACGGGTAACGGCAAAGGTTTGAAAAATTGAAAGATTTGACCAAACATACTAACAAATGAAGTTTATATAATAAGCTTGTATTAAAAAAGTTCACTACACAACATAGATTTTTTTACAGCCTTTTCCAACCTCAATGTCTTGCAGCAAGCAACTGGATATTAATTTACAATAATCCGAATTCAAGGTAACTGTTAATAAGTCCTTCAATTCTCTTCTTAAAAATGGCAATACTTTCAGGATTTTTGCCACCCATATCTGCATTCTTCACCATGACGTCTATATCTGCTGTTTCCATCGATGATTTCATGTCACTGGCTTCTTCAATATTCATTGCATGCACTGCAGCCAGAATGATTGATTGTCCGAAGCTTATTTTTCCGTATCTCTTCAGTTCGACATCTAGTTGGTCTTTGGGGTATATGTAGTTTGCTCGAAGGTCGTAATTAGACAGCGCCTTCTCAAGTTCTTTATGATAGTAGTCCATCCAATCGTAGAAGTGTTCTTTCCTCATTTCATAGTCTGTGCAGTTGAAGACCATGAAGAGAAGGTCAGCGACAGGGTTTGCAGGCTTCGAAAGCTGGTAGTCGATCATGATGGACTCTAAGAGAGTACCCTCGCCCTGTAAAAAGTGAAAAATTGTACAATACTAAATACGCCATGATATGCGTGATAACTTTCTACCAACTATTTCTATACTTTCACATTTGTGAGTGTTGTTTAATATAATAGCTGTGATAATAGTAACCATTATCGGTATGACTAAAGCCTTCATCAAAACCAGTTTATCAAGACCAGTAGAAAAATTCTGATTCTTCCATAGGTTCCGGGAAGTCGGAAACTATGGAAGAAAGAGATTATTTTCTACAGAACCATAGCATCGATTTTAGAAATAAGAAAAACTGCACTCATTATTATTATCATCATTTTCTGAAAACACGTTTGTTATCTTGTTACAAAAATGGGCGTGTCCCCTGTTCAGATCATTTGAATCACTGGTAAGGAACAAATGAAATCAATTTGTTGATAATGCATCGATTGGCTTGCCGATTAGACCTAATTATGTTTTTATATCTTAGTGCGTGGTTACCAAAGGATAGCGTTATATAATTATGATCTGTTAATAGCATCGCTACGACTGCATTTATTTTTGATCAATCTTTATAAAGTAATTAATCACTTTTTAATTACTTGTTGGTAGGTGCCACCTATCTAAGGGCAAGGATTCATTTATTGAATTTAATATTATTATATGTATTAAATTTTATTTTGTAGCCGCCTTATCTTAATTTTATTATTATAAAATAAATTAATCTCACCTACGACTTAAAATTTTTCTTTACAAATATATAGATACAGTTGATTATTTTACTTACATCGAACTTAAACAAGATGTTGTTGGTCCAAGCGTCTCCTTGTTGTATGACGGAATGCTTAGCATTTCTGTCATTCTTAGCAAGTTTCGCTATATATTTCATGGATCCCGTTATAGCTCCTTTAACCGCCTTCTTGTGGACATCACTGTCTACTATACGACTGGTACTATTTTCCATCTGCTCAAAGTACAACATAGCTTCTTCTAGTGCTTCAAGGTTTGACCACATATCAAATAGACTGTTCTTGTATTCTTCATAAGTTTCTGGCTCCTTGTACTTCAAAGCGTAACCTAGAGCATGGAGCAAAGCGAAATTTCTTAACACAGACTTTACGCTATCCGGTTCTAGGGACTTGTATTTGTCCAGCATTACGAAATTCGACTCGTTCAAGTCTTCTAAAATTATCATTTCTTGGGGAGCTTCTACAAGCGCTCCATAGCAGGTGGCGTATCTAAATCTGTCTTCAGGTGGAATTTCAGCAGCTACTTCAAGTTGAGAATACTTCGGCAGAACTTTTGTGTACATGACATGTTCGTTACGGAAGAGCAGTTCGGTTTGTACCTTCTGTCGTTGTTGTTCAAGGACCGGCGCTACTTTGGCTATCATTTTGAATGTACCTCCATTGCCATCTTCAACGATGATTCTCTTAACGTTGGCTACATAATTGTCACCTGCTTGACCCACGGGCTCGATGGTCACCTTGTTATCTTTGTATCCTTGTTCTTCAATGACACTCTTAATATATTCTAATTGACGTTCACTGATATCAGATATATCACCTTCAATGATTAGACCAGACATTTTGCTATGATTCTTAATTACTATGTGAAACCAATGTGTTAATTTAATATTTTATATCCCATGTTTATCATAAGCCTGATAATGTGAGCTAATCTTACTTCATTATCTATAAATACGATAAGATAATAGTAGCTGCTCTGTTTGTTGGTATCAATAATCGTGTCACTAAGGATGAAATAATTCCCGCCTTATATTTTTTTCTTGGTTCAGACATACACACACACACACGCACCCTCACACACGCAGATACAATTACACAGTCACGGCTTTTATGTAGCAGACTAATTCAACGTTTCATAACTTCTAGTATTGATAGAGATGAGATTAAATAAAACTATGAAGTTGTATTGTTGACTGAGCGAACCTTAGTTCAGACATTTGGTTTAGTTGTGGTGTCTTGACATAATATGTGTAATTGTGTATGTGTGTCTGTATCTTATATGATTAAATAATGACATCTTTTCGGATCTATAATAATAGATGTCATAATTTAATTATTTATAATCCAACTACTTCCTACTAATATTATAAAAGCGAAAGTTTTGTGAGGATGGATGGCAAAAACTATTAAATGGATTTTGATGAAATTGTTATCGGCAGGCGTGGTGTTTACCATCAGACGAACGACCTAAGTAAAAGTTAGTTTCATAACATTAAAAAACATTGGTATTTAGGTACCTGAGGTCCTGGAAAAGGACATGGAATACTTTGAATCCTGGGTGAAACCACGGGGAGCAACTAGTTTGGCATAAAGTTAATAACAATAGAATATTGAAGTTTCAAGTGGTAGAGTCATTGTGATAATTTGAAGTTCATAAGTGCGTCTGTGATGCCAATATGATTAAAGAGATTTTGACTTTGACTTTGACTTTAACTTTAACTTTGAAGTCGAGCTAAATTAGTCCAGGGGTTGATAAATGTACAGGATATAAGGACAAAATCGTTAGGTCGCTCAATTGCTTTAATTTATTTACAACACGAGTATTTAAATCATATTCTTTCGACATGGAACTATAATTAAAGATAGCCAATCCAGTGCATTAGTATGCCTAATATGAAGCTTGTATAAAAGTCGACTTAATTCCCGTTATGAATTTCTAAGAAACGTTTTTGTGACAACAACGTGGTGTGTTGGGTAGTACATTATACCTATCACACTTCTATCAACGCCTGAACAAAAAATGTTGCTATACATTAGATAAATTTAATCCGCTGCTATATTATTCTTGTCAGGCGCTCTATAAAAAATCAGTGGTGCTCGTACCGTTTTCTGTTTCAGAACAGTGAGCTATATTATCTTTCTTAACCTGAAGCCTAATTCAACTAAATAAATCTATTCAAAATCTAGTTACGATCTAGTGTCGATCTCTTAAACGTCACAAATTGTATTCTGCTAACTTTAAAAATAACGTCAAACGTCATCAGAGACAGGTAAAATTGAGAGACGTAGTCATTGACTATAAGAACTATAAAGGATATCTAACATTTAAAAAATAAGTGTTGAATAATCACACAAAATAATACAAAATGGAGTAACATCCGGCCACCTTCTAGTAGTAGTTTGAATATTAGCACATACCAATTTTTCTTCAATTCACAATATAGTTACGATTCGGTCAACTCTCATTGTTGAATGTCATCCAAATTTAGCGGAACTGGCCCTCTGAGTGCCCCAACATTTGGTCTCTATTAGACAGACCTCCTGGCTGTCCACCTGGTGTGGCATTGGGCTGATGAAGCCGATATGTTGATTTAATATTCTATATCCAACTCCATCAACCAACTCTATCAAGCTTGATAATGTATTTAACATATTATTTCTAAATATGATAATTGATAACATATAGACATACGTGTCACTAGTGCTCAACTTTTTTTTAAGGGCGAATGCCTTTGTTACTGAAAACAAACTACACTCTACTTACTAAAACTAAACTAACTACATACAAGGAGAAGCAATTAGACCATTAAAGGCCTATAGATAGCTGAAATGCTCCAACCGACTACCATACTAGTGTTCATAAAGTGGTTCTACATTGCATAATAGGGGATCGGGCAGTAATCGAAAAAAAAAACTAAAATGTAGTTAGAACGAATGTTTGTCGAATCCGAAAGATCATTCAATCAATATTTTTGTAAAATTTATATTTTTAAATCGATGAATGAAATCTAATAATTCAGAAATTTTTTATCTGTTCCGAAACACCAAAACAGTGAATTACGTCATTTCAAAGTAAATATCGTGTGCAAAGCTTGTGTTTATTTTATATTTTTGCTTTTTATCTAAATCAAAACGATATGTTTTTCATGCCATGACGACCCTAAAGTCCTTAAACTTCACAAAAACGTATAAATTACTTTGTAAATTGGCTTTCGTATAGCTTGTCGTTTCGTTTGCCTGCGTGTGACGTCATACGTTCTAAGGTGACCTTTTGCGCGGCAGTATTTAAAACATAACATTTAAAATTTTTATTAACCATAATGTTTATAATCATATATATATATATATATATATATATATATATATATATATATATATATATACATTATGGTTAATTTTAAACAATTATAAACAGTTGTCCGATCCCCTGTTATACAATACTAGCTGACCTGACAGACGTTGCCTGTCTGCGCCAACTGTCAGTTGTTTAAACTGACAGTTATGTCAAACGCCATACACTACAAACATACATACCTACATTAGAAAACATACATTAGAAAAGTTAATATTGTCGTTAATATTTCCTAAAATTTCTAAAGCCCCGCGCAACTTTCTTAATTTTTTTTCTTTCATACGAACCTTATCCTGACAATAACAAACACAACAAAAAAAGAATTAGCGAAATTGGTCGAGCCGTTCACGCGTGATGCCGTGACCAAGGGAAACAGGGATTCATTTTAATATATATATAGTTATTAGTTATAGATAGATAGATATTACTAACAATATAAATGTGAAAGTTTGTATGTGTATTTGTTCCTTTTTCGGATTAGAGATAGCTTATACCCTGGATTAACACACAGGCTATTTTTGATCCCGGCATGCCCACATAGGCTTTTTATCCCAGAAAACCACGGGGGGCAGCTGGTTAATACTAAAATAACTCATATGAGTTATACAAAATACAAATCTCTTTATTGCGTTAAAGGTAGGTACAATATAAAGTTGAAAACCCTGCCCACTGCTTTAGTTTATCACTGTGTTGCAGGCATACATTATTGCACTAACTTTTTTTATGTAACAGAGTGACGAGGCGAGCTGGTCGTTCGCCTGATACATAAATACTGACTGTAATCATACATTTGTATAATATAGTATCAAACATTCACTTTCGTATTTTTTGACTAAATATATTTCAATCAAAAATGAAATCCATTTACAAATAAAACCAATACAATAATATATCACGTAAGAAAACATGTAATGCTAGCGACTTTCAAAACTAAATCTTTCACTTAGAATTTTATATCAATACTAGCTGACCCGGCAAACGTTGTTTTGCCATGCAAATTTAAAAAAAATGTTAAGGGTGAACAACCCTTATCACTTAGGGGTATGAAAAATAGATAGTAGCCGATTCTCAGACCTACTGAATATGCATATAAAATTTGGTAAAAATCAGTAAAGCCGTTTCGGAGGAGTAAGGTAACTAACATTGTGACACGAGAATTTTATATATAAGATGAAGAAGATATTATAGTCGAATTATTTACAGTTAAACTTAGACTTTATAATTTTGATAATCCCAAGAAGTTAAATTAATAATTAATGTATAAAAGTGTTCATATTTTTAATATCCCTTCATTCTTTGTAACATCAGTGTTCTATGTCATTGAAATCAAAATTAGTGTTGTGCTTAACCCGAGTCAAAGTTTTTATTATATTTGGGTGCCGCCGTAGCTTCATCTGCAACAAACAAAACTTCTATACAAACTTACCTAGAAATAAGATTTTTTTTATGTAACTTAGTAACGAGACGAGCTGGTCGTTCTCCTGATGGTAAGCAATACGCCTGCCCATAACAGAAACAGCACCACCCAGAACTTTTTTTTGCAAAATCCTGCGCGGCGTTGCACTGCGTTCGTCACCCTGACACAATTAGCTGTTAAGTCTCATAATGCACAGTAATTTCGCTGGCTACAATGCCCTTCAATCCGGAACACAGTAATGCTTGCGCTCTACTGCTTGGCGGCATAAAAGCTGGAAATCCGGTGGTACCCAGACGGCCTCTCCCATATGAGAAACCTACCACCAGATTAATACCTATGTCGCATTAGATTATATATTCGCTGTTTTACAAAACAACTAGTCATTTTACAAAACAGCACTGAAATAAAACAGCTAAACGACAACCTGCCGTATTATAAAATAGTTGCAATACGCAATATTGTATAAACGTTTTGCGTTTTTTCAATGCCCCGGGTCTACGTTTAGCGGTTTTGTAAAACAGCGTGAAATGAAACGTTAGATTGTAAATTTATGTTCCAAATTTTGTCATATCATAACAGAGAATATGAAGGAGTTCTGGCCAATTCTCGTAACTATTGACTAAATAGCTAGCTTCCTCCTGAGATACATACTTCTACGATTCGGCTGTCATTGGTTTCAAAATTAGTATTCTGTTAAATAAATTTGTACGTAACATGGCCTAACGCTTATCCGTAGTAAAGCCAGCGGAACACAATAGTTTACAGAATACTAAATTAGTTAATTAGTTCGACATGTAATTGACCGGTGATCGAACTAAATAGTGAGTAGGCTGTTTTACAATTTACCCCTGTGCTCGAACTGGTTTTCATCTAGATGATACTCATAGTTCAGGAGGTTACAACTCAATACCGGATTATTAACGATGATCTATATAAGTCACAGTAACTAGAACAGCTTTCAATTTATTTTTATATTTTTTTCCTCTCTCTGAGGAGTTTGGCGTCGCACGTTGTGCATTTGCCAGCGTTTTGTTTTTTCTTATGCCATAATGTAAAAAACAAGAACAAGAAAGTGACAGATTAAAAAAATATCTTTTTTATGCGCCTTTTGAGGTAAGGTCCGTATAGCATGCTAATAAATAGAATTAGAATGCATTGTCATCGAGTTGTGAGCTACCCTGAAAGTTTCAGCTGGATAGCTTATCGGGAACCGCTCGCATTTTGAGTTGTAAGATTCCATCCGGGACGACAGACAGACTGACAGACAGACAAACAAGAAAGTGACTTAATAAAAACGTGGTAAACAACACAAACTTGTATAAGTTTTAGAGAGAGTATGAGCCATAAACCCCTCAATGGCGCTGGAAAACTGCAAAATATATTTATACACTTATTACCATGTTAATACAGCCCATCTTGGTGCAGTACGGTACCCCGTTTGCGCTGCATACACATCTATTGCAGTCCATTTGGATGACTGTGAACGGTTCGCATTTTTTACCTTCAGCTGAAATATACAAACAGAAAATCAGTAGGTAATGCAATGGAATCAGGCGTGACGTTGCGGAAATTCATCTCAAAACTGAAACGCAATGAAAATATGTAGTGTAATCCCGCTGAATATTATGTAGGTTGTTGTTAGAATAATATAATATGTATGGAGGTTGATTGCAAATGTAAAATGAATTAAAATTAAAAACGAATAAAAAAATACATATATAAATAACCCGTCCGCCTTTTTTTAAATAAATATGGTAATCAGTTTAATATTGTATATAAAAAGGTATATAATATATTAATTTAGTAAATAATAAATAATGTTAAATAAAGAAAGCCCTAACAACAACCCTCTTTGTACGACACGTGTTTGGCCGTCTGCACGAGGCATCATCAGGTGAGAAGTGAGTGAGCTCCCAACGGCGCTCGATTATTATTAAATAGTATTAATTATTATTAAATATACATATTTATATAAAAAAATAATATATATGTAGTATGGCTAATGTTGTCGGAGTATTAAGACCGCCCGAAGTCCTACGACAAAGTAGGTAAAGCGGTAAAGGACAATATCGTAAGAAAGCCGACAAGTCCAAGAGCTCAAAAATTAGAAAAAGTGTATGCATACAAGTACTTCAGACATATAACACTTCACACTAATATTATAAATGCAAAACTTTGTATGTAAGTGTGTTTGTAGTAGGTAAGTGTTTATTACCTCTTCGCGCCGCAACGGCTAAACGGATTATGATGAAATTTGATATGGAGATAGGTTATATGCTGGATTAACACATAGGATACTTTTGATCCCGGAAAACGAACAGTTAGCACGGAGCAAGTATAAATTAAATACTACGCGGGTGAAACCACGCGGCGCAGCTAAGCAGCAGTTAATAATAAGATCGACTTTACTATACTTAACTTTTGTTACATAAAATATTGTAACAAAGGCTCTAAAAAAAATGCCCCTCAGTTTCTTGCCGTGTCTTCCGAGTAGTAGTCCTTTTTCCGATACGGTGGTAGAGTCATTGTAATAATTGACGTTCATAAGTGCGTCTCTGATGCCAATAATGAATAAAGAACTTTTGATTGATTGATTGATTGACAACCCCGAGACTGGCACGTTGTTCCCTATTCGCACCGGACAGGATGCGGCGAGCCCGCGTGGGCAGTGCGAGGGGCCTACTCGCGGCACCCGCGGTGCGCACGTGCACCGCTCAGTATGCATCGTCGACTCAGGCTGTCCATCTATTCAACGCCCTGATTGTTAGCGATCCAGCTATTGATATCGTCTGCATGCGATGCAGTACATTTATCAATAGCTGTATCCAGTTTTTAAGTATGTATATGGTAAGTTTTTGTGTTTGTTGTTTAGCTTGCTGCACGATTGGGTTAACAACTGTGAAGTGCAGCAAGCATCTAAATTGAAATGAATAAATAAATAACTCAATAGGTACGCACTAGATCAGGGTTATAGCTCATACCTACTTAATGTCTGAGAAGTTGTGCGGGTCTCGATTTAATGTATTTTCAGTATGTTCAAATCTAGAGTGAACAAGTATTTACTGGGTAAGCGTGCTACATCTTCGACCACATCGTCAATTCCCGTCAGGTGAGATTGTGGTCAAACGCAGACCCGTAAAAAAATCTTTATGTTTATTTCTTTATTACTTTCTATATAATGAGAAAGTACTTACATCTCCAAAGGAAACTGTTAACAAATTGATCATCCTTCACGTCGTCGACCTTTCGTACATGTCTGGCTTCATTTAAATTTACACATAGCTGGAACAGATGTATAGCGCTAAGTACTAGTCACAAGTAGTAATGTTATAAAGTCTTTAGAGAACGGCAGCAGCCCAAGAAAGCAGTTGTGACCGAGCGAGCATTCAAAACAGTTGTTCACAACGAACTCACGTACCTACTGAACATTTGGTGAGGTTGAAGATTTACATCAAGGGGTTTTCTGATTCCACGAAAAATTAAAGATAGATAGATTTTTGGATAACAAGACTGGAACGAATGGCGTGAAGGAAATGCTACCCAGCAGTGGGTGAGCATAGGCTGAAATGATGATGTTGAGAGTTTTGCCGTTATTGTAAGAGATAATACAAGAATACAAGGAAACTGACGTTCATAAGTGCGTCTGTGACGACAAAAT
The DNA here is from genome assembly GCA_951640565.1 of Petrophora chlorosata. Classification (NCBI taxonomy): domain Eukaryota; kingdom Metazoa; phylum Arthropoda; class Insecta; order Lepidoptera; family Geometridae; genus Petrophora; species Petrophora chlorosata. The sequence continues at coordinate 11,294,600 of OX621203.1, read as the reverse complement.
TGAAATAAAGAACTTTTGAATTGAATTGAAACAAAATCAAATAAAATAAAAAAAAATAAAAATGGTTAACTCACGAAAATTACTAAAAACGTTATTTCCACGCGCATATCGATAAGAACTAAACACGATAAGTACAAATAGGCAAAATCAATTAGATTTGCGTGGTTTTAATTTAAAGATACACGATAACTTAACCACAGGCGTGAAGAACAGTTGAACACCATTTTTACGAATACATTTACCTAACTCTCTGTAAGTACTTTGTATACTTATTCGATACTTAATTAACACAATCATTAATCTCTACATTTTTATTTGCATTTGTTTTTAATTCTTTAAAGGCATACTATTTTGAAGCTTCGACTTAGTCTGCGTAAAATTAATATACCTAACATAAAACTGGACGACCATCACTGACAGACATATAATTGACAGAAATAGAAGTGCTACTTGCCGTTATGGTGGGGGGAAGTACCGTTGGATAGAGGGTGTTTTGAAACCAACCAGAAAAATCCGAAATCACCGGAAAGTGGTTTCCAAGATAGAACTGCTCAGGGGATCTCGGAAACTATAAATCGGATGGGGGTACCGCTTGAACTAAATATGCCCCAAACCTTAGGCCATTTTTGAAAATATGAAAATAAAGACGGCCGCCATACAAAATAAAACTGCAAATAACTTTAGAATGGTTAGAGATAGATAGAGGGTGTTCGGCCAAATGTCATTGAGGACAATGGGGGAGATTTGGAAAAGTTGTAAAAAAAATGGCGGTCATTTTGAAAGTTGCTCCGATCCCACTGAAATTTTGCATCAGGGGGTTTTCTGGGGTGTAGATTACGATTATGAATTGGAAAAAAATTGGATTCCGCCATTTTTCAAGATGGCCGCCATACAAAAGTTTATTTTCAGGACAAAAAAGGCAAACAAAACTTTAGAACCGTAGTCGATAGGAAGCGTCTATAAAAAAAGCAACACCCCCCCACGCGAGCTGCTTTAGCAGCTCGCGCACGCCTCAAATCACTAGTTAACACTATTAACTCTTCTGTGGTTTAACTTAAAGTGCTCGTTATATTATATAGCAGATTAAAAACGCCGTTGAAAAAATATTGCAAATTTAAGAAAGCAGTAAAGATATATAGCAGGCTGCTTGCCTGCTATATATCTTTACTGCGTTTGTTATCTTCGTTATTATTTATTCTTGCTCTAGCTCGACTGCGACTACAAACAGCTAAATGTGTTTATCTGTGGACTACACTTATGTAGCGCCATCTATTATGTATAGCAGAAGGATTCTTCAAATTCTATCGAGTGTGTGTCACGTTGATTCCTTAGATAGTCAAGAGATGTTGTTTCGCAGTAACTCATATATCAAACATTAGTCTATCGTAATAAGGTCGAAAATCCAAAGTTCGCGTTTTCGACCTGCTGTCTGCTATCAACCTAAGATAATAGCCAGATCGAACTACGCAGATAAAATCGCAGTTAGCTGTATGCTGTAGCGACATGCTCGGGCAGAATTTGTTTTTAGGTTTATGTTCAGTGTGTTTGTTTGTTTTTGTTTCGTGATTGTTATCTATTAAATTTACCTACAATATTATTTTACACAGCGTTTTGTTTAAGCCGAACACGGACCGCGGACTTCGAGTTATAACAAACACAGTTGTAATGCTATATTAAACCGTAAAAAATATTCTGCGCTTTTATTACAGTATTTCGTTATAACGCGTTGTTGGTTTATAGCTGTTGTGAACACGACTAAGTATAACCATTATTTCCAGTGACCCGAGTAGGTATATTATATGTATATGCTGCTCAGCTAGCTATGAAAAGAGCTATGTTTGGTGTTAGACTGAAGAATCAAATCCAAAATGAAACTTTTTATCAGAGAACTGAAGTTACCTACATAGCTCAGTGGATTAGCAAGCTGAAGTGGCATTGCTGGTCATATTTGCAGCAGATAACCGCTGGGGTGACGTGTTCTAGAGCGGAGACCGCGAATCGGCAAACGTAGGACGTCTTGTAACTAGATGGAGCGACGATATACGCAGGGCTTCAGGTAGTGACTGGAGAAGGAAAGCCGAAGATCGGGCTCAGTGGCGTGCTATGAGAGAGGCTATTTTTAAACGGGGTTCTTTTATCGTTCACGTGGATGAAATCGAGACAAAAAACTAGTTTCAGATACTCGTATAAAAACACTATAAGCAAAGTGTTTGTTAAAATGTTATTCTCTTGTCCTCCAAGGCTCTCTTTATTAAATAAACACGATTTCCGTATTCGTCCATACAATATTACAAACAAACAACCACCCTCCTCTCTATCAATATGTAGCTCATTGAAAATCAATCCACGTACTCAAAATGTGATCGTGGTATAATCCACTACGTAGCATGTGTGTGACCATATTTAATGTTTTGAAGAAAAAATATAAAATCTATACTTTTAATAAAATCAGTCAATCATTTTATAAAATTAGTATATAAAATCTTACTATATTTATTTACAGAACCAATTAACAATTATGTACATATATATAGAATGATAAAAACTAAACTAACCTACAACAAAATTCAAAAATGAAATGAAATATAAAACACAGAATTTAGGTCACCGTCCGCGGGCAAGGTGCCCAAAAAGCTGGCGACGTTACCTCGTTGAATGGCCAGACTAGTTCGTTGGCCGAGGTGAGCGCCAACTCATTGGTCACCTATTGTTTCTATTAGGCGTCTGGCCAGGTCTTTAAACAGAAGCCGCGTGTTCGTCCCCCAAGGCCCCATAGTTTCAACCCCAAACGGAAGAAATATGTATCCCTCGCCGAATGATGCATATTTCTTCCGCTTGAGGCTCTCTGCTGCTTCTGCCGCCGCTCCTGCCACTAAGTGGCGTCCCACACCAACGGTCTTCCACGGCTTCAAGGAATTAACGTCATGCCGTCGGGCCTCTTGCCATCGTCACGTGAAATACCATTCGGCTCTAAAACAGCCGGCATGTGAACGGTAGCAAGTGCCCGACGAATGACGTCATTAAGAGCGGCATGACGTGAGAAATCTATACTTATGATAAAACTAACGAGGCGGCTACTGTACATTGAAATTATTTTTGAAAGTCTATTTTTAGAAAATTTGGGAGCAACAGAATCCAAAAATACAGACTTTATAATTTTTGTCTGTTTTTCTGGGATAAACTCAGAAACTAAGGCACGAATTGAAATGCAATTACAACGAGATAGGGCGGGATCGAGACAGGAGCGCGACGGTTACGGGATACGAAAGGGACGTTATTATTTCAATAATAAACCGAAGACATCTACAATTTAGATATCTATCATCAATCCTCATCGACGAACTGGCTACATAAGATGATATTTGAAAATTGAATACTATCTCTCAGTTTAACCAAACTATGGTGCCCCTACAAGTGTGTTTGAACAACTGAAAGGCTCCGGAGCAAACACGGGCTACATGAAACTTTCATGTGATCTCTCTCCTACTTGAAGTATTCAGCTGTATACCTACATAAATAAAGAGCGAATGAGGCCGCAGAGTTGTTGCGACACGACCAACCGCAGTTAGAACCTCAACTTAGCCAATGACTTTCCACGATCGCTATAAAACAGTGAAGGAAAACATAATTACTAAATTTGTATGTCCAAGAACCACAATGTCATCATTAAAAAATATAATAAATTTTTTGAAAAAAAAAACCCACTTCAATGTATCTTCGAAGTCCAAGGTCACATATTGATGAAATTTATATGGGACCACTTCGTAGCTATACTGAACCTGAAAATAAATGTATTTACTCTCTTGCTTTTTCTTCTCCCTTTTTTCTTCTTCCTTTCTCTCTTTCTTACTTTTTTCACTCTTGTTTTTCTTATTCTACATACCTTTTACTTATTTCTTTCACCAAGCCACACGGAGCGCGTGGACTTTGGCTAATATTTTTTCCCTGAACGAATCTAATGATGACAGTAGTGTAGAAATCCGATTTTTGGGCCACCGTTTCTATGTATTTATCTACTTTGCAGTTCCTATCTAAATGCATACTTATACTATTTCTCAAAGTTAGGAATTATATACCTATGTATTTGGTCGAGAAAAGATAACTAGACACACAAAATAAAAGCCATAAATTCCGCTATGGAGGGTTTAACAAAGAAAACTTAGCAAATACCCATTTAGGAAATAGCTCTATCCCAAAACGGCCTCAGATAAAACGCAGACCCATATCTGGACTATCAAAACTACATAATTTTTTATACCACATTAGGCATTGAAATCATGAAATCGCTTTATCGTCCCACAATGGGTTTCTATGTGAATGGCGCCTCAGAAATAAATTTTCTTTCGATCGTCAATACCCACCGCTCTTAAGGCAAATGCAATGCGGTATACTAGCCGTGTTCGACACACGGCTAGTGTACCGGGTTGACAGGGTACGAAGACAAAGGAGCGTACGTTAGTACGGCGAAAACTCGCAGGCTTGAAGGTAGAACAAGTCAGTCAAAATAACGAGAAAATACGAGAATCTCTGAAATAAAGAGGGACTTTCGATTTTTTTTCCTGTACCTTGTTAATTTCTTGTTTGGTGTACGCCAGGAGGAGGTTGGTGGAGCATTATTGTATTGTATTGTACCAAATTTCATCAAAATTCGTTCTGTAATTTTGCGTGATTGAGTAGCAAACATCCATCCATCCATTAACCCTCACAAATTTTCGCATTTATAATATTTTTTTAAGCAACTGAGCAGTAAGAGGTGCAAGTTGTTCGATTGATAGTAACCGTTACGCTTTTCCACCCTGAGCTTTTAATTCCACGCAAAGTAGGTACTGCGTAGCACTGCATTACGCTCGTCACCCCAATACATCAGAATGCCCAGTAATTTCGGAATTTTGATGTCTCGAGGTGCCGGTTTCTAGGATTCCGTACCACACCGTACACAAAGGGTAAAACGGGACCCAATTACTAAGACTCCGCTGTCCGTCCGTTTGTCTGTCTGTCCGTCTGTCACCAGGCTGTATCTCATGATAGTTACACAGTTGACATTTTCACAGATGATGTATTTCTGTTGCCGTCATAACAACAAATACTAAAATACAGAATAAAATAAATATTTAAGGGGGCTCTCATACAACAAACGTGATTTGTTTGCCGGTTTTATAAATAATGGTACGGAACCCTTCGAGCGCGAGTCTGACTTGCACTAGGCCGGTGTTTTTTTCGGTTAAAATACCCTCCGAACTGGAACACATTAGGTATTATAATGCACTCAGACTCTGACGGGAGCGCTCTCGCTTACGAGAGACCTACCACCTACTGCCTAAAATACTATATACAATGCATATTAGTACAAGTAACTATACGAACTATATTTTTACTTAAGCAATCAATTTATTTTTGTCATAGGGCATACCATAATTTTGGTGACGTCCCGGTGGGTTTTGAAGCCTAAGCAATAAAGAAATTTATTCGTCATAAAATGTTAGTTTCTTTTCATTGTCATATAAAGGTCTTATGGCAGTTTAAACCACTACTGAACGGATACCGCAACGTTATTTTGGGACAAAGTTCATAGTAAGTGCCTATATTTTCCAGTACCTATAATACCAAAATCAAAGTCTAAAACTATTTATTAAATAGGCACAAAATACACGCTTAAACGTCCATAACACATCATCATCTCATCTACAGCCTGTTCGAGTCCACTGCTGGACATAGGCCTCTCCCAATGCATGCCACTGAGCCCGATCTTCGGCTCTTCGCATATAGTTGCTGCCAGCTACTTTACGCAGGTCGTCGCTTTATTCATATCGTATAATATACTCATTGAATAATTTAATAAGATATTATCTTAAAATAGAATAATACATTTTAATTTTTTTTTGTAGGTTAATTTACTGTTTTATCACTGTACCTATATATTTGTACATATACACAATGCAAAGTAAGTTTGTTATTTAAGTTTTTATTGTTTGTTTGTCGTGTGCCGAATAAATGGTTTTTCTTTCTTTCTTTTTCTTTACACACAATTTAGGCGTTTGCACTAAATCTATGAAGACCGAAATAACAGGTGATGATGATGACAAAGATAATTGCTTTTGTTTTTTCTAAAATTTCTAAAATTTTGTTTCTTATTCCAACATCTTTTAAATGGTCAACATCTATAACATTTGCTCTCTACTTTCAGGTATTAAAGGGACATTAAATTTAATGTGCTACGTAAAGAAGCGACACTTCCACTTTTAATGTACCTATATTGCTGCAGTTTTTTGATCTGGTTATTAAAAATAGTAGTGTTTAGTAACATTGATAATTATAATAATACAGTTTGTTATTGTTAAATTACAACGATACATTCGTTAAAAATATACACAATGCAAAGTAGTTAGAAGAAAACCACTTATGTTGCTAGACAACACTTGTTTCAAGAAATCTCGTAAACCTAGTGATAAGGTTGCCCAATGTAAATCCATTATTCTATTAATTAATTTTTTTTTTCCTGCATTGGTGGTCAATTCTTATGTTGCTTACGTATAACATTGTCCTTATCCCGCTGATTGTCTTAGCTCATCCCTACAATAATTACCCACACAAACTGTGTGCGGACAGGCCGTTGCACCGGTGGTAGTAGTAGGTAATTAAATCGGTTCACTTGTATGGAGTGCCGGGGATGTGTTCATACCTTGTAGAAATTTTAGCGCACTCATTTTTAATTAATTTCCTTCAGGTCCAGAAATCCAGTACAAACGAAGTTCATCTAGAAGTTTCGCGATGAAAAAGGAGATTCTCCAGTTATCAGTTTCTTTACACAGGAGGGGACTCAGAACTTATTTAAATATAGGTCCTAAAGGTAGGAATAGTTCTTGACCGATCGCACTTTTTAATTTTGTTGTATGACTATTTATGCATGTGTACGGGTAAAACGTAATTTACGTAGATTTAGCTAAAACATCAGCCTATTATGTTCCCACTGCAGTGCACAGTCACGACCTTTGTCTGTCAATTTCTACCTTTTCAATCAATCAATCAAAATCTCTTTATTCATTTTTGGCGTCACAAACGCACTTATGAACGTCAAAATATCACCATGACTCTACCACCGTATTGGAAAAAGAACTCAGAACTCAGAAGATACGGCAAGAAACTAAGGTGAATTTTTTTAGAGATTTTGTTACAATATTTTGGTTTTCTACAATATTATGTTTATTATATACCAGTTGGCTACTTTGCAGAAGTGGAATGTTCCAGGCATCTTTGTCTTCTATATAATTACGAACAGTATAGTATGTTTTTCTTATTAGAACAGTCATTACGCGTAATTTGAATTTACTTTCTGTCAGCTCCGTTATACATTTTGGAATTTTATAAAAACGTACGCAGTTGCCCATAAAGGACTTAGGTACATATTTGTTTAAATTCGATCCGACTCGTAAATCGCGCGAACAGTTCCTTCATTTATGTGATTCTTGGACATAATGGAGTAGAGTTAAATCCGCATATGTATAAAAAACATTGGACAAAGAGGTTTGAGCTCCGGTGGTCGGACCGAATGTTGGACGCATTAGTTAAAGGTTATTCGATCTGATATCTTCCGATACTCTTCATTTAATTTTACATTATTATTGTTATTACTTTTTTTTTCTTTTTTTTACTTCTGTAGGGGAAGAGATAGTCGCAGGCGAGTCCACGCTTGAACCGATGCCTCTGAGAGGACGAAATCATGCAATAGTATTTCAGAAGTGACACATCTCGGTCGTTAGACCTCCTTCAGACAGTAGTCTGGCTGTCGTGTGGCAGTTACCGCACCTGATGAGTCTTAAACAGACGAAACAGCTATACACTAACATGTGCATAGGCGTTTATTTATATATAACTGGATGACGAGACGAGCTGGTCGTTTGCCTGATGGTGAGCAATACGCCAACCCATAACAGTAACACCATCACCATCCAGAACTTGGTTTTGCAAAATCCTGCGTGGCGCTGCACTGCGCTCGTCACCCTGAGACAATTAGCTGTTGAGTCTCATAATGCCCAGTAATTTATCTATTTGCCTATAGTTCGAATTACTAATTCCTTCACTCTTTATTTCAGTTTCTATATTCTTTTAACCTAAGTACATTCCTGTATAACGTTCAATGCAGTTAAACTAAGAATAATCGGTGCCTGCCGAGAGCTGCAGTTCTAATTACTTGGAAGTTCTTGAAATATTATACCAACATAAGACTGCGAGATATATCTTGCTACATCTTTGTTGAGCGTAAGGGCTCATTCACACGTACCACATCCACACTGGTAGGTCTCTCGCATGCAGGAGGCCGTCTGGGTAGGTACCACAGCTTTGCCAGTTATTCTGCCGCCAGGCAGTAGTGCGCAAGCATTACTGTGTTCCGGTTTGAAGGGCATTGTAGCCAGCGAAATTACTGGGCATATGAGACTTAATATCTGATGTCTTGGGGTGATGAGCGCAATGCAGTGCTACGCAGTGCTTTTCATTGTATTAAAAGTTCTGGGTGGCACTGCAATTGTTATGGGCAGGCGTGGCGCTTACCATCAGGCGAACGATTTGCTCGTCTCATCACTCAGTTCCTAAAAGATAGATATGATAAATATATGAGGTAGGTATGATTTCCATTTCCATTTAACCCAACATTTGCCAACGACCACAAACATGCTAGAAGCATGACTGCATTGTGACGTCACGACCGCAGTCGTGCTCGCGATATGTGGCCAATTACAAAATTATATTTCGCAGAAAAGCTGAATGGATTGTATTCACTTTGTGAATTGTGGTAGAGAAAAAACATACCTCATAATTTTTCTTTGAAATTTGAAATTAGTTGATTTTTTATTTAATTTGTTCCAGCGTGTCCCAGACTTGACGTTTAGGTGTAATAAATAAAGTAAACAACGCCCGACGATCGCATACAAGTACCTACAAAATATAGGTAGGTGCCCTTAATCCTTCCAAATATATCCTTACAAATATAGGTAGGTGCACTTAATCCTTCCAAATATATCCTTACAAATATAGGTAGGTGCACTTAATCCTTCCAAATATATCCTTACAAATATAGGTAGGTGCACTTAATCCTTCCAAATATATCCTTACAAATATAGGTAGGTGCCCTTAATCCTTCTAAATATATCCTTACAAATATAGGTAGGTGCCCTTAATCCTTCCAAATATATCCTTACAAATATAGGTGGGTGCCCTTAATCCTTCCAAATATATCCTTACAAATATAGGTAGGTGCCCTTAATCCTTCCAAATATATCCTTACAAATATAGGTAGGTGCCCTTAATCCTTCTAAATATATCCTTACAAATATAGGTAGGTGCCCTTAATCCTTCCAAATATATCCTTACAAATATAGGTAGGTGCCCTTAATCCTTCTAAATATACCCTTACAAATATAGGTAGGTGCCCTTAATCCATAATAAAACCAACGTCAATTCTGATGTATCTTTGAACTCCAAAATAGAATATAGATGAAAATTAAATGTAATATGGCTATACTAAACCAACCAAAAAGACAACCAACGCAAAAATAATTTTCCGAATCGGTTTATAAATGACGGAGTTCTGAGGAAACATTAAAAAAAAAAACGAATTGTCCTCCTTCTTTTTTAAGTCGGTTAAAATCCAGGTAGAATAGAATAACTATTTTAACACCACAATACGGAAACAATTATTATAAATAAATAAATAAATGAATCTCGACACTCGACTTGGTGACCAATGTAGCTCAATTGGGCAAAGCACTTTCCACTGAGGGAAGGTTGAGATGCGGGTTCCAGCCGGTGGTCGTATTTTTTCTTTCCGAAAAACCTTGTTTGATTTAAAACTAAAATAACAATTAACTTAATATTAGTGTCACAATGGGCAAGCTTATCGAAGCAATCTCTTCCAGACAACCCAGTACCTATAGGTAGGCGGGTAATGGTATTAAAACCATGGTCTTACAATAACCTGACGCTTGCTCTTTATTTTGTGCACGAGCATTTGCCAGCAATGTCTCTCATGCCTTATCTACCACTTGCTGCTTACGCGCATTTTTCTTGTAGTCAGGAAATTTACATTTTCTCAGGATAAAAGTCACCTACGAAATAACATGGTCCCCAAATTAGTCTGTCATATTCCGCGCTAAATTACTCAGTTTGAGGATCAGGATAACTCCATGAACATTCCTTTTATATTTCGGGCGAAAGGACTACACTTTGCAGAGAAACAAGAAAGATATACATTCTCCTTGTTCCACAGTTAAAACAGCCCTTTGCGCATTGTGACGCTGCGCTGAGGTAAAAAACGGAACCATTTGTTTTATTTACCTCGACTATGTGTCCGAATCGCGAAAGTTAAAAAATTACGGGAAAGAATATAATGTCCATCAAGATAATCTTTGAGATCTCATACACTTCTATCAAAAAACTGTATCAGCAGTGAAAAGTAAATGACAACCAAATTTAGTAAATAACTTCGAATTGCCGCACCTCACTCTTCCATGGTCCAACTCAGTTTTACCCCTAGAGTGTATAAAAAGCGCGGAGTCAGAAGCTCGCGAAGGAGGTCTGAATGAAGCGAGCCTACGAGGCCGAGAGGAGCGAAGGAGGGAGGTGGCGAGCAAAGTGAGCCGGCGACTTCCGCAGCGGAGCGAAGGTCTAGTAAGAGAAGTGACATGAAGGGGTGACGAGCGAGACTTCTGGTGGAGCTTACTTCACACCCATTTTTGTGGTTATTAACTATTTTTGGATGAAACAATTAATTTGGAGTTGGTTGCTTTAAGTAGGAAACAAGTTGTAAAATTTTTGGTTCTTATTTCGCGCTAAAATTGGGATTTAATTTTGGTGATCATCTACTATTTTTGGCAATATAAAGTGATTTTTTTGCCGTTACTTTTTACTACCTCTGGTGGTTAGTTAAACATAAGCCAAAAACTACTACGATGAGGTAAGTATACTTTGTTGTGAAATGTTATTTGGTATATCTACCTAAACGTATACTATATGCATTCTCGCGCTTTTGATAGGCATTCATATTTACTATGCAGGCTAATAAATTTCACTATAACATTCTTTGCTATAACCATGGACTAAGTATATTTAGTCCATGTCTATAACGCACCGCTCGCTTCTCCAAACAGGAACAATAGTTTGTGCCTACAACAAATATGAGAGCAAATTGCGGGAAAGCGCCTGATCGAAAACTGCGGTTGGCAAGCTCATCCACCCAAAATGAGCAATCGATCCCCGGCTTCAAACGGCTGGTATTGCTGGAACATAAGAACCTTTGACACGAACGTGCCTTTGACACGGATTTCATCCATGTGATGACTTTAACGTACACGTTTGTAGCAGGGACAGTATAATGATAGAAATGGGAAGATGACTGACCAATTGCCGTGAGTTGCGGTTGCTGATACTGACAACCTTTCAGTGTAAGGCTTGAGTACTCACAACATAGGGATAATGTAGACGAGGATCCAGCAGCGTTGGACGTTCTGTTACGTTAGGCAACATTAGTTGTGTTCACTACTTAGGGTGACCATGTGGTATTTACTTCAGAACGCTACCGTGCTGCGGCGGGTAAAGCCATCGGTCCCGGTTGTTTTCTCAGCAATAGTCCTCATACGAAGTCGATGGCCTCTGGACGGTCTACAACTCTAACACCAGGGTTGACCACATACCTACAAAATAAGAAAAAGAAGCGTGTGGCAGTTACCACACCTGATGAGTCTTAAACAGACGCAACAGCTATACATACCCCCAACAAAATTAACATGGGCGTTGAAACTTTTGGCATTTGAATATCTATTTGCCTAATTTCAAAAGACTAATTCGAGTTGTTTTCATCCAGTTTTTCGTTGTCATCTTTTATTATTAGAAAAAGAAGCGTTGGATTGTGAAATGACAGACAAATCCTTAGATAATCAATAAGCATCATCATTTTCAATCTTAATACGTTCCTTCTGCAGTGAAAACCCAGTCTGGGTCTAGTTCTCGACAAAAAAAAACACCGAGAATATCGGCAACGCCCGCTGAGACTACACAAGCACTGTGAACCTATATTAGCGAAGAACCGACTAATCACATAACTCTTTTCTTGATTTTAGAAAAGTTTTTGTCTATAGGTAGGTACCAACCAACAGTACAAGCGTTATTTACATTACGTAATTAATAATAATAAAATAAATAAATACGCCTAACGATCACAAACATAGATCCTGGCCCGTAACTCTGTATCTAGGGAACCAGAAACTACGAGGACCATGGTCCCACAACAACCAGACACGAAACAAATGTTTGCGCTTTTTTTTCTTCTCCACAAACATTTGTCCTGCCGCGGGAATCGAACCCGCAACCTCAGTGGTGTATGAGATTAGAGCCGACCTGCCCTACCACTACACCACAAAGGCTATCCGTAATATATAAATAATAATAGATTAACAGTTATTTAGTAAGCGGGCACAAAATTAAATTGGCTTTTCTTATATTAATTTGTCAAACTATTTTGTAACAACAGCTGTTAACTCCCCAAACAAAATAAAATAAAATAAATAAATAATAAATAAAATTGTAATGATGAAAGACGACAAAAACATCACAGCTTTGAAAATAGTATTTTGTTCAAAACCGATATGGAAGCGAAACGATCAAACGATAAAACTTGAACTATCATCATCATCATCATCATTAGCCCATAACGTTCCCCCTGCTGGGAGTCAGGCCTTCCATCGTAGAGAGAGTATGAACTTGAACTATATCACGCTAAACATTATGCATTGCAGTTGCAAAAAAAATCAAATGTTTAGAAAAATATCTCTCACTCAATCACTCAGTCGATTTTGAGAATTAATTTTGATTTCGATGATAAGCTAGCTCAGATTACCTGTAGAAAAAAAAAACCTATATAAATGAAGACTTAAATATTGCCAGATATGTAAAACGTCTGATTTTTTGTTATGCGCCATCTAGTGTCAAAGATCGGGTCAACATCCTTAGTTTTTCTACAAAGTTGTGAATTTAGGTACATTTTTACCGGGTATGTACTTTTTATACTGCTTTCTGGATTCTCAGTCTCGGTCTCGGCGGAGACTAAAAATCCTGTCTCGGTCGGACCTTAATTCTCTCACTAGGTCAAGATACCTAATATAAAATTCAAGGATGCCTAAATTGGTGAAAAGACCTGCAGTTTCTTTGCAGTTACTTTGGCTACACTGTTGGACAGCAGAACAAGTGTTGCAAACATTAACAGTCCGTCGTACCCGCCGCAACCCTGTTGCGGCGTTGGATTTCTGCCAGCACCACGATACTACTGTTACAATTACTATGGTAATAGATATTAATTTTATTTAGGCTCCACCTTGAAGTTCATGTAATTCATTAGTTCACTCCCGTTTGCTCTAATAAGTGTTGAATACCAAGGCAGGTTTTTTTATATAGACTTACATCTATTCTACATGTACACTAAACTTCCACAATAAAGACTTATAGAAAATATCATCAAAAACCTTTTCTTTTTTGTTTTATCATATTAAAATTGTTAACAAAAATTAAAAGTTAATTAACGTTTTCTGTAACGCAAGTTTATTTATTATTATAATTAATTTTAATATATCGCACCTTCGGTGCAACAAAGTCACAACAGCTCAGTTTTGAATTTTACAGAAGAGGACTTTGAAGATTTTTTTCGCATTTATTGCCTTATTACTGGATGTCTAATTGTAGTAGGTTTAAAGTCTTTATAAAATTGATGCTTTATTGTGTTTTCTATAGTTTCATGTGAAAAGTTTAATTCAAATTACTAAAATTATTTTAATAAAACGCAAAACAAAAAAAGTGTCCTGAATTGTGACTTTGTTGCACCAGGAATTATTTAGTTATATGAGTTATGCCTTATTATTTAGGCATTTCAGTCAGGTTTTTTGCACTCGTCTACATCATTTGTGTCGCTTTAGCTCCAACGCACGTCATAATCTCGCAGGCGCGGGGGCACAACTGTGTAATCAAACTTTGTTGGCCCAAAACGAATGGAAAAATGCACCAATAACCACAAAGGCACTCGCGCCATTTAGTAGATTTTTGCGATACTTTCTCGGGTGTTATTGTTGCCCTGATATAGGCATGGCTCTAAGACAATTTGGCATACTTTTTACAATTTTGCAGTTTTGGCTAATGGTGACTTTGTTGCACCGAAGGTGCGATATGCTTGTACGAGCTACGCGTAAGTGTTAAACATAGCCCCCGCAGGCCTTGAGCCAGTACTCCTCGACCGAAGTTTATAAATTAAAGTCACCTTCGTCAAGTATCCCAAACTCAAGACATAATATATTTCACCAAGTTAAAAACAAATGTTTGTCAGTTCGGAGAATTTTGTCACCGCGATCTAGGATTTGGAAGATTCGACACTAACGCCATCTAGTTAAATTTAAGGTACCATTTTCGGTTTAACATTAACCTTGCTATGTAGATTTTGTTAGGCGCAACCTACATTTTAATATCTGTTTCAATAATGCTTCAAATATAGGTACTTTTTTTTCATATATTTTTAAAGATTCTAACAATAACAAAGAATATTTTGTTTGGTGTAATAAAAGTCTGATGAAAATAAAATTATAAGTTATTATTGCTTTTTAGCTGTGCTTTTTATGGGTGGCACTACATTGTTATGGGCAGGCGTTGCGCTTACCAACAGGTCAATAAATTGCTCGTCTCATCACTCAATACCTTTAATAAGAACAGAATTATAAGAGCAATAACTGTAAGAGACGTTCACTCTCGTTTCAGCGTTCGGCGAGTCGACACCTGATGATGCCTCGTGCAGACAGCGAAACACGTGTCGTACAAAGAGTGTTGTTGTTAGGAACTAACAACAACCTACATAATATTCAACGGGATTACAATATATATTTTTATTGCGTTTCAGTTTTGAGATGAATTTCCGCAACGTCACGCCTGATTCCATTGCATTGTAAGAGACGTACCTACACATTATAATATAGAAAACAGGTTGTTACGGTAACTAGTTAAGTCATACTGTAACTGGGCTTATAAAAGAGTTCATCATGTCAATCACTCGTGGTAAATCTCTAGTCTCTATTTATTTATTTAACTCTTTATTGCACTATTACGAGTAATGTACAAAAGGAGAACTTAATGCTAAAGTGAAAAACTAGTAAGCAAATTAACATTTCGCAGTTTATTCACTTGGTGGTGGTATTTGGCATTATTTTACTTTGACACATTTTATTACGTCAAATTTATAATAGTAAATGCCACTTCTGCGTGGTCCGACTCGTTCTTAACGCTCTTACCGGAAAAGATTTTTGCCCATACATTATTAAACCGTTAAAAACATCAATCTCGTCCGACAAGAACTTAATTAGTCGTATGGCGCGTGACAAAGGGACAAATATATTCCTTCACAGTCATTTCAATAGACTTTAAAACTAAACTCAAATAGCTATGTAACTAACTGTACAACCACATAACTGCGCCTTCGTTAGGTAATTCCGCGACAATCAGGCGACTCGACCGCAGTTTTCAATCAGGCGCTTGGAACTATTATTAGCTTTTAGACCTTTAGTTGGTTCACTCGCACAATAAAATTTGGGGCTTCATTTGTTCAAGTAATAATGCAATGCTTTTAATTCAACATGCTTTTAATACAATATTGGTTGTCATCATATACCCTCACAACAATAAATACGCATCCAGAGAACCGGCCTCTCATTATGGTCACAGCTCTTACTCGTGGTAGGTCTCTGCGGGAGGCCGTCTGGGTAGGTACCACTGCTTCGCCAGTTATTCTGCCGTCAAGCAGTAGTGCGCAAGCATTATGCACTTTTAAAGGTCATAAAACACATGATACAAATAAAATTAAAATTTTATTAAAAATTGTTACTTACGGTAACATGACTTTGAAATTAAGGTAAGTATACCCATACCCATATCTTTCCTATACCTACTCAAATTGAAGTCCTGTTTCAGAAAAGAAATGCCAAAACTGACTCCCGCCCGCTAGAGAAGATAGCACCAAGAAACTGCGGGGATGTCTTTTTTAGAATTAACAAAACACTTAATTATGAACGTTATTAATTTAAGAGATGCCATTTACAGCGATATTTTATTATACAGAAACACTTAGTTCTTAAATTAAGTAGAACTGAATTGAACGCCCTAATTATTTTTTCACCAAGGTATTCTTTTCGAGACTGTATTTAGTAACGCTGTGCGATCAATTTAGTGGATTCGTGTTTTTCTTTCATATAGCTAAGTGCGAGACGAGCAGTTTTTTCATCTGAAGGTGAGCAAGCACAAATTAATATTAATGTAAATTCAAAAAAAGTCGACTAGTTCGGTAGCCTATGAACTCAATACTTACCTTGTACAATACTTTATTTTAATAAATGATTTATATGATATATATTATATTATATGAAATGCCTATGCATTATGTGTCTCAACAAATGTATCCTCTAAAAATCTGCAATAAATGCATATTACGGTTATGTGTATCTACTGAGTTACGGGGTTAAGTATGTTTTGGGGTAATTCTGTCAAGGCAGAGTCTACGTTTTTATACAGAAAAGATGTCTACGGGCTATTTATAATCTCAGTAGTACCATAGAAGATTTAATATTATCAAGGTACTAAAAGTAAGAAAACACAGTGTGTACTCCCACTTCCTATGCAGACAACAACACTAAAAAGAGAGACAGTATTTTAATATTTCAGTGTCAAATTGCATCACATTTGTGCAACACACAAATGTTTGTTACCCATGTTATCACTCCTTTACTTCTTCTGGACTTTGGACGAAATTATAATTTGAATGTTAGCAGAATACAATTTTTTCTTCAAATCACAATAGATTTGGAGTGGTAGGCTCTGGCCGTGGTTGTAATACCACCCACCGAACAAAGCCATGCCGTCAAGCGACCTAGTCGTGTTTCGGGATAATGTTCTGTGAACCATAGGGGAGACGGGTCTGAGCAGCCGCTCAACTGCCGTCTCTCTCTAGATCTATGTGCTCCATTTTAGGCCACATCATCGCTTCACATCAGGCGAGATGGTGGCCAAACATAGATATATTAAGCGTAAAAAAAAAAAAGATTTGATTCGGTCAACTCTCATTTAAATTTAGCGGAGTTGGCCTTCTGTTATCATTATCACACTACTTGTACTAATCAATGTATGAGCGTACCTGTATTCTATTAGGGTATTAGCATACGCCACAAAGGGAATATAGGTTAGTATTCCCTTTGAGCTAACGTGAATAGCTTGAGATTACTCATTATACATTGCAATAGTAGCAACTAAATGTTAGCTTAATTATTGGAGGTGTACGTATGTAGTTCCTGAGCAGCTCAAGCAGCTCAAAAATCTTAACCTCGGTAGCAGTTATTTGATATTTCAGCGGTTTGGTGTAGAGACTTTGGGTCCGTGGGGACCTGGAGCTCTTTTTTTAACGCTTACTAGATCTATGTTTTGCTACGAAAGTAGATTCAAATTGAGTGTGAAAAATATGCCAATGAAAAAAGCATACTATACAGTTAGTAATTACATAGAAGACAAAGATGCATGGAACATTCCGCTTCTGCCAAGTAGCCAACTGGCACATAAGAAAAATAATATTGACAAACGCAAACATAAAATATTGTAACAAAAGTTCTAAAAAATATGCCCCTCAGTTTCTTGCCGTATCTTCTGAGTAGTGGTTCTTTTACCGATACGGTGGTAGAGTTATTGTAATAATTGACGTTCATAAGTGCGTCTGTGACGACAAAATTGAAATAAAGAACTTTTGAATTGAATTGAATTACTTTACAATTAATTTAATCGCCTGATGTGAAGCGATGATGTGGCCTAAGATGGAGCACATAGATCTAGAGCAGTTGAGCGGCTGCTCAGACCCGTTACCCCGATGGTTCACCGAACATCATCCCGAAACACGATTAGGTCGCTTGACGGCATAGCTTTGTTCGGTGGGTGGTATTACAACTACAGAAAGAGCCCGCCACTCCAAAGCGCGTAAGCGGGTTTCATCACGATGTTTTCCTTCACCGTTTTAGAACGAGCGTGCAAAATCTGCAGCTCATCGTATTTTCAAAAGTTTGTCAGAACGCCTGGTCAATGCGATGCTTGACAAAATGCTGGGACTTATTTGGCTCAACATATCAGTATTGCAATCCAACGGGGCAATACTGCCAGCATCTTGGGTACGCTGCGAACTGGTAGTGGGCTGGAGCATTTGGACTATCTATGGGTTGTCCGACGACGACGTTCTGTGACGAGAGGGGCAACGTTAGTGTGGGTGGCTAAAGGGTGTTGACAGGTGTGCTGCAGTTCCACTTAAACGCTACTACCGGTGTTATGCCCTTTAACACTTCCACCCTTGGGCTTAGTTTTTAGCTCTTGCATCTTTACCCCCGGGCGGCCAGTTAAGGCAAGCCGGGGGTCTGCGGTCTCATTTAGCCCCAGGGAGAATCTCGGGGTAGGCTCAGTGTCACCACGCGCCGTCGACTCGCCACAAAGTCGCCCCTGGCCTATTATTATTATTATATCTATATAAATTAAATTAAATACGGTTCGTTGGTAAGCGCATCATTTGAGAACGGTTTTTTTATATGTTCGTAATAGTCGAATTAGGATTTTATAGCACGAAAAAGGAATATTGAGAAATTCTGAAAAAACTGACAAATTCAGTCGGGTCAGCTAGTTTTAAATAAATAAGATCACTACTGACTCTACACAAGTATATACTTACATACAGGCATCCAATATGTCCTCATAGAATTACACAGAAATTTCATCTCTCATGCCTATGTCTGAAATTGGCAGTCATAGTTATTCTTAGCACAAAGGATTTAGGTTAGGCTACCTAGTTTAATGACGTATAATTATTCCAGTCCTTGGTTTAACCGCTCTTTGACCTCACAACATCACGAACTGCGCCGCCAGGCAGTGAATAGTTAAAATTTCTTTGTTTTTAGGGTTCCGTACCCAAAGGGTAAAACGGGACCCTATTACTAAGACTCTGCTGTCCGTCCGTCTGTCTGTCTGTCTGTCTGACTGTCTGTCAGTACGTCTGTCACCAGGCTGTATCTCATGAACCGTGATAGTTAAGCAGTTGAAATTTTCACAGATGATGTATTTCTGATGCCGCTATAACAACAAATACTAAAAACGGCATAAAATGAATATTGAAGGGGCTCCCATACAACAAACGTGATTATTTTTGCTGTTTTTATAGATAATGGTACAGAACCCTTCGTGCGCGAGTGCGACTCGCGCTTGGCCGGTTTTTTATAAGTGGCAAGACTTTTTTATAAGTGCAGCAGTGGAATCGTGTAACTCGAAAACCGATCCCAATAGCTTACAATTTCATATTTGGAAGGCATTAGCATCCTTTAAACTGCGATATCAATTATTTTTACCGATCGTGATTGGGATAGGGATTGCGACGCGAACTTTAGAAATATTTTATTAGAAGAAATTAAATAAATCATAGGTTTAATTAAGTAAGATAAATAATATCAGCAAGTATATATAACTCAATATGTGGATTACTTTGTTGAAGTGAAAACTTAAATATGCGAAAGAGTAATTTAGCAAGTACACTACGTTAAGCATCTAGTATACTAATTACATCACCTGGATCACATTAACAGTTGGTGATATGTATCCTGCAGGGAAATCGTCTAACTGGAACACCGATACTGTTTTTTTTTTTAATTAGCCTGTTTGGGCAGGCTGAAGTCTCTAGGACCATAGCGCCTTGTCTTACGTAGTTTTTATTTGATAGTTTGTTTGTTTTTTTTTCTTTATTTAATGAGCTGTCGCTATGCGATTATGCCGCTCAGTTAACAAAATCAACCATATATTATTATTAACCTTAAATTATTTATAGTTTGTTAGAATTACAACGATTTCTTTCGTCTATCGTCGTATGAGGGTCATCAGCAACAAGCCGGACCCTCTCCTAATGCTTCAATAAAGTGGTGGAACTTTATTCAAGCTTTCCATGGACTTTTTGGGAGAACATACAAAGCGAAGTTTTCTCTATTTTGTTTCATTTGCCTACACTCGTGCACGTTTACGAACACATAATGGTTAATATTCCACCGATATTACACACGATTCCTCGAAATAACACTTGTTTGGAAAATAAAACAAAATCGAACTGTATCACTTTTTTATTTATTTTTTATTGTTCTAAGCGATGAGACGAGCAAGTCATTGACCTGATGGTAAGCGCCACGCCTGCCCATAACAATTGCAGCGCCACCCAGAACTTTTAATACCATATAAATCACTGCGTAGCACTGGAGTGCGCTCATCACCCCGAGACATCAGATATTAAGTCTCATATGAGACCTGCATCAGCTAATTCCTTTATTCCCGTTCCATCTTAGGACCACCAGGCGAGCAGAGTCACTCCACCCTTACGTTGTGCACAGACCACCAGTCCGCACAAAACGCTTCACTGACTCTTTCATTATACGTACTGCTAAGGAGTGGAATTCTCTACCGGAATCCTTATTTCCTTCCAATTACAACCTGGGTCTCTTCAAGATAAGAGTGAATAGGCACCTCACGGGTAAACATGCTTCACCTTAGACCGCAACTACGCTTACCATCAAGCGAGTTGTTGTCAAACGTAAACCCATTACATAATAAATAAAAAATTAAAAAATCCCTGTCATTTCAGTGGCTACAATGCCTTTCAAACCGGAACACAGTAATGCTTCACTTGAAAGATATCACGTGATCGGTATTTGTCTATGGAACAGTGCAATATTTCTACTCAAAGTCAGCGTTCCAATCCTTATCACGATCGCTAAAAATTATCGATATCGCAGTTTGAAGAATGCTAACTCGTTCCAAATTTGAAATTGAAAGCGATCGGGATAGGTGTTCGAAGTAGACGATTCTACTGCAGAATAAGCATTTTAATTTTATTATTAACCGGCATCTATTTTCAAGACGTCTTCCGAATTTAATCTTTAATTTTAATAATTTATGCGAGAATAAAGAGAATAGAACCCGCACCTCAAAACTATTAATATGATAGTAGATCAGCCAAATTTAGCCATGGCGTCATAAAGCCAACATAAATGACAGCAGCAAACATAACCTCAATCTCTCAGCTGACATCTGTCACTTTTGAACTCAACGCACTTACGGCTAAGTAACGAGCGTATTTTATTATCAGCCACTTATCCATCTGGATGTACAGGAAAATGGGAATAAATTTACTCAGGCTGTATCGCTGAAAAGAGAAGGTATTACAGCTAGTGAAGCGGAGGGAAAGAGACAGGCCTAATTTTCCAGTTTCCCGCTCTCCGAAGCCGGCTAGTTAGCAAGGTTTGTTTTTTCTCTCAGTACAGCTCGCGCCACGGAGGCGTCTGTCGTGCTATACCGCTCGTTATTGGAAAATAAAATACGCTGCAAAAGCAAAAATAACATTTAACACCTTTGTTTCCATCCAAAAATCTTGCAACACTGTCATCATCGCGCGAAAAGCGCATCGAAATACCCACATTATTATCTTTTTAATTTCTGTTATCGTTTTATTTTAACCGGGAAAAACGCCGGTACGTAAAATTTTGTGTCAAAACGTTCAGTGCACCGTGTTCAGTTGTTCAGTGGACTAGAAAACTGCTTGGGAACCCTGTGCGAGTCCTGTGTTTTGTTTTGTTTGGTTTTTTGTTAGCCGGCGAGGTGTTATCAACACGTGTACTATCGATCGCTGACGCACTGTCTGAATAGGTATGTACAGTTCCTATTTCAAATTAGATTCTCATTTTAAACCCAATGGTGACAACCCAATTTTCAGTTGTCATTATAATAAGCGGTTCTTTTTTTGTTATCAGCCAGTTATAAAGAGACGTCTATAACAATTAACGTTATAGCAGGAAAGTCACACGCAATTAATTATTGTAGGAAAAGAAAAACATCTTGCAAACCGTATAAAAATCGATTTCTGTCGTGTTTTGAACATACAGAGTCGTACAAACCGACATTATTATTATTTACCAGTTCTAAAAACTCATAATTGACAAACTGCAGGAATACCAGGAGATAAAATTATTTGAACTTCCGTAGCTGCCGATAAACAGCTGTGTTGGTTTAGGTACCTACATTCCTGACGATAAGAGTATCAATGTTATATAGGGATATATAGCGTTTATGTACATATAAACCCACACTTACATATCCAACTAATATTTTAAACGCGAAAGTTTGTAAGAATGGATGTATGGGTGTACCTTTGTTACTCTTTCACGCAAAAACTACCGAATGGATTTTAATGAAATTTGGTATGGAGATAGCTTATACCCTGGATTAACACATAGGGTACTTTTTATCCCGGGAAACCACGGGTGAAACCGCAGAGCGCAGCTAGTTTATTATATACGAGTATACCTACTTTCAAGCAAAAGAAGTAAATCTTGGCAAAGAAGCGTAACGTAATTATTCAGCTTATGTAACAGTTGATTCCCAATCAAGATACGTACGCAAAGAACAAAATGGAGTATAAAGAAAAGATAAAGAAAGATAAAGAAAATTTATTTCTAAAACGTGTGTGATACAGAGCATGCAGATCTTAGAATAGTGTGAGTACGACATGTTTTGCCTATAGGCGAACAAATGGAGAGGCGGCTACCTTAGAAAAGAATATCATAGATTTATACTATACTAGCGACCTGCCCCGGCTTAGCACGGTTATTATACATATAAACCTTCCTCTTCAATTACTCTATCTATTAAAAAAAACCGCATCAAAATCCGTTGCGTAGTTTTAAAGATTTAAGCATACATAGGGATATAGGGATATAGGGACAGAGAAAGCGACTTTGTGTGGGTCAAAAAATTATTAGATATTTGCATTTTTAACCGACTTCAAAAAAGGAGGAAGTTCTCTGTTCGATTGAATTTTTTATTTTTATTTTTATTTTGTTATTATTATGTTTTTTTTTTATGGTTGTTACCTCAGAACTCCGTCATTCATGAACCTATTTGGAAAATTCTTTTTGCGTTGGGTTCAGTATAGCTACGAAGTGGTCCCATATAATTTTTAACAATATTTGACCTTGGAATTCGAAGATACATTGAAGTCGGTTCCTGTTTTTTTCTAAAAATTAATTATAAATTAATTTGTCAGTAATAAATATATATATTAGTCTGTGTTACATAGAAGCCTAAAAGTATGTTTTATACAATATACAAGTAAAACTACGCGAAGGAACGCAACCATTTAACCAAAAAGTTTCAACACTCCTAATCAACTGTATACGCAAATACCTAGAAACACTAGCTCATGAAACGTGGAAGGTACTAACAGATATTGTTGAAGTTTGTTAACCTTATATCTACTACAATAGAGGTTAAAATCCGTTGTAAACTTTTGACAGATGGCACGATGCGGCTTAAGGTGAACGCTTGAGTGACGCAATGTTTTCTCGTAAGTGCGGTCGTCGTTACTCCAGTAGCTAGATTATTGAGCTACTTGAGCTAGTCACTGGATCGGTGTCGATCTACAATCTTAATTGGTAGTCATACAGAATGTTTAGTAGTACTACATGTGGTACCCATTTATTGCATCAGTATCACCAGTATGTACTTACCTTGTGTTATACCAGAGCATACTAATGGACAGAAGCATCACTCCGCAAAGAAATTTAAACTAATAGCGACTCTTTCTATGACGCAATAAAGTTGAATTCAGCTCGCGTAGCGCTGCATACCTACCAGTCATATTAACCTACAGAGCGCCTCTCTTTCTATCGTAGCTCTGATCTCTTCTGACGCGGCACGTGTAACGACGCGCGACCCGCCGTCGGTGTCCGGCTATGTACTTGTAGCTTCGTACCTACAGTGCGAAGTGCGCTAGGCCTGGTTATACAAGTATAGATGTAAGTCAAACTCTATCAGCTGTTATAAGAAATATAAGAAAGAAGTTACGCGATAGCGTTCCCTAACACCTTCGCTTCTTCATTCTGCAATCAATGCTCTCTCTTCTCTTCTCAATCTTTGCTTCACACACATACACATGAATACGTAATCGAATCGTATCTTTAATTCTGTGTAATGTGTCTGGGTGTCGTGGGACCTTGGTCCTCATAGTTTCTGGTACCCTACATACAGGGAATCCTAGTTAGGGGCCAGGCTATGGTGATCGTTGTGCATATTTTATTTTATTTAAATTGATGAGAACTTTATGAAGTCTATCTTTAGAAACATGCATTGGTGATCGAGCGAGTGAAGAGCGAGTGTGGCTCAGTGGGAGAACGTGCGACTTTCGACCCGACGCACCCGAGTTCGAATCCAGCTAGCCCCGCACCACTAACTTTCCTAAGTTATGTGCGGATTTAGCACTAGCTCTAAAAACGGTGAAGGAAAACATCGTGAGGAAACCGGCATATCCAAGAATTTATCACAAAAATTCAAGGACATCCACCAACCCGCACTGGGCCAGCGTGGTGGATTATGGCCCATACTCTCTGTATGAGAAAAGGCCCGTGTCCCAACAGTGGTAACCTCATGGGCTGATGATGATGATGATGATGATGATGATGATGATCGATGATCGGGAATTTTAGCAGCACACCCTAAATACATGATCTTCTCATCCCTTTATGGAAAAGGGGTTGGTACCTACCTTACGGCCATGCTTACTATGCAGCTTCATAGCGATGAATTATTCGCTCATCAACCTTATATTTCAGCTTTTCTCAATAGAGACGAAGATCACTGTTATTTGTTAGTCACATGTTACAAGTAACATCGATATTGGAGACAGCTTCTGTGATGTAGTGATTGAGCGACTCAGTTCACATCTTATACACCTTAGAGATTGCGGCTTCGACTCCCGCTACGAGGCAAAATTAAATAAATTACAAATACCACTGTATTGCTAGTTATTCTGCCGCCAAGCAGTAGTGCACAAGCATTACTTTGTTTAAACGGCATTGTAGCCAGTGAAATTACTGGGCATATGAGACTTAATATCTGATATCTCGGAGTGATGAACGCAATATGCAGTACTACGCAGCACTTTTTATGGTTTTAAAAGTTCTGGGTCATTAGACGAACAACTTACTTGTCTCATTACTCACGACATAAAAAAAAAAATTGAACAACGCGCAAGTTTTTGTTTTGTGACTTGTAGTTGTGGGATGGTCCAAGTAGTTCTTGGTTGCCTAGATACATGGTATCTTAGTTAGGGGCCAGGATGTGTGTGATGTTTGGGCGTACTTCAGCGTATTTATTTAGGATTGGAACAATTTGCAGGAGCTTGAACGGCTCTACCACCTATAATTTATTAAATAGGCACAAAAATGAAATGAAATGAAATAATTTTATTGTAGCAAAAACATACTTAACTAAACAAATACTCAACTAAACATTAATACTAGGTATTAATGTTTAGTTTATTGCTACAAAACGGCCCTACTCAGGATAATGCCGGCTGAAGCAACCAGCGCTGATCTTCCGTAGGAGCCACCCGGTGACACCACGGATCGTAACACAATATATAAATAACATAATATTGATACAAAATAACATAACATTTATAATGGCAAGAACAATTTGCACAAAAACATGATAGGTACGCTTAAAACACATAACAAAATACAAGATTAAAACATAGAGCACCAAGGTGAGCACAAATGCACTTTTAAACGTCATGAACACATTAAAACAAATCAAATTAAAAATATGTTTAAAATTGTAACTTAAGTTAACATGACTTTGAAAAGAAAGGTGTACTCATATTGAAGTCCGGGTGCAGAAAAGAAATGCAAAAACTGACTCTACCAGAGCTTCGGAAATACGCCCGCTAGAGAAGTTAGCACCAAAAAAGTCTACGCGGATGTCTCATTTTTTCAACTCTTTTAAAATGTCTCGAAATATAACAATGAACATTTAGGTATAATTTCAAATTAACAGAATGTCAAACAAGAAGAGCGACACACACATTGTTGCTACGAACGGCATTGTGCTAAAGTCATGCCGTCAAGTGACCTAGTCGTGTTTCGGGATGATGTTCGGTGAACCATCGGGGAGACGGGTCTGAGCAGCCGCTCAACTGCCGCCTCTCTCTAGATCTATGTGCTCCATCTTAGGCCACATCATCGCTTCACATCAGGCGAGAAAGTAGCCAAACATAGATCTATAAAGAGTAAAAAAAAAAAAAAGTTATCGTCACTGGGAATTTAAGGCTAGAAGACTTGTAGTCTCAGGATGACGGGAATGTTGCAGTATTTTTTTTTTCGCCTAACGATCACATCCGTAGATCCTGGGGACCTACTCCGAGTTGCTTTCGTCGTTCGTTCGTGCGGACTAAAAGAGACACTCTTATGCCTGTTGCATAGCGCTGCCCCTTTCATCTGACAGAACGAAGATCGTATTTTACTTTTCAGAGTAAGGCCCTTGGACTTTACTTGTTACAGAACCCCAATTATGCTATACACGTACATAGATTACAAAAAATACAGAAAAAATCACACAGTATCTAGGCTACAAGTTCAAAATTCCTCGCTTAAGTTATGATTAACGCTGCTCGTTTGCATTTGCTCCCTCTTACAATCCGTAGAAATATTTCCGATATGCGCTTTCTAATTAAAATGGCACAGTCCATAATTGACTGTCTAGACCTTATTGCTAAAATATTTTTGAATGTTCCACCTCGACACTTGAGACCTAAAAACTTATTGCATGTACTCTTCACCCGCACCACCTACCGAAGGAAATCTTATGTTTTACGTTCCTCTGTAGCATTTAATAAGCTTTCGAAGTCTGAGCATTCCAATATCGATCTATTCACAAGCAGTCTGGCTGCGGTGAATACAGCCTTAACGTCAACCTAATCGTTCTAATTTGTAAATGGCATTGCATGGTGCCATCTCGCACTTCTTATTTCTTTGTTCATTTAATTGTAAAAATTCTTCATTTCTATTTAATTGTTATTTGCGGAGGCTTTTAATTGGCTTTTCTTATATTAATTTGTCAAACTGTTTTGTATCAACAGCTGTTAGCCCCCAAACAAAATAAAATAAAAAATAACTAGGATTCCCTGTATCTAGGGAGCCTCACGAATCAAATGCTTGCGGTTTTGAGCTGCGCAGGACTTAGCAGGTTGAATTGAAACTAATGAATGTTTCCGCAGCTAATATTAAGCTTGGCGCTTACTATTAAACCTTGACAGTCTCGCTACTTAGAAAAATGATAAAATTGACAGCCTAAATTTGTCGATGACTTGTATCAATGTCCAAGTACGCCACATGTCAATCACATGGCGTCGCGACTGCTATGGTTTCTATGACGAGGCTAATGAGCTTGTCGCATTATAGTAAACAGGAAAAGATTTGTATATGCCACATGTTTATTTATGTTACAGCTGTTTTAGAATAAATCGTGATGGGAGCTAACAGCGACGCGAGCAGTTACAAGTACTATATCTGTGTTTCTATACTAACCTATACCGCAGCATACTAATGAACAGAAGCATTACTCCGCAAATATGTAAATTTAAACAAATAGCGACTCTTGCTATGACGCAATAAAATTCAATTCAGCTCGCGTAGCGCTGCATACCCACCAATCATATTAACCTGCAGAGCTCCTCTCTTTCTATCGCATAGTTCCTACTTATCTCTTCTGACGCGGCACGTGTAACGACGCGCGACCCGCCGTCGGTGTCCGGCTATGTACTTGTAGCTTCGTACCTACAGTACAGAGTGCGCTAGGCCTGCTATTACTTACGTAAATGTTAGTGTGGTTGAATTTGATTCCTTTTTTTGAAGATGCAGCAAATGCTGTATGCGAATTTCCTTCCATTCGATATAGAGAAAAAGAAATACTACAACAGTAAGGTTAATTTTTCGTTAAACTTTAACGATCCAGTTTTTGCTCCAGTATTGCATTGCATGCTGGACTCCAGTTAAGGTAAAAGGTTTTTAGCCCAAGGTCGAAATGAATTATCATTTTATTCAGTTTAAAAATTCAAGTTGATCGCGAGACAAGGTCACAGTGAACTTACTAGAGGAAGAATTTAATAATTTGCTGGGAATCCTAAATATGGGATGAAGCTGAGAAATGTTGAAGTAGCAGAGCAAGGTAATTTAAAAGTGTTTATACATACCTAGATTTTTTTAATTTTTTTTTATTGGGAATTGGCTTGCGTTTGACCACTATGTCACCTGATGGTAAGCGACGATGCGGTCGACCATCTAGCACGCTTACCAAGATCCTCGAGACTTGATCCTCGAGTACCTGTTCACTCAAGACTTGAAGATTCCTAGATTGTAGCAGGGAGTTCCATTCGTTAGCAGTGCGCATAATAAAAGTGGAAGCAAAGCGCTTTGTGCGCGCAGGAGTAATGTCCATCATAAAACGGTGGCGTGTTGCCGTACGTCTTGTAGTCCGATAGTTTTTACAATAAACCTTTTGATGGCATAACTTTACTAAGAATATTTACAAGGACTACAATTATGGGTAAGAGGAAGGTTCTATATTCGATTTTCTTTTTTTATTTATTTATTCTTTTTTTAATATTTGTTACCTCAGAACTCCGTCATTCATAAACCGATTGGGAAAACTCTTTTTGCGTTGGGTTCAGTATAGCTACTAAGTGGTTCCATATAAACAACGTTTCATATGAACGAGTGGTAAATAAAAAGTTCCAATCGTCACCACTGGGGACGAACGAAACCTTTTTTCCCACTCGTACCCAGTGGGGACGACCGGGAATAAAAGGAAATCGGTTCCGTACTATAGGTATACTGTATACTTTTACTAATATGCAAAAAAACAGACGGTATTTTGGTACTTCAATGTCGAATTGCATCACATTTGTATAACACACAAATCCATAGACGCACGTTATTACTCCTTAATTTCTTCTGGACTTTGGACGAAAATTATAATTTAAATATTAGCAGAACACCATTTTTTCTTCAATTCAGAATATAGTTTCACATCGATCAACTCTCATTTAAATTTAGCGGAATTGGGCCTTCCCACTTGAAAACCCCAGGTTATAACTATTGGGAAAGATCGACTCCGACAGCGAGTTCCGCTCATCAAAAAACAATAAAAATATATATTTTTGGAATTGTGTAAAGGCGCTTCAATTATGGCCTTCAAATATATAAAGTAAGTGTGATTCATTGAACATTATTAATAATTGTCTATCATTATTAATATTGACTGAAATTCGAGGTAAGCGTAAGAAATAAATCACATTTGCCGGCGGTATTAAAGTTTATACACCCGAAACACAGTTCCTAACTATGTAGTTCGGGAGCCTGAGAATTCAAAAATTACTTATCTGTAAACCTTTAGTAACCTATACCTATATAAAATACTTATTATTATTATTATTATTAGAGCGAGTGTGGCTCAGCGGGTACTCGTGCGCCTTTTGATCCGACGCACCTGGGTTCGAATCCCGACTCGGCCCTGCACCAATGACTTATAGTTTTTTAAGTGCAGATTTTGCACGCTCGCTCTAAAACGGTGAAGGAAAACATCGTGATGAAACCCGCTTACGCGCTTTGGAGTGGTAGGCTCTGGCCGTGGTTGTAATACCACCCACCGAACAAAGCCATGCCGTCAAACGACCTAGTCGTGATTCGGGATGATGTTCGGTGAACCATCGGGGAGACGGGTCTGAGCAGCCGCTCAACTGCCGTCTCTCTCTAGATCTATGTGCTCCATCTTAGGCCACATCATCGCTTCACATCAGGCGAGATAGTGGCCAAACATAGATCTAAAGGCGTAAAAAAAAAAGAAATATAATCCCCATTGTACTTTCATTCATGCATTTCAATAATAGCTTGTAAATGGTCAACAGTGGTTTGTGTAACTTCATAAAAACTATTGTAATATTGTAAAGATTTATCGGCAGACTTTATGATGTTTGAGAAGTGACTGAAGAATAAAACTGTTTTATGAGTCTGCTGCTGCGTATGTGGTACTATTTATTGCAGTTTCACTATTACAGTTCTTATAATTAAACATGATATAGACCAATGACTTGAAGTTGGCGTCTCGGATTGTTAAGGATAGACTGAACATAATGTTAAAAGGAGCTCAAAAAAAGTATATTGTAACAAAATCTATAAAAAAATGTCCCTCAGTTTCTTGCCGCATCTTCGGAGTAGTAGTTCTTTTTCCGATACGTTGGTAGAGTCATGGTGATAGTTTGACGTTTATAAGTGCGTCTGTAATGCCAAAACTGAATAAAGAGATTTTAATTGATTGATTGATTGAATCATCACGGTGAAAGGAAATAGTGAGATGGTAAGTTCTGTCTGAGAACCGCCGGAATGATCGGAGAACAGTCGCTATGCATGTATTTTTTTAGTGCATGAATCGATTTATTGTTGAATACGATTAATTAAAAAAAAGTTAAAAAATTGTACGGCATCATTCGTCAATAAAATAATTAAATGAAAATTTGAATCAATTTAAATCAACATAAACGAGCCATTTGCGTGTGACGTCAAAAAACCTAGGATCTCCTCATTGGTCCATCTATGCTACATGTGTGTGTGAGTCAATAATTTACCAATAGAACGGGCTCTATGTCAAAAATTGACCTACAAGCAGCGAGGCGCGTGACGTCAAAACGTGGTTGCACGTACTCAAGCGTTTTGCGATTACGTTCCGTTTCTCCAAAAATAAGAAAAAGAAATATTGAAATACAAAAAAAACTACGCAATTAATAATAATTATGATATCACTACTAAATGTGTACAGGAGTAATCTATCGTAAAAAGTGATTTCCAGATTTTTCGACAACACATGCATATTCCCTATTCTACCTTATTTCTAGTGTTTATGTTGTGATGGTCACTGTTCACCTTGAATTTGTGCAGATTTTTACGAACGGAAGTACTTTGGAAATCCAAGAGAAGGGGGACACATTGTTGCATATGGAACCATAAAAAGATAATTCGTTGAAGTGATTTGTTGAGTTAATAAATTAAATTTACCCGTGCGAAGCTAGGTGGTTAAAAATGCTACATGATTCGAACCCATTTAGATGCACATTCATACCCAGCTGCAGTAGGTAACCCAGAATAATCACCAGTAGCACGACCATGGGTCATTCGTACGTAGTCGGAAAACAAAGCGTTTTGTTCTACGCACAGATAGCTAGATAATGCCCTGTGCCCTTATCTGAGTTAACAGGACGTTGTTGTGAATGTTGTGTTTGTTGCAACTCGGTCAAGCGTTGGTTGTGTGTAAAGATTTGCTGATTGTTCGCTGTAATTTAGGTTATTGAAACTATAACAATGTTGGAACGCTAACTGATTTTAAAAATGATATGAAAATGCAAATTACTCAAAAGAAGCACTATGATAAGCACCAAAGCTAGCATTCCATGAAGTAATACAGCTATTCGTTTTCTAAAGAGATTAAGTAGGTAGATAGTTTTGCTTGGAGATCTTTGACGAATTTCCGTATCTTTTTTATATTATTATGGATTTTGAATAATGTAAAGATCTCACTGACGTAGCCTATGCTTTGGTCCGACCAAATCGTATGGATTTGGTCGGACCAAAGCATAGCATACTCGAGACCTCCGTCGAGTTTATACCAATATTACCAATTCGGTACAACCCAGTTAGCCACACAAACTAAACATGTCTACGATGTTCTCCAGGGACCTAATTCACTATGACAACTTGGCGATTCCTTGCTTCGAGGTCACGTCGATTCCTTCATTACATAGACATAGGTAATTATGTACTGCAGTTTTTGTTTACAGTTAGCTACAGGAAATTTAGCCCTCACTAACTTATTTTAAAGTAAACAAGTGTTATACACAGATATACTTAATCAACAATTAAGGCTAGATAATAATGATATACTACAGTTGGGTAGAAACAACTTCGAGAGGGAAGCTGACAGAAGGATTCAGCTAGGCTGGGCAGCGTTCGGTAAACTACGTCAAATTTTCACGTCGTCCATACCACAGTGCGTTAAGACAAAAGTCTTTAATGCGTGCGTCCTACCAGTAATGACCTACGGAGCCGAGACGTGGACACTCACAGTGAGACTGATCCACAAGTTCAAAGTCGCTCAGCGAGCTATAGATACGGCTATGCTCGGAGTTTCTCTGAAAGATAAGATCCGCAATGAGGTAATCCGACAGAGAACCAAAGTAACCGACATAGCCCATAGAATTAGCAAGCTGAAGTGGCAATGGGCTGGTCACATCTCTCGAAGGACGGACAACCGTTGGAGTAGACGTGTCCTTGAGTGGAGACCGCAAATCGGCAAGCGTAGTGTAGGACGCCCACCGGCCAGGTGGAGCGACGACCTGCGAAAGGCGGCCGGAAGAAAATGGATGAGAAGAGCCGAAGACCGGGCCCAGTGGCGTTTGTTGGGAGAGGCCTATGTCCAGCAGTGGACGACTACAGGCTGACGATGATGATGAATAATGATATTACTAACTTTGACATTGCATGTTTTTATATAAATTCAAAATGACCCTTATAATATTTGTAGGTACACCGGAAACGGTAGAGTGTTTGAAACATAAAATGTAATAACATCTATTGTACACAATACTCTTATGAATAAATGAATTGAATTGAAGTAATTAAAAATCTTTGCCTGAATTTGTTTGTCCATAGATAATAAACTTTATACAGGTACGCCAAAAATACAAATATATAAACACAAATAGACAGAACAATTTTACAAGGGGCGATCTCGTCCCAACCATTGGATAGGTATATTTAATGTAGCAGGAAGATGATAAAATCGGAGATTTCATTAAATCCCTAAGGTAGATGATCAATTCACGGTCGATGTTAAAATTATAACTCTGTGGGGTGATTTCCTTAAAGAAAGTACCTACTTACGTGATTTTATCATACAAATTAACTGTTTTAGTGAAAAAATGGAATAATACTTTTAGATATTAAGTGGTCAAATTAGCAGGTGTCAAGTTGTCAACAAATTTGTACCGATAGGTAGTATAAATAATAATATATACTAGGTAGAATACCTAATTATTCATTGGCCTTCCATTCTAGTCCAAGTTGACGAATTGCGATTTAGAGCGCGCGCTGCGTTTGCGACTTTCACTTCGTATTTAATATCATGAGTGAAGGACTAATGCTGCAATAATCTTGCAATTATTATTAGCATTATGGCATGAACTTATGGCATTTCAAATGAAACCCTAAATTAAATAACATTAAAATACTTTTTCAAATTAAATTTAAACGTTGTCAGCGTTGGATCCAGTCTCGGCGTCAACGTCGCGTCAAAGTCGCGCGGTGTCGCGTCGCAATTTGTTGACTCAATACATGTCGCCTCAGATAAAGTATCCAGTCGCAGATTATCATGGTGTGGTTCTTTTCAGCTTTTTTTTTATATATTCTTTATAGGCTTGCGTTTGGCCGCTTTCTCACCTGTTGTTAAGTGACAATGCGGTCGAAGATGTAGCACGCCCGCCTAGATGAAACCTGTTCACTCTTGTCTTAAAGAAACAGATGTCGGCAGAGAGTTCTACTCCTTGGCCGTTCGCATTATGAAGGTCGAAGCAAAGCGCTTGGTGCGAGCAGGAGGGATGTTAACCAAAAATTAAAAATCCATAAGGCCGTTGAAAGCATTTGAAATTACGCAAAAACTACTAAACGGATTAATTTAGTATGTAGGGACTTTTTAGTCCTGGAGAAGGACATAGGTGATGCGGTCCTGGCAAAGGACTTATCCTGGATGGAACTACAAGGTGCGGCTACTATAATATAATTATGCTCAAATACATATAACTGTGCATGCAGAGTGAAGTGTTCAGAAATCTGTAAAATTAGCAGTAGCGCTGAAGTTCGATAAGAAATGTAACATTTGAAATATTTAGGAAGAAAAAATATTTGTTCGAGCAGGGTTCAAACCGCGTCCTCCAAAAACCGTTCCGACGCCTTTACAATCTTGGCCATCGAGCACATGCAGCAATCGGAAAGATCACAAATACGCCTTTATAATGTGAGTCAGTGAAGCACAGAGTATTTGGAGAACAGGCTAATTCCCTCAGTCAAACATTCTTATTTCTTCAAATAAAGTTACTAAAATACAGTGGAGATTGCAATTCATTTGATATAGCTTCCGGATAGCTATAATCTGGGTGTAGTCTCTAGGACAAAAGTGAACAGTTTTCTTATAGGCGAGCGTGCTACATCTTCGACCGCATCGTCATTTAACAACAGGTGAGATAACAGTCAAGCGCAAGCAATAAATAACGAAAAAAGGTGGTGAAAATTTAAGATATTCAGATTAACAAAAATTTATAATCATTTGATTGAATGGGGCTCGAAGCAGAAATCCGACGCGGGTTCGACAAGCACGCTCGGGCAAATATTTTATTTGTTTTTGTAAGTTTTAAATTCTTACGACAAGTCATGCAGATGTCCTGTCCAGTCAGACCTAAATTTGTCATTCAACCATATATCCATACGGTCAACTGGTCGGTGACCAGTCGGCCGTCCTAAGTATCGCTGGAAAGATATGGTCGGAAGGAACTTGTGCGAACTCCATGTTGAGGAATGGAAGATCCAAGTGGAGACTCTTATTATCGGAGGCCAAGGGTCACTTTGGGTCACTTGCACCATCTTAGTAAGTAGTAAGTTATTTCCATATTTCCTTACATTCAATACAAATTCATCGGAAACAAAACAATGTGGCAAAAATCCAGGTCAAACGCACCGATTAGGTAGTCAAGCCGCCGAGACAATTGCAATTACGAAATGCATTGCAATGCAATGGAGTGAGAGGTTCCTGGGAACTGGTCGGAACAAGAACGGAAGGTGGCAAGGCTGAAGTCTGGCTGACATTTACTTGAAGTGTAAGTAGTTGTCAGTCAAATGGACTTTTAATCAAACTAGTATACATGAATTAATTAAATTATTCAGACATTTTTATTAAGTTTTTCGCATCTGTAAGTAGGTATTCGCTATACTTCTAAACTCTTAATAAAATTGATTTAGCTTTTCTCCATCGTTTACAGATTTTTTCATAGTAGAGCGAGTGTGGCTCAGTGGAAGCACGTGCGACTTACGATCCGACGCACCAGAGTTCGAATCGCGCTGGCCCCGAACCACTGACTTTCTTAAGTTATGTGCGGATTTAACAATCGCTCTAAAAACGGTGAAGGAAAACATCGGGAGGAACCAGCATGTCCAAATCCAAATTAACTACAAAAATTCAAGGACATCCACCAACCCGCAATGGGCCAGCGTGGTAGTTTATGGCCCATACCTCTCTCTATGAGAGAAGGCCCGTGTCCCAGCAGTGAGAACGTGATGGGCTGATGATGATGATGATGAGTTTAAGTAAGTAAGTACAAGTACATTCATGTTCGAACCGGGGCGGGGCTGTTATCTTATATTACCAACTCAAGTTTGTATTATGTTTGGTACTGCAGATAAGCATAACAATTTGAATTAATACATCAACTAAATTTATATACAATAATGTACCTACAAACCGATTCAATGCCATAACAGTTGCTTTATGTTATTATACGAAATTGAATAATTTATTTCTTAAATTATATGTTGTGGTGATGAACCAAATGAGTTGACTGTAAAACAGACGGCCATTTATACTATTTCATTTAATTAATAATACGAGTATACATAGGCATGTATGTAGGTCATTGACAATACCTAAAAGGAAGACACGTGGCTTGAATATGTCAGAATTCATAAGAGAGCTATGGGTATCTAATCTACCCATAAAACGTATGTAATGTTTCCGATATATAGTAAAACAAGCTGTTCCCCGCGGATTCCCCGCAGTTTTCCGGGATAAAAAGTATCATGTCTTTTTTCAGGACCTTAACGTACCTATACACTAAGTTACTAAGCGAATTTAGTAAGCGAAATTACTGGGCACTATGAGACTCAACAGCTAATTGTCTCAGGGTGACGAACGCAGTGCAGCACCGCGCAGGATTTTGCAAAACAAAGTTCTGGGTGGTGCTGTTATTGTTATGGGCTGGCGTATTGCTTACCATCAGGCAAACGACCAGCTCGTCTCGTCATTCAATAACATAAAAAAAAAATCATCAAAGTCCTCTTTGACGAAAGTCAAAAGATATTTATTAAATAGGCACAAAAAATGCACTTTTGAACGTCATATACACTTAATACAAAACAATTGAAATACGTTAAAAATAGTAACTTCAAATATCATGTCAAAAAAAAGATAAGTATGTCTACCCCTTTCTTTCCCATACTCAATTGAAGTGCGGGCCCAGAAAAGAAATCCGAAAACTTACTCTACCAGTGCTTCGGAAATACGCCCGCTAGAGAAGCACCAAGAAACTCTGCGGGTCAGTCTCATATTTTAAAATGTCTAAAATTATGACACTATGACTCTATACATATAATGAGGTATAAATTATGATTAACATAACACAATGTCAAACTAGATGTGCGAATGAGATGTCCCATATTCATAGCAGACCCCCGATACTGCATACAAATTCGCCGAGCTGTCTACTACTACTACTGGCGCACCGGCCTGTCCGCACACGTTTTGTGTGTGTGCGTAATTATTGTAGGGATGAGCTAATACGAATCGAGCGCGTCAAGGACAACGCTATACGTAAGCAACCTAAGTGTTTCTCTTTCACACCTACTATCACTTAGCGCGGAAACGCGAAACCGATTCTTATTTGTGTAAGTGGTTTCTTTGCACCCATACACAGAACAATAACGAACCATTTTGTTTTAGGTATATAAATATTGTATCAAAGTCAATAGATTAAATGTTAATGAAAAAGAGAGAGACAGACCTCCGTCAGTCAGGTCAGGTCCTGGGCAGCTCCACCGTCTTCAGCCGTTCTCCGTCTTCTTTTCAATATCTTTCGTCTATATGTCAAAGTCAAATAGTCAGTTGGCCTGCTTTACCTCTGTAAAGCAGGTCGTCGTCGTCATCCAAAAAGGTCATAACAACCTCAAATAACATCAATTGATCGCACATACACATATAAAATAAACGTTTGAATCTCACTCATTAGTCATTCGCAGCGAGCGGTGACAACCGAGTGATGCAAGCACGGCATTACCCATTTTTTTACCGATTTATTGCGGGTGACGACAAACTG
Organism: Petrophora chlorosata; assembly: GCA_951640565.1. Taxonomy (NCBI): domain Eukaryota; kingdom Metazoa; phylum Arthropoda; class Insecta; order Lepidoptera; family Geometridae; genus Petrophora; species Petrophora chlorosata. The sequence continues at coordinate 11,257,459 of OX621203.1, read as the reverse complement.
GCGGGGGTAATATTTAGCTTTCTTTGTTCATAGTATCATTAACATGAAAATATGAGCAATATATAAATAGGATTAAAGATGCAGTAGCAGTTAGAGTGACCACAAGCAGCATCTAGCCATCATGAAATGGCAGGACTCCTAACTAGATGCAAAGGATCGGTAAAAGCAAGTTGCATTCGTCAACATTGAACGAGCGGGTTCTTTCCGGATTGTCAACAGCGTTGACGACAGGGTGTTACCAAACGGGAACCTTCCATTTAGTAGTTTTTGCGTGATTCAAAAGAACCACTATTCAGAAGATATGGCAAGAAACAAGATTGAGTCACAAATATCAATCTATCCATCCGTCCATCCATCCATCCATCAATCAACAACAACAGCTAATTGTCTCAGGGTGACGAGCGCAGTACAGCGCCGCGCAGGATTTTGCAAAACAAAATTCTGGGTGGTGCTGTTAATATAATGGGCTGGCGTATTGCTTACCATAAGGCAAACGACCAGCTCGTCTCGTCAGTTACATAAATTAATCTATCCATCCTCAAAAACTTTCGAATTTATAATATTATAGTTCGTAGGATAGGATAAAATTCGCTTATAGCAGCTTATAATTAGATAAAAAAGGTGATTGATTAAAGAAATATCTTTTATTTTATAATAAATAAGAAAAGGAGCGCAATAGGCGGTTATATCGCTAAGCTAGAGTACGAAGTCATGGACAAAAGCTAGTAAGTAGTATAATAGAGAATCTATTTACGATTATGGTTGCGAAAGCGTACATATAATCCGGTGAATGTCAGGTTGAATTGCAATTTAGATAATACAGAGCATGTGATTGTTAATTACTAATACGTGTGGAAAGAAAACGTGTTTCACCTAACAAACTTTACATGTGACATCACACTAATAAAATGCGAAACACATTATAAACGCGTTAATTGTATGTAAGTATGTTTGTTACTTCACGCTGTAACGGCCCAAATGATCTAGCGGTGGTTCTTAGACTGTTGTATCAAAATCGGTTCAACCATTTTTTACTTTTTTCTTTTTTAGTCGGGGTTTTTATAAATTTTAGTTTAGTGATATTTTTTTTTTTTTTTACACTTACCTAATAGATCTATGTTTGACCACTATCTCGCCTGATGTGAAGCGATGATGTGGCCTAAGATGGAGCCCATAGATCTAGAGAGAGACCGCAGTTGAGCGGCTGCTCAGACCCGCCTCCCCGATGGTTCACCGAACATTATCCCAAAAACACGACTAGGTCGTTTGACGGCATGGCTTTGTTCGGTGGGTGGTATTACAACCACGGCCAGAGCCTACCACTCCAAAGCGCGTAAGCGGGTTTCATCACGATGTTTTCCTTCACCGTTTTAGAGCGAGCGTACAAAATCTGCACTTAACTATAAGACATGGGTGCAGGGCCGACTCGGGACTCGGGAACCCAGGTGCGTCGGATTGAAAGGCGCACGAGTTCCCGCTGAGCCACACTCGGTCTCGATTTAAGTTACTTAGGCCGTTTCGAGCTTAGCTAGCTGCAATGAGCTTAAAGCTTGGCCCACACTGTGAGAGAAGGTAGCTTAACTTCGCTTACCATAAACGCATCACAGCGTGCAGCTATCCCAGCCCGATGCGTTGGTCTGATCAGATCTGCTGTAGAAAAAGTTTCGATGTATAATTATTCGTGGTTTTGATATTTCGTTGTTACGTGATTCTGTAATATTGCGGTGACATGTTATTCGAATTTTCAAATTTCAGTACTAAGTAACGCACTCGAACTAAGCTACGCTAGCTTGGCTACCCGTGTGGTTTGTGCTTTACAATAACATTTTTCCTGAGAATAATGATAACAAACTTTAAATACCTAGTGGTTATCTGTTTGCGTTATAAACATCAAAGTGCCCGTTATCGCCGTTTGTTTTAACGAACGTACGTTTCGAGGACTGAAAACGATGGACATTTAACAGTATTGAACCGGTATAGAAAAAACCGGTATTAGGACTGTAAACAACAATAATGTAAATTTGACTTGCCCAGTGTGACAAACAATGTTATAAAGTCAATAAATAATTCTATTCTATTCTATTCTATTCAATGTAGGTATATCTTCTTAGTATTGCCGACAATTCGACGACAATGCAGATTTCGACGCAATAAGCAGTTTTTAAGATATAAAAATACACCGTACGCATTTATAATGCGTACGGCGTATAACTTAAAAACTGATTGATTCTTTCTGAAAGGTATAATAATGTATTTATATATTTCTTGTAATATCTGTAATAAAATTTGTTACGTGACACTATAAGTTCAAATATTTCATACATCGATTTTATATGTTGCCTATAGTTTACGAATAACAACTAAATATGAGGGTATCGATTCCTCCTTTTGTCTAACTGTTCATTCTAGCGTACTCATCTTAGGTTATTCGGTCCTTAATAAGTATATGCTATAAAATAGGTAAGTATAAATATTGGCGTTGATTGTTAAACACTTGCGGTGCAGCTGTGTCAATATTGTTATAGCGAGGATCACATGGTAATTATAACTACATTTATATTAGTTAATACAATAAATATTTATTTATACTTTAGCACACAACAGTTTGTACAATAAATAGATAGCTTTTTCTACCAGTCATTCAGGACGTGCAAGAAAACATAGTAGCGGTGCAGTAAAGTACGTAATGGGGAATTTAAAAATATTCTTAATTATTGCCTAAATAAATGTTACATACTTACATACCTATAGTAGATATGAGCGACGCGCCGCCGCCGCCGCGGGTATGCCCCGGCGCGCCATAGCCAGCGCCGTGCCCTACCGCCTCCCGTTTTTTTCCCAAATCTACAGATTCCCAATTGAACGGGTTCTCGGCTGTAAGGATTCTCATTTCTACAAATTCCTGGCTATAAATATAATATAAATCAGATTCCCTGTTAAGTAAATATTGTTAGATATATCGCACCTTCGGTGCTACAAAGTCACAACAGCTCAGTTTTGAATTTTACAGGAGAGGACTTTGAAGATTTTTTTCGCATTTATTGCCTTATTACTGGATGTCTAATTGTAGTAGGTTTAAAATCTTTATAAAATTGATGCTTTATTGTGTTTTCTATAGTTTGATGTCAAAAGTTTAATTGAAATTACTAAAATTATTCTAAGAAAACGCAAAACAAAAAAAGTGTCCTGAATTGTGACTTTGTTGCACCACGAATTATTTAGTCTAATGAGTTATGCCTTATTATTTAGGCATTTCAGTCAGGCTTTTTGCACTCGTCTACATCATTTGTGTCGCTTTAGCTCCAACGCACGTCATAATCTCGCAGGCGCGGGGGCACAACTGTCTAATCAAACTTTGTTGGCCCAAAACGAATGGAAAAATGCACCAATAACCACAAAGGCACTCGCGCCATTTAGTAGATTTTTGCGATACTTTCGCGGTTGTTTTTGTTGCCCCGATATAGGCATGGCTCTAAGACAATTTAGCATACTTAACTCAATTTTGCAGTTTTGGCTATTTGTGACTTTGTTGCACCGAAGGTGCGATAATCGAATAGGTTAGGTACCTGCCAATTTTTTTTGTATTTTTTGCCTTTAATCTTGCAGAATGCTTAAAGTCAGAAACCTAGTTAGAACAACACTTCTCCGGAATCGTTATTAATACATTTTATTTATTGATTTAAAAATATAAATTATTATTATTTTACAAAAATATTGATTGAATGATCTTTCGGATTCGAGGAAAATTCGTTCTAACTGCATTATAGACTTTTTTCGAGTACTGTCCGATCTTCTATTGACGTTCAAGTGCGTCTGTAATGCCAAAACTGAATAAAGAACTTTTGAACTTTGAAAAGAACATAATATACTTTTATCCCACAAATAAAACCACGCATGTTAAACCGCGGGATGCAGCTATGATGGTATTAGAGTAGGGGTGTCCATTTAAAAAATATATCGATATTTATATTCGATGTAAAACATCGGATGCCAGCATCAATGTTTATCGATATATCGGGTGAAAACATCGATATTTTTTCAATATCTAATACCTTCCACAAAAAGTTTAATATTACCTTTTTTCAGTCAAACGCAGAAAATTTGCGGTCCTTGATTTCGTATGTGTGAATGTAGAATCAGAGACTAGAGTAACATAACTGAAATAATATTGATTTTCTATGAGTGTTACTTGACGATGGAGCAAAAAGACAGAGTGAGTGAAAGTGAATAAAATGAACCCTCAGAATCCACAGACTACATCGATTTAGCTGCTCACACACAGATGTCACTACCTGTTAATGACATTTATTTTAAATTGAAATCATCAAGTAGTGTTAAAAATTACATAAAACCACGCATTGTCGTTTTGTTTTTATTGTAGTTATCAGTCAAAATTAGACTTTTTAATAGGTTTGACAAAAAAAAACTGTTTCTAAAAATAAATATATGGAATAGAATAAATATTTGTCTAAACATAGAATCAATCCGATATATCGTATGGCAAACATCGAGTAAATTCGATATATCGATGTTTTGTGAATATCCCTAGCCTGTATAAGACTCGCCCATAAAGCTAAGTACATGCATAAGCAACCCTGTAAAACTTGGCGCCCGAGGCCAGCTTAACTTAAGTTACAGTATGTTACAAGACTTTATTTACTTAAACGTAACTTTGCATTTGAGTTGAAGTTTCCGAAGGTAGCTTGGGGTATTGTTTGTAAACTGACGTGGCTTAGGATGTGGGGTGAAATGTATGCTCAATTTGTACATATGTAGAATAAACTATACCTAATACAAGTACTCTTTATTGTATACCAATTTACAAAAAAAATCAAAAACACGAAGTCCTTAACGATGGTCGGTCTTGTTGCTTTAAGCTTTTTACCGACTTCAAAAATGGAGGGCGTTTTATGTATATTGACCGATTTCTCCGCCAACTGTTGACCGATTACAAATATTATTTTTGCGTTCAGTTACAGCTACGAAGTGGTCCCATATAAATTTCATCGATAAATTGACCTTGGACTTCGGAGAAAGATAGATAGATAGATGAACGCTACTTGTTATGTTTGTACAATCAAGATTGTTTTTACAAGCTTTTATTTAAATTGCAATATTTGGGTCAAATCTTGCAAGTTGAATCAGGACCACGTCCTCTTATCCTACGGAGTTGAATTTTGCATACTTGTCAAAGTCCGATGACAATGCAATATTATGGCGACAGCCAGCTGATTTGATGATAGAGACAGACGGTGGGCAATGAAACTCCTTGACGGATAATCGTAAACTAGTAGTGTTTGGGCTCTTCTTAATCTGTTCCGATTGCGGATTTGTTAAAGTATATTTTTCAGCAAAAATCTTGTTACTTAAAAATGATAAAATTAAAAAAAAAATACTTCTACAGGTCAAAACTTAAGTTACTAAATAGCATGACAAGCAGGTCATTTACCTAATCGTAAGCAACACGCCTGCTTATAACAAGGACAGCACTACTTTGTATTGCAAATCTTGCGCGGCACTGCACTGCGCTCGCCACCCTGAGACAATTGCAAGTTTACTTTGCTTGAAATACAAACCCTTCAAGCTGAAATCCAGTCACAGAATAAATATAGTACTTACTACGTACCTACCCAGTATTGTTTGCACACTACTACATGACGGTAGTGTTAGGGACTGGTGCTTATTTTACTCTATGGATGTTGATGGATACTCTGTGGAGATTAGAGAAAAAAAATGGTGAAATATTAAAGTATTTGATTTAGTACGATTTTTCTTATTTTATAAACATTAATACACAACAAACTGGCGACGAGGATGGGATTGAAATTACAAATCATCCTAGCCCGACGAATGATGACTGACACAAAATTACTATTACAGCAAAATTATTATTACAGCAAAATTACTGGGCATTATGAGACTCAACAGCTAATTGTCTCAGGGTGACGAGCGCAGTGCAGGGCCGCGCAGGATTTTGCAAAACAAAGTTCTGAGTGGTGCTGTTATTGTTATAGGCTGGCGTATTGCTTACCATCAGGCAAACGACCAGCTCGTCTCGTCATTCAGTTACAAAAAAACTTACATTCTTAATGGAAAGTTTATGTATCCAGTCTATTTAACGTATAAATTATACTTTAATTTAATTATCACTTTAACGTAATATTAATTAATTTTACAACCATTTTGAATTAAAAACTTTGATACCGCGTTTCCACGCAGAACTATAATTATATATCAGGTGGTCTTACTAGGGTGCCATGTTACGTCACATGTTACGATTTACGATGCGCAACGTAATACGTCTGTCGCATCGCTGTTACCGCATCTCGTAACTACTTGTATTCACTGAATACAAGTTCTTAACTCGTCGGTGGAAAAGACTAATGTTCATAACCACCCATTGTACTAATTAATTAAGTTCTATTTTTATTGGTTCTTGTTATGTTTTTAGTGTACAATAAAGCGTTACCAACCAATCAATCATAAACAAACTGCTTAATTTATATTAGCAAAGTTCAAGTTCAAAGTTCAAAAGTTCTTTTTTCAGTTTTGGCATCACCGACGCACTTATGAACGTCAATTATTACACTGACTCTACCACTGTATCAGAAAAAGAGCCACTACTCAGAAGATACGGCAAGAAACTGAATGGCTTTTTTAACTGACTTTAAAAAAGGAGAAGGTTTTCTATTCGATTGTATTTTTCTTTCTTTATTTATTTTTTTATGTTTGTTACCTCAGAACTTTGTCATTCATGAACCGATTCGGAAAATTGTTTTTGCGTTGGGTTCAGTGTAGCTACGAAGTGGTCCCATATAAATTTCATCGATATTTCACTTCGGACTTCGAAGATACATTGTAGTCGGTTTTTTGTTTGATAAAACGTATACTTATTTATAAAAGCTTATAAGCTTTTCAAAATCGAAAACTAAAATTTAAACACTCCTAATCTAAAAATCCTATAAAAACTAAAAATCAGCTAAAAAGCCGGCTTTCAAAAAAAAAAGCGTCGATATCGGTTCACCCGTTTAAAAGCTATGGAGCCACAGACAGATAGCGGTGGTTCTATCAAAATCGGTTCAGCCATTTTGAACTTTTTATAGGTTTTTTGTGTCGTGTGGTGTGTTTAAGTTTTAGTTTACTGAAATTCATTATTTCATATCAAAACACTGTCTTCGTTACGTGAGTGTCAAAAAGTAAGCCGGCATGCTCTACCTGAGTAAAACAGGCCGTCGTCGTCATTCAACAACATAGATTTTATAAAAAAAAACCGACTAATGACTAATGACAATGTATCTTCAAAGTCCAAAGTCAACAATTTATATGGGACCACTTCGTAGCTATACTGAACCCAACGCAAAAAGAATTTTAAATTTTTTTCAATTCCAAATCGGTTTATAAATGACGGAGTTCTGACGTAACAAACATAAAAAAAAAGAATAAAAACATACAATCGAATAGAGAACCCATTTTTAGAAGTCAGTTAAAACGCGTGATTCCAACTCGCACTTGGCTGGTTTTTTTTAACGTGAACTGGCTCTGTAAAACGGGATTCTATCTTGTGACTTCTCCCGTCAAGTGCGTGTAGTTTTAAAGCTAGATATTTAAGCTCATTGCACTCATTGATATAGGTTGATCTCACTCATTGACTGCCACCACAGAATACTAAGGGTCAGAAGCATCACTCCGCAAAGAAATTTAAACAAATAGCGACTCTTGCTATGACGCAATATAATTCAATTCAGCTCGCGTGGCGCTGCATACCTACCAGTCATATTAACCTACAGAGCGTCTCTCTTTCTATCGCATAGCTCGTATCTCTTTTGATGTGGCACGTGTAACGACGCGCGACTCGCTGACGGTGTCCGGCTATGTACTTGTAGCTTCGTACCTACAGTGCGGAGTGCGCTAGGCCACTTGCTGCCACTTTACCCTAAAAGAGATAATAAGTAGGTACTAGGATCTTATTGCCACTGATGTTTTTTTTATGGAACTGAGTGTTGAGACAAGCAAGTCGATCGCCTGATGGTAAGCGCCACGCCTGCCCATAACAATTGCAGTGCAATCCAGAACTCTTAATATCATAAAAAGCACTGCGTAGCACTGCACTGCGCTCATCACTCCGAGACATCAGATATTAAGTCTCATATGCCCAGTAATTTCGCTGGCTACAAAGCCCGTCAAACCGGAGCACAGTAACGCTTGCGCACTATTGCTTGGCGGTATAATAACTGGCAAAGCTGTGGTATGTACCTACCCAGACGGAATTCCGCATACGGGAGACCTACCACGAGTAAACTATTGATGGTTTATATAAAAACAAGAGCGAGTGTGGTTCAGTGTTCAGTTCAGTAAGTTCGAATCCTGCTTGCCCCGTACCACTGACTTTCTTAAGTTATGTGCGGATTTTAACACTCGCTCTAAAAACGGTGAAGGAAAACTTCGTGAGAAAACCGGCATGTCCAAGAATTCATCACAAAAATTCAAAGAACATGTGACATCCACCAACTCGCACTGGGCTGGCGTTATGGCTCATACTCTTTATGAGAGAAGGCCCGTGTCCCAGCTGTGGGAACTTGATGGGCTGATGATGATATAAAAACAAACAAACGGCCAACTTTGCGCTATAGTTTTGCAGTCACAAATCAAAATTAAATATTCATAAAAATTTGTAATATCATAAAATTAAGCGGACAGACTTAATAATTTTCCGCGGGTCCGAAATTGGTTCCAAAAGTTTTGATTGACTCCAAAAATACATTATCTTAGAATATGGAATATGCATGTATTTTTTAATGCATGAATCGATTCATTATTGAATACTATTAATGAAAAAAATGTTTAAAAATTTAAATGAAAATTTGAATCAATTTAAATCAACATAAACGCGCCATTTGCGTGTGATGTCAAAATGCGGGGACCTAGGATCTTCCGTCTATGCTGCATGTGTAGCAAAAAATTACCAATAGAGGGGGCTCTATGTCAAAAATTTTCCAATAAGCAGCGAGGCGCGAACGTCAAAGTGTGGTTGCACGTACTCAAGCTTTTTGCGATTACGTTCCGTTTCTCCAAAAATAAGAAAAAGAAACATTGAATTACAAAAAAACTACGCAATTAATAATAATAATTATATGACTACTATGTTTGCACGAGTAATTTATCGTAAAAAGTAATTTCCAGATATTTCGACAACACGTGCATATTCCCCATTAAAATTTGACATTGGAATACTGAAGCCATCTTTTCCCACGTCCACATAACGACAGCAATTCCTCATTCAAAGTCGAATTTCGAACGCACGACACGATAACGAACTTTCCCTTTCACGAGAATGTGAGTGAATGAATGAATGAGTGAATGAAAGGAATCTCACTCGAACTCGACCGCGTGAGTAACATTGTGTAACCGGCCTCGTTGCGTTTCTGGGCTTGCGGTAACTTTTGCTATCTTTTGTAATACTTGTTTTGAATGCAGATACATATTTATAGAGTGTAACATGTTTATTAAATAAATAAATAACACCAAACGATCACATAGGCCCTAACCCCTAGGATGCCCTGTATCTAGGGTACCAGGAACTATGAGAATCATGGTTCCGCAACACCCAGACACGAAACAAATGCTTGCGCTTTTTTTTCTGTGCACCAACATTTGTCCCGTCGCGGGAATCGAACAGCAACCTCAGTGGTGTATGAGATTTGAGCAAACCTACCCAACCACTACACCACAGAGGCTGACAAATTATAATTATGATGTTACATTGACACCGATTAAATAGATTGAATATGACGCGTCAATCAGATTTATACATAAAGAACTTTAAACTTTTCCCAAGCAGGCGTTAAAGATATATTAAATTATTTCTCAATCTTAACTCTTGACAATAGATTTGATGTAATGCTTAATTATATGCTGCCAGCATCTTGAGTACGCTGCCATCTGGTAGTGGGTTGGAGCATTTGAGCTATCTATAGGCCTTTAATGGTCTATGGGTTGTCCAATTGCTTCTCCTTGTAAGTAGAGTGTAAAGTTGTTTTCAGTATTAAAGGCATTCACCCGTTAAAAAAAAAAATATGTGTACAATGACGTTAATTTTTGAATTTACTAATTGTTTCAAGATTAGGCTAAATTAATTTACTAAAATTTAAAAATGCAATGGAATCAGGCGTGACGTTGCGGAAATTCATCTCAAAACTGAAACGCAATGAAAATATATAGTGTAATCCCGCTGAATATTATGTAGGTTGTTGTTAGAATAATATAATATGTATGGAGGTTGATTGCAAATGTAAAATTAATTAAAATTTATATAGTAGTCTTTCCGCTTTTTAAAACGAGGGAACTTCTCTCGTTTCAGCGTTCGGCGAGTCGACACCTGATGATGCCTCGTGCAGACGGCGAAACACGTATCGTATTGGGAGGGTTGTTGTTAGGGCTTTCTTTATTTAACATTATTTATTATTTACTTAATTAATACATTATTTACCTTTTCTTATACACAATATTAAATTCATTACCATATTTATTATTAAATATAAATATATATTATAAAAATAAATTTAAAAAAAGCGGAGGTACTACTTATATATATATTTTAATTTTAATTCATTTTACATTTGCAATCAACCTCCACACATATTATATTACTCTAACAACAACCTACATAATATTCAGCGGGATTACACTGCATATTTTCATTGCGTTTCAGTTTTAAAAATTAAAAAAATAATATGAATAATTGTAACAAAAAAAATGAACATAATGGGGAGAAACTAACTATTAAGGCACAGGACATACGGGCTAGTTTATTAGTTAGGGTCTCACAAACGAAGTTGTTACTAAGAAAAATACTTTTTTTTTATTTTACTTATAGCTTGAAAACAAAAATACTGTAGGTTGAATTATAGTTCTTATGGAGTGCTTGACTGAGAAACGACAAGTAATTTATACCTAATTGGAGGGCCAGGAACTACGAGGACCATGCATGTTGTTTATTTTATGGAACTAGGTAATGAGTTAGTAGGTATAGTAGGGTAATGAGTAATTACTTAGTGATGAGACGAGCAAGTCGTTCGCCTGATGGTAAGCGCCACGCTTGCCCATGACAATTGCAGGAAGAACTTTTAATACCAAAAAAGCAATGCGTAGCACTGCATTACGCTCATCATCCCGAGACATCAGATATTAAATCTCATATGCCCAGTAATTTCACTGGCTACAATGCCCTTCAAACCGGCACAACGCCTGACCACAACAAACACACTTAATACCATTAAAATCACTGCGTAGAGCTGCGCCCCGAGACATCATATATTAAGTCTCATATGCCTAGTAATTTTGCTGGCCACAATGCCTTTCAAACCGGAACACAGTCATGCTTGCGCACTACTGCTTCAAGGCAGAATAACTGGCAAAGCGGTGGTACCTACCCAGACGGCCTTCTGTATACGAAATACCTACTACGAGTACAGACACAACTTGCAAGACACGCGCTTTTATTTTTCTGTGCACAAGAATTTTCCCGTATCGAGAAGGGAACCCGTAACGTCTGAGGTGTATGAGGTATGAGCTGAATCACCCAACTACTACATCACAGAGGTTGTCTTCACTCTCTTCACAACCATTCTTCACAATTGAGTACTAGAACTAAGTTGACATCAAAACCGTAGGATTTTTTCAAAATGTCATCAACTATCGACAAAAGTCTATTGTGCCATGTCAGAATGCGTAAAAAAGCGAAATGCTTCGAAATATTAAATATTCCCGGGAACCGATACACATTGCCACTCGCCGCGGACAGTTAACGAAGTTAGCCGGTAAACGGGTTAACGGGTAAACCCTTTGATTTACAGTATTTCGTATCGACGATTAAATGGCACGGTGCAGATATTTAATACCGTTAGGCTAGATATAGAAAAAGTAGTTAGTTGTTAGTTAGTAGTTAGTTGCAAGTTCAGGTGTAAGAAATCGCTCAAAGAATGGCTACTTTAACTTACCTATGCCGAGACTGAAGACTCCAGGCCCGGACTCCACCAAAGCGGAGACGAGACGAGAGGAGAGGAGCTGTGTTTTTAACAACCAATAGAAATTCCTTATTCACTCATCTCGTCTCCGCTCAGCTTCAGTGGATACCACCGAGCGGAGATGTATCATTTTTGTATGGCGCGATCGAGCTAGCGGAGATGTGAGCTGTGCCTCGCAAGCTGGCGACGGCCGACTGAATGCAGCGGAGACGAGAAGAGAAGTGAACGGCGTGTAGTGAGCGGCGCCGCTAGGTCACCCCACCCCACCCCGTTCCTCTGCCAATCTCGCTACTCGCCTAGTGCAGCGCACACGCTTCTTTCTTCTGCTTCTTCAGACTCTGTTTCTTCTTCTGCAAGTAAAAGAAGATACTGTTTTAGTAATAGTGACATGGAGACGTCTGGCTTTCGTGTCAGATCGAAGTAAACTGCAATCCCAAACATCGCACACATCTCCGCTACAGTCTATAGTCAGTAAGCACATCCGCTACAGTCAGTACGCATCTCCGCTCACGCATCTCTGCTTTGGTGGATACACCTTTGTTGAAAAACATCTCTTCTCGTCTCCGCTTCGAACATCTCCGCACGTATCCGCTTTGGTAGAGTCGGGCCCTCAATGTCTGCTTAGCGCGCACTCACACCCCTCACTTACACACACTCACTCACCCTCACCACACCCACATTTCATCACGCTCAGACACATACCCTCACATTAACACCTCCATCCACGATCTCTATCGCTATACGTATATTACTTGGACTCCTATTTAGTTAGTTTTATTATTTAATCCTACTAATCTTATAAACGCAAAAGTTTGTAAGAATGTATGGATGTATGTTTGTTACTCTTTCACGCAAAAACTAACATACCGATTTTGATGAAATTTGGTACGTAGAGTACTTTAGGTACTTTAGGTCCTGAAAAAGGACATAGTTTACTTTTTATGCTGGAAAAGCGGAACTGTGTGATGAGGCGAGCAAGTCGTTCACCTGATGGTAAGCGCCAGGCCTGCCCATAACAATTGCAGTGACACTCGGAACTTTAAAAACCATAAAAAGCACTGCGTACCACTGCATTGCGCTCATCACCCCGAGACATTGGATATTAAGTCTCATCATCATCTCTCATGCTCAGTACTTTCGCTGGCTACAATGCCTTTCAAAAAGTATCGTCCATTTTTTCATTGAGTTATTTGACTATGTTATATAGTTGGTCTGCAGCTACGACGATTTGATTACGTTCTCTCTAGTTCCAGGCTTTTATGCAGTTATTGAGTTATGGTTTCGAAGCTGTCGGCTTAATTCTATTGAAGTGACTTTTGAAGGGCTTTAGACGGAAATATTAGTAAGGAATAGTCATAGTAGATTCAAGATTGGTTAATTTATCATTTAGCTGTGTTATCGTTATTTTTGCAACTGTTTTACTTCGAATTTGACTTCGTCATTCACTTCAACTGCTCTTAAGTTCCCTCTGCTGGGACACGGGCCTTCTCTCATAGAGAGAGAGTATGGGCAATAATCTAACACGCTGGCCCAGTGCGGGTTGGTGGATGTCACATGTTCTTGACTTTTTGTGTTGACATGCCGGTTCCCTCAAGATGTTTTTCTTCGCCGTTTTGAGAGCAAGTGTTAAATCTGCACATAACTTAATAAAGTCATTGGTGCGGGGCCAGCGGGATTCGAACTCTGGGACGTCAGATAAGTCGCACAAGTTCCCACTGAGCCACACCCGCTCGATTTCTGATTTCGTCTATTTAATCTTTCGAATATTGCTTTGTCATCGGATTTTGACAAGTTTGCAAAATTTTAACTCCATAGGATAAAAGAAAATGGTTCTAATTCAGCTTGCAAGGTTTCATACAAACAAACAAATAATAAATATTGCAATTTTAATAGCGAAGCGAAGCGAGTGTGGCTCAGCGGGAACTCGTGCGCCTTTCAATCCGACGCACCTGGGTTCTAATCCCGACTCGGCCTTGCACCAATGACTTATATTAAGTGCAGATTTTGCACGCTCGCTCTAAAACGGTGAAGGGAAACATCGTGATGAAACCCTCTTACGCGCTTTGGAGTGGTAGGCTCTGGCCGTGGTTGTAATACTCCACCGAACAAAGCCACATGGCTTTGTTCGGTGGCGTCGTCAAGCGACCTAGTCGTGTTTCGGGATGATGTTCGGTGAACCATCGTGGAGACGGGTCTAAGCAGCCGCTCAACTGCTGTCTCTATCAAGATCTATGTGCTCCATCTTAGGCCACATCATCGCTTCACATCAGGCGAGATAGTAGCCAAACATAGATCTATTGTCATATAGTGAGTCATAGGGTTGTTCCCTAAGTACTCCATTCTTTTGTCCCGAGAAAATAAGAATCCTATTTAGCCATTTTATATCAATTATGAATAACACCCACGAAACTTTCCAAAATATAATCTTGTATCTATACAATCCTAGCGCCGTATATCTACTGCATATCTGCCAAAAGCTGTAAAGATGGTATTTGCAGTAAGCCCCAGGATCACGGCGACTTTGTTGCATCCCCAGCGATTTGACCAATCAGTGGACGCGGACTGCATTGAATTTCGTATGGATTGAGCTTCTACTGGCTTTTATGGTTTAGGAGTTGAGTTACAGAACGTTGGTTACAGAAAAGCTTTTTTATTTTATGACACAAATAAAAACACAAATTCTTTGATATTTATTTCTTATGGAACTGAGTGATTGGACGAACAAGTCGTTTGCCTCATGGTAACCACCGCCACGCCTGCCCATATTAAGTGCAGTGCCACTCAAAACTTCTAATACCATAAAAAGTACCTACTTCGTAGCACTGCATTCCGCTCATTACCCCGCGACGTCAGATATTAAGTATCTCAGTCGACGTCAGATATATACCCAGTTATTTAGCTGGTTACAATGCACTTCAAACCGGAACACAGTAATGCTTGCGTCATTATTGCCACTATTTATTAACTTACTTGGTGCTGAAGATTTAATGTTTTTGAAGGTTGTTTGAAGTTTGAAAGGTTTTTGGGTTAAAACCATAGACCCAGTTGCCACTATCACCGACGCCACCACTGGTGGCAATCAAGAAAGAAAATCCCAGTTATCACCAGTGGTGGCAATCAAGACATTTTTAATCCCAGTAATTGTTCTAACTGAGGAATATTACCAGTTCTTTATTGATGCATATATTTTCATAACCACATACTTTGTAACATATATTCATGGTTTTTGCAATACTGTCTATTCATCAGTGCTCATTTGGTTAAATACCTAAGTAAATCCAAAATAAAATAAAGATTCATTCTGATGGATCCTAAAAAGACTTCTTAATAATGTAAACCCTTCTGATTTTTACCTTTTTTGAATTCAAAAGAAATCGGGTAAAACATTTAAAAACAAAATCTCTTTACTCAGTTTTGACATCATAGACGCATTTATGAACGTCAAATTATCGCCATGACTGAGTAGAGCTTCTTTTCCGATACGGTGGTCCGTATCGGAAAAAGAACCACTACTCAGACTATTCCCATTACTTTAGAAAACTGAAAGAGCCTGCTAATAGAATAGGCTTCTATATCCTCACTAAGTATTTATAGAACAGCCTCTGCTTATAAGAAAAGTCCTTCGAACGAAGGGCACAGCCCTTGCAAAATAAACTGAGGCCTCTTATTACGCGGCCTATCGTAATAAGTCATTTATATTCCAAATTGTTGTAAAATTTCAAAGTATTACGTGTCCTTATAAAGTTTCGCGTCTTTAGTCGGATTAATAAAGTCGGTGTAATTATTGAAGTTTGGGGGAGTGTGACAGACTTGAATCTTAAGTATGAACAATAACAGCGGACCCAGATCTTCTTTATTTGGACCACAGGATAATAAAATTTTAAGTAAGGAAAACGAGTGTGGCTCAGTGCGAGCACGTGCTACTTTCGATCCGACGCACCCGAGTTAGAATCCCGCTGGCCCCGCACCACTGATTTTCTTAAATTATGTGCGGATTTAACCTCTAAAACGGTGAAGGAAAATATCGTGAAGAAACCGGTATGTCCAAGAATTTATTACAAAAAATCAAGGACATGTGACATCCACCAACCCGCACTGGGCTAACGTGGTGGATTATGGTCCATACTCTCTCTAGGAAGGAAGGCCCGTGTGCCAGCAGTGGGAGCGGTAGGTGGATGACACATGTTTGCGAATTTGTGATTCGTCTCCGGCTTCCTCTCGATGTTTCACCGTTTTTAGAGCGAATGTTAAATCTGCATAAGTAAGTCGTAAGTAATTGCTGTGTTTCGAACTCCGATGCGTCGGATCGAAAGTCGCTCGAGTTCCCACTCAGCCACCCTAGCTCTGTTATTACTTTTGGTTATCTTTTCCTTACAATCTCAACATCAAATTGACTTTGAAGCTTTAATATCAAAAGGTGTAACATGTTAGCAAGACGACCTGCCAATCAGAACGTCCTACCTTACTATAATAATATAAAACGCGAAAGTTTGTGAGGATGTATAGATGGATGGATGGATGTTTGTAACTCAATCATGCAAAACGGATTTTGTTGAAATTTGGTATGAGGTTTTTTTAGGTCCTGGCAAAGGACATATGCTACTTTTATCTCGGAAAACCGCGGGTGAAAAGGCGCAGCTAGTCATAAATACGCAAAACCACATTTAAGTAGGTAGCCCTGTTTAATGATCATTTTGGAGTTAATTCAGATTCTTGTCACTGTATTTATTTGCTTTAATCGTTGCTGGCCTCATACAATTATCTAAATCCCTTCAATTAAACTTGTGCAAACAGAGAAATGCACAAAAACCAAGCAATCACACACAGCACACAGGTGAGACAGACGGTCAAATGTTTGCCTATCAAATAATAATAAAAAAAAAATCTCATAAGGCACACTTGAAAATTTTCCGCAGGGCTACAATATGGGCCAGTTTAAAAGAAAGGTTAAAAGGGTCTTTGAAGGTAGGCAAAGCATGTGTAAGTTGTGTATGCGTAAGTGTGTTTATATATATATATATAAACTTGCGTCATCCAGGGTTTGAGTTTTGGCATTTGTTAATAAACAAGTACAATGTTGTCAATCTCGACAGCGTATAGAATAGAATATTATTCTTATGATAAGTACAAGAGGCGGTATTATCGCTAAACAAAGTAACACAAAGTACACGTATACCAAACTATAGTATTACAAAGTATAGTATATAGTACTACAAATATATATATATATATGTATATATATTAGTACTAAAAAGTTTTTTTTTTAATCCTGCATAAAATATCATATCCGTTCCGGCTTAAAAATTACCAAAAAACCTTATAGAGAGTGGCTTGTTCACACACACTCCGTGAGTTATGATATATTACATTAACATAACATATGATATATGTTATGTTATGATTGAGATCTATATTGATATATCTGATCGGCACATATGGGTGTAAAATCCAATTTGAAACTGACACTGACATCCACTTGGGATGAGTGTGGATGACACTCACAACGAAGCGGCTGATCGAACATGGGTTCAAAAGTCTACACTCACCCCATTTTATTTTTTAAAATAGGTTGAGTGTGAACTGTCTGTGGTTCAATTGTGCGAGTTAGACAAGTTGATACTAGGACAATCCGACACTTTGTCCAATGCGGAAATTGTACATTGTGAAACTAGTTAGTAAAGGACATAACTCTTTAGGAATAGACGATTAGGTAAACTGCAGTGAAATCCTCTCGATTGAACACCAATCCTGATCGCTTTCCATTT
Source organism: Petrophora chlorosata (assembly GCA_951640565.1). Lineage (NCBI taxonomy): Eukaryota > Metazoa > Arthropoda > Insecta > Lepidoptera > Geometridae > Petrophora > Petrophora chlorosata. The sequence goes on along the minus strand of OX621203.1, from coordinate 11,239,671 downwards.
CAAATTTAGAAGGCGTTAGCACCATTCAAACTGCGATATCGAACATTTTTAGCCTTCGAGTAGACAGCCATTTTTTAAACGACTTCAAAAAAGGACGAGGTTTTCAATTCGATGGTATGTTTTTTTTAGTATGTTTGTTACGCGAATACTCCGCCAATTATGAATTGATTTTGATGATTATTTTTTTGTAGAGCATACTTTAAATGTGGTCCCATATAAATTTTACCAAAATTGAACCAGCGCTTTTTGAAACAATTACCAAAAACAAAAAATGTAAGTTTAGTCTTGAAGTCAGTTCTTGTTTTTTTCTAAAAATTAATTATAGCGATCGTGATTGAGGTAGGGATTGGCACGCGGACATTAATTAAAGAAGTTAGACAAATACTGATCACGAGACATCTTTGAATGCGATTCTATTTGATACAGTGAACAATTTGACATTCCAGTCAATGTGGACCGGAGCCAAATTAATTTAAACCATATGTTCCATATTTGAACCTTTTGGGGTCGAGACGCTAGGACCGTGGGGACCGGGGGCGCATACAGTTTTCAAAGATATATCGAAACTTCTTGTCGAAGCAACGCGTAACCAAAATGCTGGCCTATATTTTGGCCAAAGGATAAGCATTGCCATTCAAGGTGGCAATGCTGCCAGCATTTTGGGAACGTTGCCCACTGGTAGTGGTTTATTAGATTAGATTAGTAATTAATATTTTTAATTTGTTTTTGTATTTGTTTGTGTAAACATTGTGAGGAAACCGGCATATCCAAGAATTTATCACAAAAATTCAAGGACATGTGACATCCACCAACCCGCACTGGGCCAGCGTGATGGATTATGGCTCATACTCTCTCTATGAGAGAAGGCCCGTGTCCCAACAGTGGGAACGTGATGGGCTGATGATGATAATGTATAATATTTAAAATTCTTGTAATACAGAAGTAAATGAACCAGCATTCAGTGTCGTTGCAAACAAATTTGATAGATCGTGTTCAGTATGTCTAACTTTATCATGAATCCACAACCTTTGTGGCGTAGTGATAGAGCAGGTATATAGTAATACCATAGAGGTGACAGATTCAGTTCTCGCTACATGACAAATATTAACTGTATGTTCTCTGGGACCGTGGTCCTAACTATTCCTATATGCAGACAATTATGGTGGGTGCTTCGGGCTTCCTCATGGTCCACAGGCACCGCAAGAAGAAGTATATATATATATTTTATACTTAATAGATCTATGTTTGGCTACTATCTCGCCTGATGTGAAGCGATGATGTGGCCTATGATGGAGCACATAAATCTAGAGAGAGACGGCAGTTGAGCGGCTGCTCAGACCCGTCTTCCCGATGGTTCACCGAACATCATCCCGAAACACGACTAGGTCGCTTGACGGCATGGCTTTGTTCGGTGGGTGGTATTACAACCACGGCCAGAGCCTACCACTCCAAAGCGCGTAAGCGGGTTTCATCACGATGTTTTCCTTCACCGTTTTAGAGCGAGCGTGCAAAAACTGCACTTAACTATAAGTCATTGGTATAGGGCCGAGTCGGGATTCGAACCCAGGTGCGTATATACGCATGCCTGGAATTGGCGTACGACTTCTTTCCGTTTGCTGTCGAAACTGCAGGCTCGTGGGGGTCTGATGCCAAGACGTGGTGGTCGAGTTAGGGCGTCCCCTAAAGGAGAGAGGTCGGGACCCACGGTCGGGACATTATTTAGCCCAACGCATCTCGCTAGCGATCCAGAGGGGAAATGCCGCCAGTTTGATGGGTACTTTTAGCAGCGGGATCGATGACTCGCGCGCGCGTACTTTTGTAATAAATAACAAATAAATAATAATAATCATGTTATTATAGGCATCTTGTCTAGAGCTGAATTCATTATTTTACTTAATCCGAGTTAATAATCTCCTATAAATGTTATAATACGGTGTGAATCCGATTTTACGGCCTGTCATTCGATTTAAGTGGTTGTAACATCTCGAGATGTTTTGATTGAATATCAGACGCGTTATAAATAACCCGTTTGTATTTTATGGCGTCTGTTGAACAAAAATTTGTGATAAGATCAGTATGAGAGTTTCGAATGAGTTTTTGATATTATATGTGCCGTAAAATTATTGGTATGCGTTTTATGGAAGAACTCTTTCTGTCACAATATTTTTCGTTCGTAATTGCAAAATTTTTAAACTTTATTTATACTACCAAATTATTAATTTGGTATTTACATAATGCAGGTTATTTTTGGCTTAATTTAAAGACTAATTACTATGCTGTGAATCTAAGAAAATAAAAACATTTATCTAAATTCTGTTCATGAATAATATATGATGCTTAAAGAGATCGCTACCAGCGATAAGATCGCCGCTTATACTACTTTAGGTATAGTTTAAGATCTATCTATGAATTGCATGATTTTTACTGGTATACCATAAATATTTGATTGATTGATTGATCGATAACACTTTATTGTACACCAAAAACATAAGCGATCTCTTGCAGACAACCTTTGGATTTGGCAGATTTTTGTATTGTTTTGTATTTTCAGCTAGACGTTCTAAAGAGGTTCTAAGAGTTCTTTCATTACCAAAATCTATTTTCTTACATTTCTATCGATCAATCATCGCTTTAGCGATTTATCGTAGGGCTTCAACCAAGCAATCTGACAAAACGGCGCGCCTAGTGGATTATTTTAGAACCATTTTTCCAAATATATCTAGTTATATAAATCGCCATTTTTCTCTTCAAATTATTGTGCGTACGAGTACATACTGTTAGAATAAGTGAACTGATTGACAGTACAGGTTAAGCAATAGTTAGTTTTCTTTGGTATAGGTACCTTATTACGCAGCGTACTGTCAATCGCTTCACTTTTCTCTCACTTCATCTTATTGTTGATGTACCTTAGACCTGTATCCTTGCGGGGGGCGGAATTGACGAACTTTTCTACTCAAAATCCATGTCCCAATCCGTATCCCAATCAAGATCGCTAAAATGAAAGATATTGCAGTTTGAGAGATGCTAACGCCTTCCAAATTTGAAATTGAAAGCGATCGAGATTGGTGTTGAGTTACACGATTCCTTTGCTGGTTTCAAAACAGACATTATTAAGTTCCTTTTTTGAAAAAGCCATGACACTAAACACCAAAACAAAAGATACCAATATTTTGATTTGTGTGCTTCTAAATAAAGACTACAAGGCAACAAAGGCAACAAAGGCATATTCTGTAGAAAAAAAAAGTAAAATTTCGCGCGACGAGTTGGTGACTACGCCAAATTGTTCACCTCATTGTATGTTAACAAAAACAATCAAATTACACACAAAACCTATAACATTTCCTGGGAAATTTGGCGCACTAAGTCTCGTATCGCCAACAAATGTAGCAAGGGTTCAGATTAAGCCTTTGACCTTCACCCAATAAGGGTCCCTTTGAGGTCCTTCATTGGGCGAAGTCCTTTCGGTTCCTCAATGAAACCTTCCTTTGATAGAAGTGTCCTTAAATGGATTGGGCTTGAGATTGCGTTTGATTCACGCCTCAAAATGTATTGGACGATATAGAGTCGATTTCAGGTTTTGATTGGTGTCGGAAATGTTGGTTAATTGACAGTCTGTTTTGTACTTTTATTTTGTTTGTAGTTGGAACATTTATTATATTTAGGTAACGGTTTTTAAACAAAGAAAGCGTCCCATTTGAGTGATATTACACACCAAATAAGATTTTTGATGAAAAATATTTTTATCAAGACAAGCTTTTAACAAATTTTTTTTTTTTTTTTTTTACGCTTTATAGATCTATGTTTGGCCACTATCTCGCCTGATGTGAAGCGATGATGTGGCCTAAGATGGAGCACATAGATCTAGAGAGAGACGGCAGTTGAGCGGCTGCTCAGACCCGTCTCCCCGATGGTTCACCGAACATCATCCCGAAACACGACTAGGTCGCTTGACGGCATGGCTTTGTTCGGTGGGTGGTATTACAACCACGGCCAGAGCCTACCACTCCAAAGCGCGTAAGCGGGTTTCAATCAGTTGTAATCAGAACCGCAAGCAGATTAAAATGAGCCCAAACACTAGCAGTTTTCGATTATCCGTCAAGGAGTCCCATTGCTCAGCTTCCTCTCCATCATCAGATCAGCTGGCTGTCACCATAATATTGCATAGTTATCGGACTTTGACAAGTATGCAAAATCTCAACTCCGTAGGATAAGATAAAGTGGTTCTGATTCAATTTGATTTGATTAGTACCCAACAAAAAAACATCCAAGTTAAATAAAAGCTTGTAAAAACAAGACTATTACAAAGAAAATAAATTAATAATTTTATTTTATTAAAGTGTAGCAATGAGTCTCTAAAAGTGGACCTATAGAAATGGCAATGGATGGGGTAAATCGAAATGAAATAATACATACATAAAAATAAAACATTGTAAAGAATCTCTTTGACTCCAAATAATAACGCACAATAAATTCAAAATACGAAACAAAAAGTCTCACGACAAAGAAAGAGCCGTCATTACTCAAGCTATTCGAGCAAAAAGATACAGTTCTCCCTCTGCCCTAATCCACCTTTACCTCAAGACGCAGTATACTCGTACGCACAGTATGGAAGCTCCCTTTAAACTGACTATTTGCGGATTGGGTTTATCTTACGCTCACTTGCAAACGCTTTTACACGGTTCATGGGTATTGGGTAGGCTAGGCGTGCTTTTATCTATGTTCACACTTTAGTACTTCTGTCATTCCATAAGTTATGTCATAGTAGAAAATATAGACATTGTTTTAGTTTCTTCCCTACACCTATTATAAATGCGAAAGTGTTTGTTTGTCCATCTTGCACGCATCAACAAAGCAACGGGTCGACATGATTTTTTTTTGCACAGATAAAGTCTACGATGCGGAGTGACATAAGCTACTTTGTATGCCAGAAAAATAAGCGGTTCGCGTGGGCTATCGTAACCACGTTTCAAAAACACAGTATTTTTCACTAGATCCACGCGGGTGAAACCACGGATAAAAGCTAGTTTAAAATATCTTCAAAATTATAAACTTATCACTATCATTGTAGCTTGCAGCATTGTTAATACAAAATGGTTTTTAATGTTTAAACTAATAACCATGCAATTTTTATATGTATTTTTTTATTATTTTACTCTCTTATTTACAAATATTATAAAATAAAGTTCATAAGGAGTGCTAAAGTTTTATGTATCCGCTCAATTATTAAAGAATTTTAACAACGGAAAATATTAATTACTTATTAAATTTTATAATTTAAAAATAAATAAAACTACATATGCAAAACATCAAGGGGCTACAGTACTGTCAACCTTTATATACTCTTTGCCTTTACCTCAAGGGGAGCGATTGCCTTTATATTTCATACCTTTGAATATGAGCGATCTTATTTATAAGATGGAGAGTGCACGAGGCGAGTGTATGAAAATGGATATGTTACGTAATAAATTTCTAAGGAAAATACCAGTATGTTTCTGTCTCAATGGACCCAAAAACGCAGTCTATTTTTGCCTTTTTGAGGCCGACAGAAAGTGTGAAGACGGTGACATATTGCTGACACTTTTTGCGCTTTTATCTAGCTCATATTTTGTACAGAAGGATAGGACATATCTCCGTTATGATTTAGAGTTTCAGTGGGATTCATACATACTATATATCTTATTATTATGTGATGGCTTCCTTTTGATAATCCGGTTGCTGGCTACAATTTGTGCTGCCTACTCAATCACAGCGTACCGTTACCCTATTATCTTTGAAATCCTTTAAGATAAAGTCCCAAAAATAATTCCTACATCACAGATATGTAATTTTTTTATATATTTTATTTTTATTTTTTATGTAACTGAGTGACGACACGAGCTGGTCGTTTGCCTGATGGTAAGCAATACGCCAGCCCATAACAATAATAGCAACCTGAGACAATTAGCTGTTGAGTCTCATAATGCCCAGTAATTTCGCTGGCTACAATGCCCTTCAAACCGGAACACAGTAATGCTTGAGCACTACTGTTTGGCGGTTGAATAACTGGCAAAGCGGTGGTACCTACCCAGACGGCCTCTCGCATACGAGAAACCTACCACCAGTGAAACGTAGTGTAACGTATTAACGTAGTTAATAATATCTCAAACGTAGTCTTGAGAAGACATAATAAATAACATATATTATTTCGCTTTGTTATATGAGAGAGGTCTATACCCAGCAGTAGGATGTAAAGAGCTGTGGATGATGATGATTTCGCTTTCAAGTAGATCTGGTCTCCCTTTGAATCTTCAGTAACTACGTAATAGAAAGCTTGAGAAACTTTAATCAATAAAAATCACCCCAACCGTCTTTGTGGCACCAACACCCAAAATAATTGGGATCGTTTATTTATTAACAAAACTACGAGCCCGTTCATACGAAACGTCAAATGAACCAGTACAGAAACTGCTTACAAAATTTAGACTCTGACTTATACTGTTAAATATTCTGTGACTCTAGACGATTAGGCCGCGGTTCTACCTCCAACACTATCCAATAGTACTATGCGCAATATACGCATTTTACACTTGCTAGTAAGTCCATGGAATATTTCTTGCTGAAATCATGTTATTTGCTTGTGGAAAAGGGTCCTTGGACTCAGATGGGAAGTGAAGAGCTGTAGTTGATGATTACACGTTCGTCTGCAAAATCCGACCAACCAACGACATATTACCGAGTGACCAAAATCTTAAATTACTAGAGAGCCGGAGTGGCTGCCTTGAGATTTCCATTCAGAGAGATTCAGGACTGTGGGAGAGACCTATATGGAGTGGAGAGAGAGAGAGAGAAAGGAGTAAGATCAGATAGGTTAATAATTCATTTTATAACAAAATAACTTTATACTTCAATCTGATGTATCTTCGAAGTCCAATGTCGATGAAATTTATATGAGACCGCCTTGTACCCATACGGAATCCAACAAACAAAGAGTTTGAATTTTTTTACGGTTTTCAAATGACTGAGTTCTGAGGTAACAAACATTAAAAAAAACTATCGAATAGAGAACCTCCTCCTTTTTGAAGTCGGTTAAAAAAGAGAAAATATGGAGTTTACCACATAATAATTGATGGTAGAGGACTTAGGTATAAAAGTGTTTTTTTTAGGTATAAATTTAAAAAGAAAACACATACATTTTTTAACTTTTATATCTTTAGTATTAACTAAAAGTGTTCTACGTAATCATTAAAAGTACGAAAAGGTTCGCAGCTATGCTCGTAAACCTAAAAACAAAAAAAAAAATGATTTGCAATAAAAATCCCGCTGAGTCACTGAACGTTGTTGTAAACATGACATGAGTCAATTAATGTGATTTGTGGAACATTTTGTTTGAAGATGGAATACTGTTGCATAATACATGTTCTGTTGATTAAAGGACATGCTATTAAGATATCTATCTCCTTCCTTGAAGGCATTAGCAGCAGATTATGAGGGTTCCGAAGTTAAGTGCCAACTCAGTCAATACTTTATTAGTGTAATTATTATATGCCTATGTAGTTTGTCGTAATGCTATATGTAGTTTATTTTCGTGATTATATTATGTGTTTGATTTTATTCAACTTTCTGTTTTATTATACGCTTAACTGATATTTATCTAAAAAAAAGGTTTCTTATAACAATTATTTTTGTTAATCTTTGCTATGGTTACGTACGTTTCGATTCAATCTGGATAGTCATCATCATCATCATCAGCCCACTATGTTCCCACTGCTGGGACACGGGCCTTCTCTCATAGAGAGAGTATGGGCCATAATCCGCAACTCTGGCCCAGTGCGGGTTGGTAGATGTGACGTGTCTTTTATTTTTTAATTTATTGACGATGGTAGAAGGGCTTTGTCGCTGTGCGACCACATCGCCCAATCGGTACATAATATATATTAACAACTAATAAAAAAACTAACGTTGTCTAGTAGCAAAAAATAAATCTACAAGTTTATATAGGTTTAGAGCTTTCTCAGACAGCGGCGATGACAATATGCTGTTGCACTGACCAACACAAGAAAAGTTTAACTGACCAAAATGTGACGTGTCTTTGAATTTTTGTGATGAATTCTTGGACATACCGGTTTCCTCACGATGTTTTTCTTCAGTTTTTTAGAGCGAGTGTTTGATCCGCACTTAACTTAAGAAAGTCAGTGGTGCGGGACCAGTAGGATTCGAACTCGGCTGCGTCGGATCGAAACTCGCACGTTCTTCAACTGAGTCACACTCGCTCTTTAATCTATATAGTAATTGTATTTATTATACGGGTGATTGCTTCTGTGGTTTTTACATTTAAGCACCGTGCTTAGGACGTTAAGCCGTCGGTCCCGGTTGTTGTTTTAGGACACCAGTCGTGAGGCCATGTCGGAGGCCCTGAAGCGGTCTGAAAACTGCGACTTCAAACATTCACACGAGAAAATAAGAAATACATTTATTCTATAACGAATAATTAGCCATTAGCCAGAATTTGATATTATTAAAATCAAATTCATTCATATTCATATATGAGACTTAATTTAATATACGCAGTGCTTTTTATGGTATTTAAAGTTCTGGCTTACCATGAGGCGAACGACATGCTCTTCTCAAAACTAAGTTCCATAAAAAAAACATCATGTCGATGGCTCAACTCTCACTCAAATGATTTTGGGCCTGAATGTGGCTACCTCCACCGCCCTATTCAATGCTTCTTTAAGCTTTTCTTGGGTACAGGTTGGCATGAGGGGGCAGGAAAGCAAATGCTGCATATATATCGCCGTACTCGCAGTTAACATTTGTTGGATCGATTATTCACATAAAATCATATAAAACAAACTATATAGGCCCTAATACACTTACATCATAAAACGCCCCAAAATCGACAGACAATCCTCAAAATGGTCCTCTCTCCATTAAAACGCAAAGAAATCCTTCACATGAGAAAACAATTTCGTTAGCTCCCCTCGCCCTCCTCCCTTCCCCTAGGGGTGGTAGGATAAAAGGACTGTGCGACCTTAAGCAATCCGCGAGACTTTATGTGAAGGAATCGACTTTTGTTCTCTCTTTGCATAAAATGCTCAGTTTCTTTGGAAGAAATTAGGTACCTAATACAGTTTTTGAAGGCTATTTTGTAAGTTTTTTAGGATATCCATCCTCACAAACTTTTTTATAATAGTAGGTTTAATTGGATTTTAATACGGATAAGTTACTCCTCCTTGGGTAGCAGTAAAATTAAAACATATGGACCATCGACACGAAGAAGAATACGGATAGAATGCTCTTCGTACTAATATTATAAATTCAAAAGTTTGTGAGGATGGATGTATAAATAAATAAATAACGCCCAACGATCACATACATAGACCCTCGCCCCTTACTAGCATTCCCTGTGTCTAGGGAACCTGAAACTATGAGGACCATGTATGGATGGATTAATGGATCTTTGTTACTGAATCACGCAATAATTTAAACAGATTTTGGTTTTCCAGGCTACTTTTTATCTCGGAAAACAACGGGAAATGAACGACTTGTTCGTATCAAACTCAGTAAAATTAATAATTAATTTTTAGAAAAAAACAAAAACCGACTTCAATGTATCTTCGAAGTCCAAGGTCACATATCGATGAAATTTATATGGGACCACTTCGTAGCTATACTGAACCCGACGCAAAAATAATTTTTCAAATCGGTTCATAAATGACGGAGTTCTGAGGTAACAAACATAAAAAAAAAAACAATCGAACAGAGAACCTCCTCCTTTTTTCAAGTCGGTTAAAAATTAAATAAATGTGCCTTAGACGTGTGTTGGAAATTTTGCAAAGGAATCTGACGTCATGGAGTAACTACTATTGAAAGCTATGCCTATTTTACCTTGAAACACAGCTCACTACTGCGGGCCGGGGGCAGAGGAAGGAAATGCCGATAATGCATTAAACTGCCCTAGGTACTGGCTGCACTACTATATTGCATATAAATTAAACAGCAGAGATGTTAGATAAATGACGCTAATATTCCGTGAGTATAAAGTGCTTTTTTTGTCTAAGGTACCTAAATCAAAACATCGCATCGCGCCTACATTATTTTTGTAAACTTTTTGACAATGTTGTCAAAACTTAAAATAATTGTATTTCCACCACACAGTAAAATAAAGGAAAAAAAATAAAAAAACCGGATAAGTGCGAGTAGGACTCGCCCACCGAGGGTTCCGTACCAAGACCATATTTTTTATGATTTAATTACGTATAGTTTTCAGATTTTTCTCTGTTCTTGTAGTATAAGACGATGTTACTTGCCGAATTTCATAGTTCTAGGTCAACGGAAAGTACTCTTTAAATTTTGATTCACTTGAGAGTGTCGAAATGTACGTTTCATGCGGCATAAACGGCCGTATCTTTTTTTTACTTAACTTAAAAGTTTGATTTTTTCACAGCTTCAAGAGACCTTAGTAATTCGTCCTGGTTTGAATTTCAACTCGTTACCTCCACGCGTTACAGAGGTAAAGGCTCTTGACAGACAGACGGACAGACAGACAGACAGTTGGACAACAAAATGATTCTAAGAGTTCCGCTTTTTTCTTTTGAGGTACGGAACCCTAAAAATAATTTTCATAATATAAATGTCCCAAATCGTAGAGTTAGGATTATAGAGATCAAGTCGTCGCGTCGGAACCGTCAGTAAAACATGTCAGTAACAAGTCTGACTGGCGCCTTTATCTACAGCGCGCGCAGCGGTTCAACGATTGTTAACGTTCAACGTTGCTTATTACGCGCCGCTCTGATGGAAATGAGCGAGGATCATGTTAAAAGAGAACGCCTCTATTTGCATAGTTTTTTACCACGATTTAACCGACTTCAAAAAAGAAGAAGGTTCTCTATTCGATTGTATTTTTTTAATTACTACTTTTTAACCGACTTCAAAAAGAAGCAGGTTCTCTATTCGATTGTATTTTTTTTAATGTTTGTTACCACAGAACTCCGACATTCATGAACCGATTTGGAAAATTCTTCTTGCGTTGGGTTCAGTATAGCTACGAAGTGGTCCCATATAAATTTCATCGATACTTGACCTTGGACTTCGAAGATACATTGAAGTCGGTTTGATAAATCAAACAAAAAACAAAAAAGTTTTAACTTATACCTACTTGTTATTAAGTCACTTTCTTGTTTGTCCGTCTGTCGTTCGGGGCGGAATCTTACAACTCAAATTTCGAGCACTTCCCTATTAGCTATCCGGCTAAAACTTTCAGGGTAGCTCACAACTTCATGACAATGCATTCTAAATCCATTTATTGGCATGTAATGCCGACCTAACCTCAAAAGGCGCATAAAACGTGTTTTTTAGAATATTTTTTAATCTGTCATTTTCTTGGTTTTTTTTATTACTGAAAACAATTCTACACTCTACTTTTTTAAATTTAACTTACTACTTACAAGGAGAAGCAATTGGAAACCCATTGTCCATTATAGGCTTATAGATATCCCAAATGCTCCAGCCCGCTACCAGTTGGTAGCGTACCTATAGTTTACATGGTTAGTGTAACGTCGACATATAGGTACGTCGGGTCGCAATTTTCTCATAGAAGTGCAAGTCATCAAGTAAAGTCTCAGCATCATGTCAGCTTAAAGTATTGTAGAGTAATATCTGAGTACGTCATGATAGCGTTTTATGTAATTGCAATGTGAGTGAAGAATGAAGAAGAAGGAGCATTATACTTGAAGTATGTCAGACAAGCGCGAAGTGTACAGCGATTCCGCGAATTACTTATTACGCGCTAGCGCTGTTCAGACAGGAATTAATTATGTCCATGTTAGAAGAGCACGCGTCTAATTACGTAGTTAATATATTTACAATTGATAGAAGTTCTAGTCCTTATTAACTTAATAACTAGTATCTTATTAACTTGTCTTATTTTGTTCTCCTACACATGTGTATGTACTATGATTGTTGTGTGCAGTTTTGTCAAAATAAATTGTTTCTTTCTTTCTTTCTTTTTTTCTTTTCCTCGCGTTAGAATAATACGCCCAACGATCACATGCATAGAATAATCCTTGAAACATGTCAGTCACTCATCGGATTGGCCTAGATAGATAGGTTATAATTCTAATTGACAACCTTACGACAATGATTAACGTGTATGTTAAATACACTTCAAATAATGTTTAATGTCTGTAAAATAGCGAAAACATTTTGGCTACATCTCATACAATTTAAGATTAAAATTTCTTCAGCTAACCGTAAGAAATAGTATTCTTTCGCTAAACTATAATGCCAGTATGAAAATATGATATACTTTGGTAACCAATATATTCTTTGCACGCATTCACTATTTATACAGTACATCTCGAGTTATTAATTAACTCGTGTCTCCTATAACTTGTACCAGCTTGAAGGGGCGTTCGCTGTCGACATTTGGCTTATCACAGTTCCTCACTTACTCAACCTTTATATACCTACCTTGTTGACACACATTTTATACATATACGTATAGCGTAGGTACTATGTAGGAACCCTGGGATACACCCTCGAACGATTATTATTAAACTTGATGATAACATTCGGCTTTCCAGTGAGTTAAGCTTTCCAGTGCGGTTATGTTTAATAGCAACGTTTTGAAGATTTCCCTATCTGGAAACTTGTGATGAACTGGAGGATCTACATAAGGTACCGGAACAAGGAAACCAAAGCGTAAATTAACTTAATAAGAGTTGGATAACATCAAAGTCATGCTTTGTTCCCGGATCAAAACTTTAGTAATTCAACTTCATAGGGGCTTAGTGAAGGTCCGAACTGACTAGCTGATGGAGTTACTAGGTGCTAACACTAGACATAATATTATATTATAGATTTGATGTCCAGTAGTAACAGAAGTTAAGACAGAAGAACAAAAACACAAAAAATACTTACCAACGAATTGAGAACCTCCTCCATTTTTTTAGTCTGTTGAAAATATTCTCAAAGCAAAATCAACAAACAGCGTGTAGTGAATATAACACAAATTTAATTAGTTCAACCACTAACCACAAGACGTAATAATCGAACTAAACATACAAGAGAACGTCGGATAACTAAACTTCATGGCTGCTTTGTTCCCTGAACAAAACTTCTATAATGGGAGTACTTAGGGTATCAATAAAGGTTCGAACTGACGAGCTAGAGCGCAGAGTAATTTATGAGTAGTTCTTTGTTATGAGTCCTGTGATTAAAAATCGCTGGACGCGAAGCATCAGCAACCTCGCCTTACCCCTCTTGTCTCCGAAAAAGAAATATCTTAGCGACCAGGAAATTTCCATCATTGTAGTTAGGCGGGCATGATACGGTACACTTACGTACTTTTTACGGTATTGAAAGTTGGGAAAAAATATAATGACCATGAAAATAATCGATGAGACATGAGATCACTTCTATCCAAAAAGTGTACCGGCAGATTTTGTAAATAACCACCAAATCGAATTACGGCACGTCACTTTTCCGTGGTCTAACTCGTTCTTATCCCTAGAGTGTATATAAAAAGCACGGACCCAGAAGCTCGCCAAAGAGATTTAGAATGAAGCGAGCCTGCGAGGCTAAGTAGAGCGAAGGGGAAGATGGCGAGCAAAGCGAGCCGGCGACTTCAGCAGCGGAATGAAAGTCAAGTAGGGGAAGCGACATGAAGGGGTGACGAGCGAGACTAGTGGAGCCTACTTTGGTGATCATTTACTATTTTTGGTGATCATTTACTATTTTTGGCAATATAAAGTGATTTTTTTGCCATTGCATTTTACTAGATATGGTGGCTAGTTAAAATTCTGGAAGGTACTGCAACTGTTATGGGCAGGTGTGGCGCTTACCACCAGGCAAAGACTTGTTCGTCTCTCAATACTCAGTTCCATAAGACAAGAAACTGCTAGATTATAAAATTTATCTAAAACCACGTTTTTATGCGCCATTTGAGGTTAGAACGGCATTGCATGCTACTAAATGGATTTAGAATGCATTTTCATCGAGTTCAAAAAGTTTCAGCCAGATAGCTAATCGGGAAGTGCTCGAAATTTGAGTTGCAAGATTCCGCCCCGAACGACAGACAGACAAACAAGAGATATTATAAAAACGTGGTAAAAATGAACTGTGGTCGAGTTATCATCGTCAAAAAATACCCAATGTGATGTGAAATGATGGAACAAGTGTAGGGGCAGAACTAAAAATATATCTTGTCAATTTTAAGTACATGTAAGTAACTAGCAGATTCCCGCGACTTCGCCCGGGTAAAATTAAGTTTATACTTGTACCCTGCATCTGTTTGTTTTTTAACCGACTTCAAAAAGGAGGAGGTTTACAATTCGACGGTATGCTTTATTTTTTTTTGTGTGTTTGTTACGCGATTACTCCGCCAATTATGAATGGATTTCGATGATTCTTTTTTTGATTGGTAGGTCATACTTCAGAGGTGGTCCCATATAAATTTTATCGAAATTCATTTAGCACTTTTTGAAAAAAATAGCAAAAACAAAAAAAAATATAAGTTTAATCTTCAAGTCGGTTCTTGTTTTTGTTGTAACCGACTTTCTAAAGGTGGAGGTTTGTATTCGACTGCTTCACCTGCTTCACCCAGGGTTGACTTCCGGCGAGGGAACTCCTCAACGGTGAATAGTACAGACACAAAATTTTGTAAATGGATTTAACCATAATAGCCTGTTCTAAATTCCACCATGACATGGCTGATACACCCAGGAATGACTTCCGGCGAGGGAACTCCTCAACAGAGAATAGGAGAGTCATGAATTTTTTTCGTACATAAATTTAATTGTGATAGCCCGTTTTAAACTTCGTCATGATGTGGCTGCTAGATCATAAATGCTTGTCTTTAAAAACTTTTTAAATTAATTTAATTAAAACTTGTTTTGCACTAAAAAGGGTAAAATAAATTATTTTTCAAAAAAAACCAAACCGACTTCAAAACCACAAATAGGCACTCAAAGGTGAAAAATAATTAATATAATTATCATAAGCGCTACCCACTCATATATTTGAAGTCGGTGCCAGCCAAGTCTAAAAGGTAGTAGATAGATACTACCTACAAGTAGTACAATACAATACAGTACAATACAGTAGTACAATAGTTACTATATACATAGTATTTATCTGCTACCTAATAGACTTGGCTGGCACCGACTTCAAATATATGAGTGGGTAGCGCTTATGATAATTATATTAATTTATTTTTCACTTTTGAGTGCCTATTTGTGGTTTTGAAGTCGGTTTAGTTTTTTTGAAAAATAATTTATCTGAGATGAAATTCTTATGACCCAGTCCAGGATTTAAAGTACCTACATACTATATTTTAACCGACTTCAAAAAGGAGGAGGTTTACAATTCGACGGTATGTTTTTTTTTGTTTGTTTGTTACCTTTTAGACTTGGCTGGCACCGACTTCAAATATATGAGTGGGTAGCGCTTATAATAATTATATTAATTTATTTTTACTTTTAAGTGCCTATTAGTAATTTTGAAGTCGGTTTAATTTCTTTTGAAAAATAATTTATATCAAAATCCGCTCAGTCGTCATGGAGTTAAGTTTTTATACATACACACACACACACACACCCTCACACACCCTCACCCACACACTTTCGCTCAATGAAAATCGTAACCTTGCTATGAGTTTAGTGCGACAAAGATATTGATGAACACGGTCCGAATTTGAACTAACGCTGTCAACTTTATAATGATAAATATTGTGCGTTAATTTCAAAGTCAGCGTGAGCGTGGCTCAGTGGGATCTTGTGCGACTTTGGATTGACCACTGATTATATGCAGATTTAACACTCGCTCTAAAAACGGTGAATGAAAACATCGATGAATCAAAGTTGAATAACATGTGTCATCCGCCAATCCGCCCTGGGCCAACGTGGGAATCGATTGTGGTTTATGACCCCAACTCTCAATATATAACACTCAATATTTAAAAATGTTCGATTAAAGACCCAAAGTATTTTATAAGAACTTGATAGGTACTTCAGAAATTCCAAACAAATATCTATAGGGAATATTAACTTCTTAATTATTAGAAGTTTATTTAACTTATTTGATTAGGATAAAGCTCTTAGTTAATTAAGAAGTTTTAAACAAAGATATAGAGATAGACATTCTATTGAGAAGTGAAATACGTTCTGCCAATAGAGTGCTGAAGTCTCGGGTACGATGGGTTGCAAGAGTGCAGCTGCCGTTGTCTTGGGGAAATCCCATCCGCGCTTTGGAGGTAGGCACTTCATTCTGTCTCTAGCCGTAGTTGTAATACAACTTACCTAGCAAAGCTATGTATTTTAGCGATTTCTTCGGGATGATGTCGATGAACCATCAGAAAGACTGGTCTGAGCAGTCATTCAACTCCATTTATCTGCTAAGAAATGGTAGTTTTTTTTTTTATTTATTTGTATAAACTTTTCTTATAAATCTAACACCTTATAAACCTTAAACAGTTTTGTCTTGGGTGTCGCATTCCTCTTCTGTTACCTGTTACTTCTAAAATAGTAACATTTTAAAATAGTAGGTAGTATTGACTATAATATGTAAAAATCATAACAATAGCTGCGCTCGGGACCGCTCGAATGTAGTCTTGATGACTTTATTTCTGTCCTTGTCATTCTCAGGAGTGACAAGGACGAAATGACATTACGTTTAGGCACAGAATACAGAGGTATAGTTACAGGTTGAGGATAAATCATAGGCATTTTTTTAAATAGTTGCAGACAAGCACCCATCCTCAAGACTTCCCGCCCGTTGGATTGAGGTCCCCGTCGCTTATGAACATCAGAACACTAGAAAACATCAGAAGTATTGTCAATGTGTTGACGCAATCCTAGGCGAGGAGGAAGGAGACGAAAGAAAAAGAGGGCTGCAAGAGACGAGGGTTATGCACAAGGCTTTGTGTTGTAGCGGTTGAGCGAGTCAGCTCATAGCACCTTGAAGGTTGCGAGTTCGATACCCGCTACGGAACAAATCATTGTGCACAAAAAAGCCGCAAGTATTTGTTTCGTGTCTTTTTATAAGGCCCTTCATTGTGTTGTATCACTTATGCTTTATTTATTTTGCTGGTGTACTGGGGCTGGCTATTACATTTCAGTTAAAATTATCTTAGGATGAAGATAACAAAGTTATATCTACTTCTTAATAACTTTCGAGTTACTCTAAACAATGTCCAAAGTTATTATGCTTTTAATTCCTTTGAAACTTGTGTTGTATTTCTTCAGATAAGTTTTCAAACTTGCTGCTAGTTTTCAAATTACTGGGAACTTATAATATTGTAAGTTAGAGCTCTTGTGTACCGTTCAGATTTTTAACCGTGAAAGCTCGATTGAACTTCAAATGACAGAACACAGATCCAGTGGACAACCATCACAAATAGTATAATAGTACAATAGCTGCCTCGAATGGTAGACATATCCTATCCTAACAAAACGTTTTGCTTCCACGTTCGTCTTCCGAATAGCTAACGAGTATAATAATGCATTGCCAACGTCGGCGTTTCCTGTCAAATGCAGCCTGGGAGAAATCAAATCGAGAGTGAACAGGTATCTTTTTTTTTTATGTAACTGAATGACGAGACGAGACGAACTGGTCGTTTGCCTAATGGTAAGCAATACGCCAGCCCATAACAATAACAGCACCACCCAGAACTTTGTTTTGCAAAATCCTGCGCGGTGCTGCACTGCGCTCGTCAGCCTGAGACAATTAGCTGTTGAGTCTCATAATGCCCAGTAATTTCGCTGGCTACAATGCCCTTCAAACCGGAACACAGTAATGCTTGCGCACTACTGCTTGGTGGCTGAATAACTGGCAAAGCAGTGGTACCCACCCAGACGGCCTCTCGCATACGAGGAACCTACCACCAGTAAGCGATCTTCTAGGCGAGCGTGTTACATCTTAGACCAGAAAAAAAAGTTAAGTTAAAAAAAAGTTTTAGGAGTAGTAGGCTCCGGCTGCGGTTGTAACACCATCAACCAAACTATGTCATGACTTTCTTCAGTTATGTGCGGATTTAAAACTCACTCTCAAAACGGTGAAGGAATACATACTTTCTCTATGAGAGAAGGCCAGTGTCCCAGCAGTGGGAACCTAAGGGCTGATGATGGTGGTGGCGCTGGTGGAACTAAGCCATCCCACCAAGCAATCTACTTGTTGGTGTTCGATGAACCATCAAGGAGAACCCTGAAGATCATCTCGGGTCTGAACAGTCGCTTAACAGCTGTCTTCCTCTAGCTAGATCTTAGAGATTTTGCTTTCACTTATAGGTCTACGTTTAGTCACCCAAACATAGATCTATAACTAAAAACAATACTATACAATTTGTAAAATCTATTCAATTACTTTACTCGAGATTGAGCCAGCCCAATAGTCAATAGAAGATAGAAATGTATACTGTTGTATGGTCACCAGAGAGTCAATGAAATAAAAGTGAAAGAAGTCTCATAAACGTGTAGGTTCTAAATTCTGCGTTCTAATTTCTTTCGACTCCAAGATTAATGATTTGCAAATCAACGTTCATCCAATTATAATACGTTAAGCAGTGGAAAATCAAACAAGCCGACCATTTGTCACAGAATTTTGGACATCTCGATCGTATCTCAGAGACAATGCTTGCTAAAACAGAACGCATCGCTTCCTTTCACGTTACAATGGCATAATATACAGTATACATGTTATGCATAGTGTAATATAATAAGGTATACAGTATGGACGAGATGGACACTCCAGTGCGACATATGCACTCACGCGCGGGTTTCAGTTGGCGTTAATGACCTTGCAAGAGTTGCCAGACCAGGCTATTTAAGCTGGGTTATTGTGACTATCGCCTGGTGATATTTTTGAGATTAAACCACTCACAGGTCCCACAATGGCCGATCGTATTTAAATTAAGCTCAAATAGAGCCTTTAGCAGTGATGTTACAGCTGAAGTTTTGTGGTGTCATATTGGCTAATGAAAGTTAAGTTATCGTCAAGTTATTGTCAACTTGATGAATGTGTGTTTTAATATGAAATGACTTAATTAAAATCAATTAATTGACTGAATCTATCAACATATCTCAATAAGTCACTTGCATCATCAGCCCATCATGTTCCCACTGCTGAGACACGGGTCTTCTCTCATTGAGAGAGAATGGGCCATAATCCACCAAGAGGGCCCAGTGCGGGTTGGTGGATGTCACATGCCCTTGACTTTTTAGTGAGGCACTATTCGAGTTTAATCCTAGTGTATTTTTCCACATGTCAGTCATTTGAATATGAAGTGTCCTATACGTATTCAGTCCGAAGTGACACAACAAATTGTCTCTCACGCCACTTACAATGAGGTGTGCAGAAAACATTTCTTAAAAGCGTCAATGTCCTTACTATTTATAAGTTCTGTGATGTTTATAAAGCACAATGTTTAGCATACAATAGTGGCAAACTAGGATCGTTGGCATGGCACCAACATCCATACATATGGGGGACAAGTTGATGTGAGAACGCATTCTGTAATTGTTTAACATTAAAGTTTTTGTGAGAGAATTTGTAGGGAGTTATTTAAAGTTTGACATGATTTATGTCTTTTACACTACTTATTCAAGCAATGACTAATAAATGTATGTACAATAAATAAATAAAATGTAAGAAAGACAAGTTTCGACATATTAAAGCTTAGCATTAATTGTAGTTGAG